>CP092874.1:75154402-75176655 GCA_030710605.1 Cordylochernes scorpioides
TTAACTTGAAGATTGCAGTTGTCTGTAGTTTCTCAACATTTCAACAAAACTATTTTGTCTTCATCAAGAGAAATAAAAATAAATCTTTTGGCAAGGCATTAAAAATTATTCTCTACAATATTTTATATAATTTTTAACGTCTTGCCAAATGTTTTATTTGTCCTGATGAAATTTTATTCTTTTGGCTGATGATGGTGACAATGCTGTTGCCAAAACGTCACACATTATTTTTTTAATTTTTTTTTTTTAACTTATCCCTAGTACACGTGGTATAGGCCATGATAATCATGGTGGGTAGTTAGCGACTGCTTTTTACTGTAAGCGCACCACATGTCTACACATGTGAAAAGTAGTTCGACTTTGTACTTACAAATGTGCCAGAGCCCGTTTGGTTACTTGCACTCGCTGGTGGGGTTGGACTTTTGCAAGAATCGGGGGCCATTGGAGCATTTTTTTTAAACAGAAAAAAGTGTCCAATGCGGGAATCGAACCCGGGTTGTAGTGGTCGAAAACCAAACGGTTTAACCAGCCTTCCACCGACCCCCTCACATATTATTAAATTATTTGAATTAGGTCTTATTTTCTTGTATTTTTCCTGACGAAGACAAAAGATCTTTGTTGAAACGTTGAGAAAATAAAACTTTAACTGGCCAAAGTATCTATTTATAAGAAATATTTAATCAGTCTTATTACCTTGTGTTTCTCTAATAGGGTATATAAACACAATGAGAGTACTCCAATCTGTATAGGGCAAAACTACAGTAGAACCTCCCTGTAAAAGACACCTAATTGCAGAGCCAAAGTGTCCTTTAGGGAGAGGTGTCCTATTACCAGAGAGTTAGATTATGAGAAAAATTATTTTGAGAGACAATATAAAGAAGCCTTTTTCATTCAAAAGAAATATGCTACAATTAACAGAATGGAAGAAAGAGGAAATATCAATGATATCTTTTAGATATGCTTTTAATTATATCTACGAGGGCTATTCAATAAATAAGTTTCCCTATTTTTTTTTCTGCGAACGAAACGTTGTAAAAATTAGTTAGTAGTGTAAGAAATGGTCACTAGGATGCGTTGGAAGCGTGTGACCTTCAAAATCACGCTACTCGTACGCGCAAGTCTGTAGCACTTCAGTTTCCATGGAGCTACCACTGGTGAACGCGTCCACTTGCAAACTCCATTCTGTAATTCATTTTTCACGGCGAAAAATGAAACTGCGGCCAATATTCATCGCAATTTAGTGTGAGTGAATGGTGAAGAATGTATGAGCATCCAAATGGTTCTAGGAAGGACGGCAAAACGTGCATGAGGACGAGCGAAGCGGCAGGCCCATTACTGCTACGGACAATGCAGCCATTGCTGCTGTTCGGAATGTGGTGAAAGCAGATCTCCGCGTCACCATTGACGAAATGATGATTCGACTGCCTCCTGGAATCGAAATTGGACGCTCTTCGATTGGAACAATCATGTCAGATGTTTTGAATTTTCGCAAAGTCTGCGCAAGATGGGTCCTGCGTTTGCTCTCGGAAAATCACAAGCAACAACAGATGGAGGCAGCCCGAGCTTTCCTGGAAATGCATTGAAGTGATGGAGATCAACTGTTTTCCCGTATTGTCACTGGAGATGAAATCTGGGTGCATCATTCAACTCCAGAAACAAAACGACAAAGCATGGTGTGGAAGAAGTCTGAGGAAAGTGCACCAAAAAAGGCGAAGGTCACAATCTCTGCAGGCAAAGTTATGGCTATCGTCTTTTGGGACTGTAAGGGTGTTTTATTGGTTGACTACCTGCCCCCAAACACTATGGTTAATGCTGTGAGTTACTGCGAAGTCCTCACTAAACTCAGAGCTGCAATAAAACGGAAACGTCCTGGACTTTTGTCTCGGAAAGTGTTACTCGTCCATGACAATGCTCACCCCCACGCAGCTCGAACAACCCAAACGTTGCTGGAAAACTTCAAATGGGAAATTTTCACACATCCACCTTATTCTCCGGATCTTGCCCCAAGCGACTTCCATCTTTTTCCAGCCCTCAAGTTGCACCTTGGAGGCAAGCACTTTGCGAATGATGACAAAGTGCAGGCGGAAGCGAACCACTGGCTACGAAGACAGGACACGGCTTGGTACAACAGTGGTATCAAAAAATTGCTACAACAGTTCCAAAAATGTTTGGACAGAAAAGGTGATTATGTAGAGAAGTAGTCTATGAGTTGTATAATGAAAATAAAATAACTGCATAATTGTAAATAATGTTGTTTATTTGTTAAAAAATAGAGAAACTTATTTATTGGATGGCCTTCGTAAAAAAAAAAAGTGCGTTTTTTCCACTTTTAATTCTAAGAATAATATTCTGCATTTTTCTCAGAAAACTATCTTCTTCTTATCTGCTATCTTATTTACACACTTGATAACAGTAACTATTTAAAACATGCTGTGGTAAAATTTCTCATTCAATACTTTTGTCTGAAGATGGTAACAATGCTTTTACCGAAACATCACACACTATTTATTTGGTCTTATTACCTTGTGTTAGTAAAAATGGTAATTTTAGTAAATGGAAACTGTCCTGTAGAGGTGTCCTCTAGCGTGAGTGTCCTCTCATGGAGGTTTTATTGTTTTTTTTTGCTTATCCCTTGTACACGTGGTACATGCCATGATAATCATGGTGGATAGAGGTTGACGACTGCTTTTACTGTAAGTGCACCACATGTCTACACGTGTGAAAAGCAGTTCGATTTTGCACTTTCAAGTATGCCAGAGCCCTGTAGGTTTTATTGTACTGCTATCATCTGGTAGACTATAATTCCTACATCTTAGTGAGCTACAGAGGCAGACTTGCTGTATCAGCCAACAGAACCTACCGACAGAATTAATTACCTGCCAATCAACACTAAGAATAGCACAGGCACCTATGTGCCTCCGCCCAAATTATGGTCAACACACGTAGTGGTGGGTAATACAGTGGAACCTCCCTGTAAAGGACATCTAATTGCAGAGTCGAAGTGTCCTTTAGAGAGAGCTGGATAATTGAAACTATTTACAATAATTCATATTGTAACAAAGTATTTATTAGCAGAGTATTATTATTATATTTTGTTATACTCTGTACACTTCCCTCTTTTGCTTATCTTTTGTTTATCACTCATAGTTTGTTCTTGCCTGAAATAAATTGTTGTCTCATCCCGAGGTTTGTCTTTCCTAATTTTCCATGTGGCAATATTGTAGTAGAGTAGGTAACAGAATTGTCAAAAAGAGGAATATAACAATGACTTCTTGAAGCTGAAAGATAAGATAGGAGGAAGTGATACTGATTACACATTTTTAATCCAAAGATTTGCTTAAAAACTTTTGGCCTTGTTTTCCCATTATTATATTTTAGTTTTCAATTCAGTTTTATATATTTTCAATATATTCATTATATATAAAGATTATAAATGGGGTATACCTACTTTTGTTTCTTTTAGGAATTGTCAGTTAAAAAGGCCAAAAATAATATTCTTGATTTATAAAGAATACAGCAGAAACTTTTTGTAAAGGACAACACCTAGTTGCAGAGCCAAAGTGTCCTTTAGGGAGAAGTGTCCTCTTTCCAGAGAGTTGTTAATTAGTAAGAATGATAATTTTGGCAATGGAAACTGTCCTTTGTAGAGGTGTTCTTTCATAGAGGTTTTAATAAAAATCGCTGTTCAGCAAGGTACAGTTAAACCTGTCTATGGCACTCCCTCTAAATAGCACCCGATTTTAAATACATAGTATGATGCGATTTATATTAAAAGTGACCTGTCTATAGCACCCTCTCTATAGCACTCTATTTTGGTGAGTCCCTAGAGGGGGCGCTATAGACAGGTTTAACTGTATTGTTAAAGGCAGAGATCACATGCAGCAAAGTTTTTTTTTTCTTATTCTAGCTTATAACACTAACCCAAAGGTTTTGAACTAATGGTCCGTCTTCAGAGACAAAGTATTTTATATGTATTGATATCCTTTTGAAGATATTGTAATCCAAGGACTTATACTTTCAATACAGGAGGAATATATTAGCTTTTTTTTGCACTTAGTATTTTATTATACTTCCACAACTGAACTACTTGTTGAAATATAATAAAGTATCAAGTATGGTAAAGCACAATTTTTTATTCTTTTGTCTGATGATGGTGACAATGCTGTTGCCGAAACATCACACACTATTAAATTATTTGGATTAGGTCTTATTACCTTGTGTTTATAATCTACTAGTCGAATGACCCGGGTAACACCCGTGTTTTACCCGATTGAATGTTTTGATTCAAATACTATTTGTTACAATTATAAATTGGCGCCTTATATAAATGCATATGTTAGTTAATAACTATAGCCTATGTGCTTTATCTGTCTATGTACTGTTGGCTTCCGTAGGCGTCTCTTACTGGGAAAAAGAAAGAGAGGATTCCATTTGGTTATTAACTAATATATGCATTTATTTAAGGAGCGACCCGCTCCAACACAATGGTTACAAAAACGAAAAAGCGAGTGGGGGGGGGGGGGGGGGGCATGATGGGGGGGCAAAGGTGGCGTGATCGTAGCCAACCAATAGGAGGGCGCCATTCCAAAAAAAAAGCAAACGGTGACAGAGATGACTGATTAAGAGATGAAGAATGATGCTCATAACTGTATAGAGAATAATCCAAATTGTGCCTCATCATAGGTCTTATTTCTTGTATTAAAAGTATCAAGTTTAAAAATCCAATATATGTGTGCCTTTTGTATTGAAATGTGTTTGGTCTTGTAAATCTCACATCTATAATTCAAATAGTACCTCATTACTTGTTTCTATTAAATATGGTATGAAAGAATTTTTTAAGTTTAGAATTCCTGTTAACATATACACTAAAACCTCCATGAGATGAAACCTGCACTAGAAGACACCTCTCTACAAAGGACAGTTTTCATTTTCTAAATTACATTTTTTACTATTTAGCAACTCTCCGGTAAGAGGACAGCTCTCCCTAAAGGAAACTTTGGCTCTGCAATTAGATGTCCTTAAAAGGCCTCATCAAGTCACATAATGGAAAATCTTCTTTCTTATCTCCACTCAATCATATTAGGGTATCAAGCATGCAGAGCTTGAGACTTTTGATGGAGTCTGCAGGAAATGAGTAGAGCTCATCAATAGATGAGCCAATAGTCATTAATGTAGTTTGGGGCAGCAGGTTGAGAATTGCAATATGGAAAGTTGACTTACTTGATGATGTTCCAAGATCCTTTGTTTCAGGAATGGATGGCATTACATGATCCAAATAGGTAAATGTGACATTTTGGTAACAGCAATGTGCGAGGATATGGTTACAAGGCAGCTACTGAAACTCCACACAGAGAACACTTTTTTGGTCTTGTCATTGTGATAATTTACAATTAATTTTTGTGGTAGAGAAATAGACTTTAACACAGTAATCTTGGTGACATTCCACACTCAACAATAAGTTCACATTACAAGTAATTAGCTACCTTTCAAAAAGATCATTGAAAATTTCAATTTGTTTTAAAAATAATGAGTTCTAAAAACAAGGTAATAAGACCAAATCCAAATAAATAAATAGTGTGTGACGTTTCGGTAACAGCATTGTTACCGAAAGGTCACCCACTATTTATTTATTTGGATTTGGTCTTATTACCTTGTGTTTATAATCTATAATCCAAATTTTGCATTATCAAAATAACGAGTTGAATAAAAATATTTTAACTCTTTGTACCATAATCCAAACTAAATTAAAATGATAAAGCACAATTTGTATTATAGATATAAGAAAATAAGACCTAATACAAATAATTTAATATTGTGGGACGTTTCAGTAACAGCATCATCAGACATCTTATTGTCTTCTTCATCTTTCTTATCTCCACACTGGGTGAAGTAGAATGCATCTTTCTTTGTCATTAAGACTGGGAGCACTACTCAGTGGCAGGCGGACTTAGCTCCAAAAGAAATGACTGCCTCTGATATGAGGAACAGACGCCATGTACAGCCGCTCCTAACATGGAGTACAGACGCTGCTCATTTTGTATCCCTGGATTAGGAATCCTTACAGGGTACTATCAGCCGGGCCAGCTGAGCCCAGGTTTTTTAGTGAGCTTGTTACTGCTCCCCCTCCTCCTTTTTCATCCGGGCTTGGGACTTGCAAAGGCAAAGTATTCTTTTGTCTGATGATGGTAATAATGCTGTTACCGAAACGTCACACACTATGACCAAATAAATACATATGTAGAACGAAGTTTGACAATTATACCGCAAATGTTTTGTTTAAAAGAAACATTTGTGGTATAATTGTCAAACTTCGTTCTACAATCATATAAGCCGCATTATATTGTATTATGAAATACATACGTGTTTATATAAATACAGTTAAACCTGTCTATAGCGCCCCCTCTGAATAGCACCTCCCTCTCTATAGCACCCGATTTTAAATAAGTAGTACGATGTGATTTACATTAAAAGTGACCTGGCTATAGCACCCCCTCTCTATAGCACCCTATTTTGGCGAGTCTCAAGAGGGGGCGCTATAGACAGGTTTAACTGTATAATAAATAAAAATGCGAATATAAATAATGTTTCTAATCTATAATCCAAATGGTACCTAAACATTGTATAAGTACAACATACATACAGTTCTAATTGAAGATGATAAGGCACAATTTGGATTAGAGATTATAAACACAAAGTAATAAGACCAAATCCAAATAAATAAATAGTGTGTGACATTTCAGTAACCGCGTTGTTACCATCTTCAGGCAAAAGTACTGAATGAATGAAAATGAAATGAGAATGAAAAAAAAAAGTAGGTTTTTTCCACTCTTAATTCTAAGAATAATATTCTGTGTTTTTCAGAAAACTTTCTTCTTCTTATCTGCTATCTTGTTTACCCACTTGATAACAGTAACTATTTAAAACATGCTGTGGTAAATTATAAAGCACAATTTGGATTATAGATTATAATACAAGAAAATAAGACCTAATCCAAATAATTTAATAGTGTGTGATGTTTCGGCAACAGCATTGTCACCATTATCAGACAAAAGAATTTTTAAAAATAAATTATAATAATAAATAAAAAAGTTTTTTTTTTATTCTTTTGTCTGATGATGTTGACAATGCTGTTGCTGAAACGTCACACACTATTAAATTATTTGGATTAGGTCTTATTTTCTTGTATTATGCTGTGGTAAAATTTCTCATTCAGTACTTTTGTCTGAAGATGGTAACAACACTGTTACCGAAACGTCACACACTATTTATTTATTTGGTCTTATTACCTTGAGTTCTAATTGAAGTTCTACCAACCTTTTTGAATTGTGAATTTTTACTAGGATCAAGTGGAATGGAAAAGACATCTCATGGTTGTGCAAATAAAAGTTGATGAATTGCTCCATCTGTCTGAATAAATATCGTTGATTATTCCAGAATTAACCAAATACTTTTCTAAACACTGTTATGTTTGTTATAGAATAGAACTTCTTTGACAAAGAGACCTAGTTACAGAGCCAAAGTATCCATTAGGAAGAAGTGTCCCTTTTTTTTTTTTGCTTATCCCTAGTACACGTGGTACATGCCATGATAATCATGGTGGGTAGAGGTTGACGACTGCTTTTACTGTAAGTGCACCACATGTCTACACATGTGAAAAGAAGCAGTTCAACTTTGTACTTACAAATATGCCAGAGCCCCGTTTGGTTACTTGCACTCACTGGTAGGGTTGGACTTTTGCAAGAATCAGGGACCATTGGAGCATTTTTTTTTTAAATAATTTTTTGCCCAATGCGGGAATAGAACCCAGGTCGTAGCGGTCGAAAACCAACAGTTTAGACCATTCTTCCACCAACCCCCTGGAGTCCTCTTTCTGGGGGTCTCTAATATGGTAATCTGGTGATGAAAACTGTTCTTTGTAGAGATAGGTGTCCTCTAGTATGAGTAGTGTCCTCTCATAGAGGTTCTAATATACCAGAGTTGCTCATGGACCCTGTTGCATATCTCTAAATTTGTTGTTTCCAGAGGGACTCTCTTGTTACCATTGCTAAACAACATATAGCATGCACCAGTTATATAGGATGGAGATATCTTGGTACTATATCCACAACCCATCTGGCTTTCACATGTAAAGTCACATGATATCTAAAGTGTGAACAGGATGTTAGACATTATAATTTAGAAGTTGTTTATTGGTAAAATCTCAGTTACCCGTATATGGAAAATGATAGCAATGATTGGAATCTACTCAAGTCTGCTATTTAGACTCCATGGTTTATAAATACAGATCATCACACCCATACAATATATATATATACATTGCTGTATTATACCAGTTTATAGGTCAGTGTTCCTCTGGTTAGGTGGGGACAGTTTATTTTTGGTACAAAGGGATAACAGTCTCATTGACTTCTGCCATTTCTTTTTTTCTTCAGAAGGTTCATTTTGAGAAGTTTGAAATGAAGGGACTTCAAGAAAATTTATCAATTTGGTTAGGGGTAGCTTCAAGTTATTTTTTTTTTGTTGTATGCAAATAAATATTCTGGAATATGTACGAGGGGTGTTCTTCTTTCCTGTGGAAATCATGAAGTGAGGGAGGGCTTCTATTGTGGAGAGAGGGGACATTATTAATGGTTAAAGATATAATTTTTTTTCCGCTCACAGAAAGAGTCGCTGGCATTTGTCCTATGGATGTGTACAGAGAGTGTGCATCAGATTCCAGTAAATTATAAAATGACAGCCGCAATATTGCATTAAATTTGTTCAAATGCTTGGCAATACTCAATTGAAAGCTACTTGCAAGATTAAACAGGCTTTTGAGGACAATGCTGTGAGACACTTGCAGATAAAAAAGTGTTACCACCGAATCAAAGATGGTCACACATCAGTAGACGGCAAACCATCCATGTTCAGATAGACCCAGCCAAAATAAGAATGTCATTGAACAAATGCATATTTAGGTCATGAAGGACTGTCGTATCAGAGTCCAAGAGCTTGCAAATAGGGTAAGCATTAGAACGGTACATTCAATTTTGATAGAGGATTTAGGCATGAGGATACTGTCAGCAAAACTTGTACCAAAACTACTAGCAATAAAGCAAAAGCAACAACATCTAGAGGTCTCACAGGACATGCTGAACAATGCAAATAGCAAACTCAACTTTTTGAAAACCAAGATTACTGGTGTTGGGGTTAGGTCCCAAAAACCAAGATACAGTCGTCACAGTTAAAATATCCGATATCACTGGATTTAAAAACAACAGGTCTGCATCAATGTCAAGTTGACCATTTTCTTTAACTTCCATCAGGAATACACACACAAGGCCAAAACATCACAAAGGAATACTACCAGGAGGTTCTTTGTTGCGGCAAAACTTGAAAGTTCCATCATGATAACACATCTGCCAGAGACAACATTCCTGTGTGTGTGTGGCTCTCTATTTCCCTGACATTGCTCTCTGTGACTTTTGCCTATTTCCTGAGCTGTCACTGAAAGGAACCCATTTGGGGTCAAGAGAAGACCAATGGCCCTACTGAGCATCATTCCAAAAGACACATTTCCTTTGTAAATCCAAATCAATAAATGAATTTCTGCTGACCAAAGGTTACATACTTTTGGTACAGACCACATAGATCTTATTAAAGACAAAAATTCATAATACTTCTGATAATTTTCTTCCGTGTAAAGTAAAAATGTAAAATCAATGCCTTGTTATTATGGAGTTTTAAAAAATACTTTCAAGACTTGATGAGTGTAGCCCTTTGGCTGGTTGACAGTGTTGATCAACCATCCTTTCTGCACAGACTTCTCTAGCTGTTGGTCAAATGTCTTCTTTGATGGCTTTACCCTGGAATAGTCCTCCCCTCTCTCCCATCTTGTAAGAGGGTATGACATTGCCCATCTTCTATTATCATCTTTCTTCCTTCTCTATCTTGAGAACATCAATTTCTACCCAAATAATCTTTTTCATTCTTTGCCAGCATCACAACTATAATGTTTTGTTTTTATAAGATAACAAAATTAATACCCCAAAAATCACTTACTTATTACATTCCTTAGATTTTCATTTTTTTTAAATGAATCTTCAAGGGAAATTTGCTTTTTCGGACAATTTAAATAAATCCTCTTCAACATTCAGTATTTTGTTGAAGGATTCACTCCAACCTAATTGAAGGAAAAATGTCTTCAAAGTTTGTGCACAGGATTTAGCTTCTTGTATGGAAACAGGTGCAGGTTCTTCTGAATCACTGCTGCTGGCGTTACTATCTGAATCTGCTGTGTATTTTCCTTCCGGTACAATTTGACCAGCAAGAACATCCCAATCAACAGGTTCTTCATGAAGATCTTTTTCTTGTTCCATTTGCTCTATGGCAAAAGATGGGCAGCCAAACATCTGCTGGCATATTGCTTCAACTTCCTGTAAATGGCTTTCATCGTCCGATTCTGATAGTTTGACTTCATTTAATGATAATCCGCATTTAACAAAACATTTTTCTATTATACTTGAAGTCACTTCAAGCCAGGAATGTCTAGCCCATCCAATTGCATCCAATATTGTAAGAGTTTTCATAACATCGTGTCCTGTAAGTTGTGAATCCCTTGTTAGTTCACCTAACATATGTAAATATTGTCTTTTTCTAAAAAATAATTTAAAAGTTTGGATGATTCCACAATCTAATGGTTGTGCCAATGATGCCATATTTGGAGGTATAAATAAAAGTTTAATATTTTTTACATTTGGAATGTTTGAATGTGAGGTTGCATGGTCCAAAATTAATAAAATTTGTCTATTTTGGAACTCTAATTTATTATCTAGTTTTGTAATTAGATCTTCAAATATGTGGGAAGTCATCAATGCTTTTTTATTAGCAAAATAATTCACACCTAAGGTATTGATATCAATTTTATCAAAGCATTTAGGTTTAAGAGATTTACCTATGACAATTAGTGGCTCCTTTTCACCTTTTAAACTTGTTATCAAAACAAGGGTTAATCTTTCTTTGATTTGTTTTGTTCCAATTACATCTGGTCTTAAAAAAGTCCTTTTAGTGATAATTTTATAATACAAGCATGTTTCACCCAAGTTGTAAATATCTTCTGGTTGGTATTTACTGCAAATTTCTGGTAATCCAGTTTTCCAATCTTCAAACTTTCTTGATTTATTCCACCGGTATCACTAATGATAATGTCTGGACAGGTACTTTGGTCTGTTTCACCCATATTATAAACAACTTCTGGTTGATAGATGTTGCTACATATTTCTGGAATTTCAGTTTTCCATTCAATACAATGTCCCTGATTTGCTTCATCATTCTCACCACTAAAAATGTCAGAGCGAAGATTATGGCGGTTTAAAAATGATCTTAGCCATCCAGTTGATGCTTTAAAATTATTCTTATTTAATTCTTTTGCAAATACAAGGGCTTGACTTTGTATAATGGGTCCGTTAACGGGAATATTTCTAGATCGCATTTCATTATACCATTTCCATACAAGGTTGTTTATTTCTTCATTTTCTGTTTTTATGATTCCGTATTTTCTTTTCATTGGTATATTTTCATTTATCATTTTTTTAATAGTGCTCGCATTTTTAATTATATATTGGATTTGCGTTTTACCTACTCCAAATTGTTTGGCAATGCTCCTTGCGCTACGGCCGCTTTCGTTTAATTTAATAACTTCTAGTTTTTGCTTCATATCTAGATGTTTTCTTTGAGTTGCCATATTTAAGAGTGTGTAAAAAAATAATTAAATAATATGTTGAAAAATCAGTATATTGCAAAAAGCTTAATTAGATTAAAACAAGACGCTTAAACCCAAACGATTAATTATTTTTAAAAGTTATGAATTGAAAATATTTACGTATTCCTTTAAAAATGGGTGCTCCAAAACATCTATCAAAGAAAAATAATGTTATAAATATTTTTTATATTCTGTTTTTGTTTTAATAATAAAATCGTAACTAAACCTGATCGAAATTGAGAAATCTTTGTAATGAAACTTTTAGCTTTGTGAATCAATTTTAGTGGTTGATCGTCGAATTTTAGACAAGGTTAGGGCATTTTTAAAAAGGGTATAAGGGATTGAGCCTTCTAAAGAGAGTATCGATTGGTACGCAACTGAACTTCTGTTTTCGTAGCAATGAAAATTGGACCATTTTATGAGAAATACAAAATAAAGTTTCAATAAAAGTATCCTACCTGGCTAGCTACACAATATCCCATCTTTCTGGCAATATATAAATACTGAGGCGAAAAAATGACACGTCTTTAGATTGAAACTATCTCTTTCATGCCGAAAAGTGAAAATTTCAGAAGTGGCTCTTTTATTTTCTATCTTTCAGTCAACTCATGCGCGCCCATTTCCCTTCTTTTGACATTTTGGCAATAGAATGGCGAAGCATGTCTAATACCTTCGCACGCTTATCTTGTGTTTGCATATGTTGGAAAAGAAGGAGTTCGAAGCAGCCAATGGGAGGCCGACGGAGGGGGCTACGGGATGCAGCGGCTGAAATGAGGAACAAGGAAAGAAGAACTTGAAAACAACTTTGGAACGCGAGAATTTGCCCTGATCCCCGATTCTTTTAGTGTAAATATTTAAATATATAATCAATTAAATAATGCTTTACTTATTTTCTTAATTTATAATAAATATAAATTTCCCTCCTGTTTTCGTCGTACATTTAAAAAATGTTATAAACAGCGACACCACAATTTTGAACCTTCAACCCCGCCGACCAAGAATAGAGGTGAGTGACTCCCTCTATAGAACTTAGATCGTCGTCACAACACAGAGTGGCGGTGAAATCGCAATAGCGTTAATTTCCAGGACTGCTTTGTATCTTTGAAAAATAAAACAAATAAAAAAACTAATTTAATATTTTTCAAAATATGCCCCTCCTGCCTCAATATACCTGTTACATCTTTTTTTCCAATTGTCGAAGCAGGAGGTAAAATCACTTTTTGAGAGGTTCCTCAAGGTTGCTTTCGATTCAGCTTGTATCATATCAACGTTGTCAAATTTCCTTCTTTTTAACTTCATTTTCAATTTAGGATAGAGGAAAAAGTCATTGGGGGCTAAGTCTGGGGAATAGGGTGGATGAGGGATCTGTATGGTTGAATGCTTGGCCAAGAACTGCAAAACAATATGGGCTGTGTGTGGCCGCGCATTATCGACGTGAAGTATCCAGTCATTGTTTTGCCATCTTTCAGGTCTTTTAAGGCGCACTGCCTCCCTTCAGCGCCTCATTATCCCCAAATAAACCTCTTGATTAATTGTACGCCCGAAAGGAATAAATTCATGGTGAACCAAACCATTAATATAAAAAAATGTAACAAGCAATGTCTCGACTTTGGATTTTGTAAATTTTGCCTTTTTGGGTTTCGGTTCTCCTCTTTCAATCCATTGGCTGGATTGTCGGTCATACTGATACAACCATGTCTCATCCCTGGTAATGATTTTTTGCATCCATTCTGGATCGGGTCCGAGTCATTTCAACCATGTTTTTGCAGACATCCATTCTAACCTCCTTTTGTTCCTCTGTTAGAATCAGGGAACAAATTTTGAAGACGTCTGATCATGTCCAAATCTTTTGTTACTATTTGATGACACAGTCCTACAGATAGACCAGTCTCTGAAGATAAGTCTTTAATAGAAATTCTTCTGTTAGATTTAATTAATTCCTTTATTTTGAGCTTGTTTTCCTGCAACATGATGATCTTGGACGCCCAGTATGCTGATCATCGTTTACCTTTTCCTGACCTTTTTGGAAGCGTGAAAACCATTCAAAAGTTCTTGAACGGACAAAGCTGCATCGCCAAAAGCTTCTTTAATCAATTCATACGTCTCAGTAGCACTTTTTTCAATTAAATGCAGATTCTCTGCTCTTCGAAAATGGCCATTTTAAAATTAGAAATGCGAATCTTACAAGGAAGTTGTTTTGTTCTATTTTTAGATCGGCGCGGGCCCCAAGAACGAGACTTGTGCTTTCAGTCAGGTGTGG
Source organism: Cordylochernes scorpioides (assembly GCA_030710605.1). NCBI lineage: Eukaryota > Metazoa > Arthropoda > Arachnida > Pseudoscorpiones > Chernetidae > Cordylochernes > Cordylochernes scorpioides. The sequence goes on from CP092874.1 coordinate 75,168,403, forward strand.
TCGAATGTCCAATATTTAACTCTGTATAAAAATTTTTTTCTTTAGCTTTTTTTATTTATTTTATTTTTTAACCAGTCCTGGAAATTAACGAACGCACCTTGTATACCATCTTCATCTAATGACGCTTAAGATTGGCGTCCTCAATTATTTTTGGCCTTCCGAGCGCTCCTTGTCCTTTTTAACAGTAGCTGGCACACCTACACTTTATCATAATTAATTATTTAAAAAAAATTGTTAATTGCTAAATAATTATTAATCAGTGAGAATGTTATTATCACTGATACTACTCTGAGGAGTTGCAGATTGTTTTTGGTAAAAATGGACGTTAACTTATAACCAAGTGTAATATGTTGTGTGTGTCTGGTATATAAATAGATACATTTTTCTTTTAAACTTCCCAATTACCACTTGCTGATTAATAAACAAAACACAAGAACCTTACACCTTAGGTTACCACACTTCAGAAAAAATTAAAACCAATCTTCACAGGTAGTTTTCAATGGTGAATGTTCTATGTAAGCCTCTTCAAGTAAATCATGTGTTTCAGCCGCATTTTTTTTTCAAGTTAAAGCAAATAGCGAAGCTTCCCGTATATGCTCTTCATTTGGTATTGTTAGGACACCTCGTGACCACAGTATGCCAAATTCACCTAGAACCCCACCTAACCTAACCATGTCCCACCTTTCCTCATCCAAACTTCTACTGACTGGACTCAGACGCCCCTTCCCTGTGGTGGATGACCTGACCCACCAGCACCAAGCAAGAATCCAAGATGGAGTCAGACACCCCTTCCCTATGGTCAAGGCACCTGACCTGTGGTGGATGACCTGACCCACCAGCACCAAGCAAGAGTCCAAGATGGACTCAGACACCCCTTCCCTATGGTCAAATCACCTGACCTGTGGTGGATGACCTGACCCACCAGCACCAAGCAAGAGTCCAAGATGGACTCAGACACCCCTTCCCTATGGTCAAGGCACCTGACCTGTGGTGGATGACCTGACCCACCAGCACCAAGCAAGAGTCCAAGATGGACTCAGACACCCCTTCCCTATGGTCAAATCACCTGACCTGTGGTGAATGACCTGACCCACCAGCACCAAGCAAGAGTCTAAGATGGACTCGGAAACCTCTTCCCTATGGTCAAGTCACCTGACCTGTAGTGGATGACCTGACCCCACCAGCACTAAGCCAGTCTCCAGCATGCCTATCACTATGGGTAAGCCACAGACTCATGGTGGATGAAATCACCATCTTAAGGCAGAACACCAGCTCCAAACCTTCCCCAAGCTGACCCCAAGTTCATTGTATTTTAAAAATTATTTTAATACTTTTTAAGTCTTATTTATTTTTTTGCAAATTTTCTTTTTATTATTTTAAATTTATTTCATTATTTTTTTAAAAAAATATATTTTATTATTTTTTCACAGAGAGAGAAGGGTGATGATAAACACTGGGGCAAGGAAGCAGGATGTGGACATTAGTTGGATTTTTTTTCCCTGTATTATTATAAAAGATTTAATAAATCACACCTGCAGCAGTAGTGGATGCCTTTAATACAATAAAAATACTTTGTTATTTAAAAGACATTTCAGAGGAAGAAAGACATGCATGTCTTTTAAAAATAGACCATCTGGAATATATCCTGAATAGGATTTCAGTGCAAAAACACATATATAAAGGAATGTTTTAAAAGATCTTCAGGATTCTTTTAAAATAATATTTTTAAATTTTCTTTTTATTATCCATATTTATTTCCTTTGAACTACTATATTCTTCAATTAGAATAAAATATTATTTGTAATTATTTATGTTTTGAAAATATGTATTAATGCTATTTTGTCCCTTATACTAAAAGTTAATTATGAAAAAAATAAAAATAAAATAAATACAAAAAGTACATGCACAATGGTGTCAATTAATATCATTAATTTATGTTAAAAAGCTATTTTTAAAAAATATTATTTTGGCGAGTCAGATGATTAGCTAATCATCTAACTTTAATTCAACTGAAAGCTCTGATCCCTTGGGGTGTTAACAGCAACGAAAAAATTATAAATCATCACAATTTTATCAGTATAAAACTGGACATTTTTGTTAGAAAAAGTTTTTATTTGTAATATGTGTTGGTTTTGACATTTTTATACTCTCTCCCATATAAGGAGAGCAAAAGAGAATATTTAAAACCTATTTATAATATTATATGAAAATAATTATAGCTATATATATACTTTATATACCATATAACCATGTAAATTGAATTTATTTCTCGCTCTTTTCCAACTCCATTTCTATATATCTCTCAGGATAATCTGTGTACAAGACTAGAAGTATTAATAAAGGCGTTGATTATATTGTGATTGGTTATTGTTGACAAGTATTCAATCTGTAAAAAAACAATGTTTGACATGAATGTTGACTACCTGTGTCGCTAGTGCCATCTATGTGTGAAACCCTGAAGCCTATAAGCGCACTGTATCAGCACTCTCAATTAATATACATTAAATATGGCCAAAACTGATTTTGACTGCTTGGCGACAGCAAAATGACAGCTATTCAGCTCTAATGAACTCATGTGCCTATGGAACTAGTTCCAAGACAAACTGTTTATTGAAGGCATCAGGACAGTAGTCTTTAGGCAAGAAGACCACTATGGTATGTACTTATTTCACTCCTTTTACAAAAAGCCCACATTAACAGGTGCCATATTTATTATACTTGGACCCAGGATCAAAGGTCCATGTTATTTTCTATAAGTAATCAAGACATTGATTTTCAATGAGTGCTTAACAGTGTTAGGACACCTTCGTGACCTTTGTACAGTAGTGTGCAACGATTCAACAAAAACCCTACCTAACATGTCCCAACCATCCCCCAAAGCTGCAAAGCTCTGGTGACTGCGAGGGGTAGATGGAGACTGAAGCCTTGATAGTACCAAGCCAGAGCCTAGGATGGACTCAAAGGCCCCTTCCCTGCGGTTGAGCCTTATGACTTATGGTGACTGACTTGACCCCATCAAAACCAAGCCAGACTCCAGCATGGACTATACGTAAATGTTCCATTTCTCTGGGAAAGCCAAGACTCATGGTGGCTGATAACATCATCATCTCAGGCAGAACACCAAGTTCTACCATGTCTATCTTTGTTTGCTTTTTTAAAGAATCAAAAATTTTTATTTATCATTTTTATTAATACATTAAAAAAAATTATTCATATTTTAATTTTTGAAATAACTTTTTTTTTCCATAGAGAGGGGTGATGTTAGTTTTGTGGGTGAATTTGTCAACACTGGGGCAATTAAAAGCTGGATTATTTTGGTTATTTTTAGAGGAGATGGAGGATTTTTGATTTTGAGATCAAAGAGAAAAAAAAGGCTTGAGCAGAGGAGTTGAAAAACAGCGAGAGAGTAGCACGGCAGTCATATTTTTCAATCATGGACATTGCCTGATGATTATTAAAGGTATGTGGGTTGGATGGGTGTTTTTTTTCATGGGCATAGTCATTTTTGTGTAAACTTTTAATTCTCCCAATATTCCTTATATATTTTTAAAATTTAAATCCGTTTGGTGTTTATATATACTTTTATTATGATGCACTAGCGCGCCATCTGTTATGAAAATTCGAAACTATTTTAGACGCGTAAGATTCTTTTTTGAAAGGGCAGTAGAAATTGTTTAATTTCAAAAAAAAGAATCTTACGCGTCTAAAATAGTTTTGAATTTTCATATATATATTTAGGTACACTTTAATTCCAGCAGCTTAGGAAATATCTAATTTTCATATGGATTGAGTTAATCGTGGAAACTCGATGACTTAAGAATGAGTTTAGATAAATGAGAGATGAATCCTCGTGTCTGGTTGAATTCTATCCCCCAAGATGGTTATAGTCTTTCTGATAGCGATAATTTGACTAAGAATTTTGAGGTCCAAGGTCGGGGCGTACTCCGCACTGGGAAGATACAGACTCTCTGAGGATCAGATCGAGTCCGTTCTCATTTGTATAGAAAGTCTACACCCCATTCCATCAGGACCTTTGGGAGAGGACGCTGCTTATCATAACAACAGCTCGAGGAGCATGAACTCATGGATTTTTTGTAATCTTTACACAAGGGGATAAGAAACAACAACCAACAACATATAGAAAGTTGTTAATGGCCTTTGATCAGCAGACGAACTTAAGTCAACAGGGTGAAGTCTCATCTGCATAGGCAACTAGTAAATTCTCTTATGGAGGATGACGAGGTCGATGACATTCCACAGAAATGGACATAGTACTGAACCTTGGGGGAGAGTGCCAAGCTGAGAATGTGAAGGCTGTTGCTGTACATACGGAGAAAAACACCTTCTGTTTAAAAAAAAACTTTGCACATAACAGATCAGTGAATGGAGAAAATGGTAATTATGGTTATAAAAACTGTCCTGTGTAGAGGTGTCCTCTCATGGAGGATCTACTGTAATAGAAGACAAAACACCAAGTAAAGCCTCTCAGGAGAAACTGATAACCTAACACTTATCTCTTCTTGAGGTGCTCTTCATTAGAGGATAGGTTCAGGTCATTTAGTTCACCAAGGTATTCCTGCTCAACATTGCTAAAACTTTAACACAAAGCAATAACGTTGCCATCTATTACATATAAAATAAAAGGATTTAAAAGCGCGAATGTTTCTTTTATACATAAAACGAACTTCTACTGTCCCTTACTGCGATGAAAAAATATATACTGTCCTATAAGCTTATGTCCATAGTTTACTAGAAACCATTTCTATGATTCCATCCTTTAGTGTAGCATATAAAGCAGAATGATCCCAATACAGTATTAGAGCTCTGAGAAGCGGTCTGGTGGATATTAAATTGGCGAAACCGCTGGGAGGGTTCACCACTGATGAGCCAAGCCCTCCCAATATATTTTTTTCATCGCTAGTAAGGACAGTAGAAGTTCGTTTTGTGTATAAAAGAAACATTCGCGTTTTTAAATCCTTTTATTTTATATTGCTAAAACTTTGTTTAAAAAGTGTGTATAGGTTAAAAATGAACATTTCCCATTAAAAATATAGAAGTGGAGAAACAAAATTTATTCTAGCTATTTCCAGCTCATTTTTAAAAAAAATATCCATCTCTTAAAAACTTTTTTTTTATGTACACTATTTATAGTGGGAGAAGGAAACCAACAAAAATAAATAATAAAGTTTATGTACAATAAAGAGGTAAGAACAGTGCCTGTATGTATGACTGGCTTGTCACAGCCAGCCTTTTCTAACAATAACAAAACAAATTTTGGCAGCAAAAAAATCAATAAATAAATGACCTTTATATTCACAGTTTGGGTGGAGAGAAAAAGTAGCCAGTTTCATTTTAGGTAAAATGATGAAATTTAAAAGGAAGAAAAAATTGGAATGGTTATCAAGAGCAAATATTGTGTGAATATAGTTTGGATAAATATGTATTCACACAGGCTTATTTAACACATTTACCAAAACTTTGCTTTTGTAATTTATAGGACTAAAATAATTCAAAGAGACCACAACTTCTATAATCCGCATAAAATATATATTAAGGCTATTTTTAAAAGAAAGAGAGAGAAAAAAGAAAAGAAACACCAGCAATGATAATACCATATAAAAAAAAAAACTACACATATATAAATAGATTAGGAGAAGAAAAATAAGCTACAATACCCAAAAAATAAACTGTTAGGAATAAATTTGAAAAAGCCACGAAAAAACACAATATATAAAGCAATTATTAAAGCATATTCAAGTTGACCAACATGTAATACGACAAATAAAAAAAAGCCTAGATTATGTGTAGGTATATATGCACATATCAAGGATATTTTTGAATAAACTTAAACCTGTGTTAGCTGGCAGTAAATTCTTTGGGTGGAAAGAGTAAACAATATTGTAACAATGGGTGGTATAGAGAAATAGTCTTAGAGAGAAAGGAGAGAATGGTGTGATCTTGACAAAATAAATAGCCTGCCACACTCCAGGTGTGGGTAAAATGACCAGAGAAGGAGGAGGGGTGGCACTATTGCTGTCATCACCAGTTGAACTTGAAGGTGAAGTGTTGGAATCCTTGGCCTCCAAATGGATGGAAGCCTTGATTAGCTTGAGCACTCAGGGTCCAATGGATCCTCTCCGTTGTCAAACTTCTGCCTCTTCTCTGGGTCTGACAGTACTTCCCTTGGCTGCTGCTATGTCAATGAACTTGTTCTGTGCTGACTGCTTCTCATCCCCACGGAAGTTGTCAGGATGCCATTTCTGGGCCAGCTTGCGGTAGGCTCGCAGGATCTCCTTCTTGTTGGCAGTCCTGAGGATCCACACACACTCGGTTCTAGGTTCTGTCTACGGGGTTGAATACAGAGGGTACCATAGGTTATCATTTATATTATAAGGAAGACAAAATGAAGATCGCTGAGCAGACCTCGAGGCCATAGGTGCTGTGGACTAGACAACACTGACAACAGGATTTCATCACCATGTCATAGGCAAAACTTCCCTTTAAGTAGACAAGTCTCTATGGATGCTACAATGACAAAGCTGATCTTCACGCCACAAGAAAAATTATACAAAGTTACTAGGGACAAGCTTCCAAGATACTGAAGGAATCCTTGCCAGAAACATGTCAGTAGCTAGAGAGAAAAAAATTATGAACAGATCTTATATTTAGATATTTTTTGCTACACTGCATCTCTGACTGTAATTTTGTTTTGTGTATCAAAAAAACTTGCTCTATCATTTTGAAGTTTGTCTTTCCCAATTTTATACGTGTCAATATATCAATATTGTCAAAGACAAAATTGCTACTTGTTACCATTGTCACCAAATATATTAGGTATAGAATACAGTTGATTCTCCATGATAAGGCACAATTTGGATCATAGATTATAAACATAGGATAACAAGACCATATCTACAAATAGTCATTTCATGATGTTTCAATAACAACTCTGTTATCTATTTGGATATGGACTTGTTAAGGTCATCATCTAAGACCAAAGTATGTGGTTGCTTGTACTCTGGGGTTGGGATAGTAAAGAATTGAGGCTCACTGAGCTATTAATATATTTTTTTTAAAATGTGTTTCAATACACAGGTTCTAGACCCAGGTTGCCCATAGCAGCAGCTTAGATCACCAAACCACAAAGTCTTCAATTGTAATTTACTTACAGGTGGCAATGAATACAAGTTAAATAGGGTGGAAAATACAATGTTTGGATACTCACTCTTGACTCCCAGGATTTTGTAGTAGTCCCTCTTCTTGGCTTGTCGGATAAGTTTCTGTGTTTTCTGGATGCCGGACTGGGCTCTGTTCAGGTCTGGTTCCAGGTTGGCTGCCTCCTGGTAGTCTCTCAGAGCTGGAACCACCACAGTGGGGACATGTTAGAGATTCAGAAAGGACTGGCTCTGACCATCAGCTACTAGGGCCAGATCACCAAAGAGGACGGGAATACTTGAAGAAAACCATTATTCAAGGCGATAAGGCACAATTTGGATTATAGATTATAAACAAGGTAATAAGACCAAATCCAAATAAATAAATAAATAGTGTGTGATATTTCGGTAACAGCGTTATTACCATGTTACTATCTATCAGTATTTTTGTCTGAATATGGTAATAATGCTGTTACCGAAAGATCACACACTATTTATTTATTTGGATTTGGTCTTATTACCTTGCATTATTCAAGGCATCGTTGATGTCCCCATTAAGAGGGAAAAGAAAGACCAAAAGAGGATTGACACATCAAATTAGACAAATCCCTAGATTGACCCTGGAAGAAAAGAAAGCTAGCCAGACAAAATGAGATAAATCATCAGTGAGGTCATAAACTTCCTATGTGATAAGGCACAATATGAGTTATAGATTAGAAACACAAGACAATAAAACCAGACCCAAATAAATAAATAGATTCAGTATTGATAATTGATTCAATACTTGTCTGATGATGGTAACAACACTGTTATCAAAACGTCACTTACAGTGAACTTGGATAATTCGAACTTCCTTTAATTCGAAACCTCTTAATTCGAATTATTTATCTTGGTCCCTAGAAGCCTTAATGCCTTTATTCAAAACATCTTTAATTCGAATTTTTGGATAATTCGAATTTTTTTATGGTCCCTTGGGGTTCGAATTATCCAAGTTCGACTATATTTATTTATTTGGATTTGTCTGTTGTATCTTATCCTCTTGTGTAAAGATTACACAAATTCCATGAATCCATGCTCCTCAAGCTGTTTGATGATAAGC
>CP092874.1:75176755-75304985 GCA_030710605.1 Cordylochernes scorpioides
AGATTGCATCCAGAATGCAGGAAATGGATCTTGAGAGACATGTTACATCCCAGTGCCTTATAGAAAAGCAATAGATCATTAACTATGTCTCGGTAATTTTCAACCTTGACACTTCAATAATTTGTTATTCAAATTAATATTTAGAATCTTAAAGAGCAAAATTTATAATTAATAACAAATAAAATAAAGCTTTTGGCTCCACATATCAACTCTTCTTGTCAAAAATAAAGCGCTAGCTAATGTAATGATGTTTACTTAAAAAATTGATGATTATCAACCAAACTATATACAGCTAGGAAATCTTGAACAAGCAAGCAAAGAAATATTTTAAAAATGATTTTATATATACACAGAGTAATATATATTTTTATAATCTGTTGAATATTTTCATTGAATAATATTAAATTAAATAATATATTTTGTTCTGTACACTTTTAGATTGGTGCACTATGATGTTGGTTCGTTTAGATTAAAATGGTCTCAAGCAAAGGTGACAATATATATTTAAAAAGGATCAACTTTGTATACAAAAGCAAACTAAAATCGAATAAAAAAAACAACTGTTTTTCTTTTTCTCGCAGATCACATTAGGCCTAGCGAAGAAGTACGTTTTTCTCATCAAGCAAGCTGTGCGCTCTACTCTACAAGCCTCACTACCCTACACTTGAAGCAGATTGGTCTTCCATCTTCCATCCTATTTTTGCCCACTTCTTGACTTTTATTGTAGGTGTTTCTCTGAAGGTTTGGTTTCGGCACAAAGTTTGAATTAAAAGGACGTTAGGGGTAGAGGTCTGGGGAAAGTTGTTTCGATACTGCCTGGGAGTAGGAGGCGAGTCGTTCTTGTAATTATTGGAAACAGGGGCCTGGGGCCTGGAAGTGGTCTGATAGTTTCGCGTGGCAGTCGGCGGCACGTTCCTCGATTGTTGTTGGGGTCTAGAATAGCGTGGACCGTTATATAGACTTCTGGATTTCTCCACACGTTCCCGATACTTCTTTTCAAAAGAATCCATTTTCTTGCACACGACAAGAAGTTAAGCGGTCGTTTTAGGAGGGCTTAGGTAGAGCGCGAATGAGGACTCTTTTTTCAGTCCTCCAATAACATGTTCGATTTTTGTTTCTTCTTCCATTCCGGGGTCAACCTTGTTGCACAACACTAGGATGTCTTCCGCGAACCTGATTGCTGGTTCATTCCAGTGTAGCATTCTGTTGAGCTTTATTTTAAGTTCTTCTTTATTCGCGTCCAGAGAGAAATCCTGAATGAGGCGGATTTTAATATTTTTCCAACTCGTGAAACTAGCTTTGTGTAAATTCAACCAGGTTTTAGCGCTTCCCGTCATGTTCATGGCGGCATAACGGGCAAATATGTAGTCTGCCCAATGGTAGAGGAAACCAATCTCTTCGAGGGATTCTATCCATGGGCGAGGGTCTTCTGACGTTTAGTTTATTCTTGCTCCACTAGATGGCGCTCTGCCATCTAAAAAGCACATGTGCTCGTGGTCAGGAGATGCCTTCTTTATTTTTAATATCAACACCTGACCCACTTATCTTTTATTTTTTCTATTGTTTTCTCATGTGTTAAGCGTCTTTACGCAAATTTGGCCTTGAATACCCATTTCTTGATTTCTCAAGAAGCCATTTGGTCCAAAAAATATTTTTGGATGCAGTGGTTACAGCCTACTCCACGCTGACGAGCGCCAACAGCGCGAAACGCGTTCGTGGATGGCTTTTCTTGATTTATCAAGAAATTGGATTGGCCAAATATCACGGAGCAAGCTAAATAAACGTTTAGTTTATTCTTGCTCCACTAGATGGCGCTCTGCCATCTAAAAAGCACATGTGCTCGTGGTCAGGAGATGCCTTCTTTATTTTTAATATCAACACCTGACCCACTTATCTTTTATTTTTTCTATTGTTTTCTCATATATACAGGGTGTACCAGGTAAATTGGGAATTTCAACAATGGTATTTTAACTGAAATATTTTGCAAGTAAAAATTAAAATATCCGAATGAAATTTGACACAGTAGTAGATAAAAGGATATATTTTTTATTTATTCAATGTAGTTTCCATTATTAGCTACAACAGTCTCGAGGCGAGTGCGGAATGAAGCACAGGCCTTGGCGACGATGACCTTGTCCATTTGGGTCATCACCGTGTGAACTGCTTTCTTGACAGACTGGATGGTGGTATGAGGAGCTTTGTTAACATCTCTCTCAACAACGCCCCATACATAGTAGTCGAGGGGATTGCAATCTGGAGAATTAGGGGGCCAAATATCAGGACCCCAGTGACTAGGGACGTTAAGTGTCAGCCACGATTGTGTCTTTTTTGCCTTATGGACTGGAGCTGAGTCCTGTTGGAAGACATACTTCCTTCCTGCGGCCACCATGTCCATCCAAGGCTTCACAACGGTCTCCAGAACATTGATGTAGGTGTCAGCGTTCATCCTAAGGCCCTTCTCAAAGAAATGGGGAGGCATGACATCACCTTCACTGCTGATAACGCCAAGGACCATTACGGAGGCAGGAAATTTCGTGTGCATCACGACAGGTATCTCTGAGGGGTCTTTACAGATCCAGCGATCATTCCTGGGATTTACCTTTTGGTCCACGTCAAAGTTCTTTTCGTCAGAGAAGAACCTTAGCATGCCAAAAGAGTCGTGTTTCAGGTTGTTGAGGAGGGCAGCAGCCTTTCCCTTTCTGTTATTCTTCATATTCTCAGTCAGCAACTGACCTTTCCGAAGGGCATAAGACTTGAGACCAAGGTCCTCATGGATAGTTCTGACAATTGTCATAGAGCCAACGTCCATTTCCTTGGCTATGGCCCTCATGCTCTTCCCAGGGTTTCCATCAATCTTCTCCTTGACATTTTTGACAAATTCTTCGCCTCTTACCCTGTCCGATCGACGCGAGTGCTTTTTCCTTGTAGCTATCCCCTCTTTGTTACTGTCGGCCTCATCAAACTGCTTCTTGACACGATAAATAGTGGTTTTGGGCAACTTAAGAAAATCCACTATCTCTTTGGGGCTCCTTCCGGCGCGCAGAGCAACGATGATGGCAGCTCGATTTTCAAATTCTCGGTTACTCTTCATCACTACACTGCGCACACATGTACTGTTGCATTTTACATGAATATGGCTACGTAATGAAAAAAAAAAACAAGTTTTTAATCTCAAGTAGTTTTTGTTTTATGGACTGTCAAAGTCAGTCCCAATTTACCTGGTACACCCTGTATATATATATATATATATATATATATATATATATATATATATATAGTGTAAAAACTATATAATAAAAATATAACAGTGATACTACATTTAAAACTTAAGGAGCAATCTGATCAGAATGATAAATTTTTTCTCTATCTATACTAAATAATAACAATTAACAAATTTATAATTTGAATTTAAATAATCAAACTAATGAAGATAATTTTAATAGAATACTTAACTATAAAACTATACAACTATTTATTTTTATAATATATATATATATATATATATATATATATATATAATCGTCTCGCCTACTTGTAAAAATTCCACAACTGTGAATAAAATGTCTGCTTTTCGCCTTCTTGAAAATACTGTACCACTTTCAATAAAATATCAGCGCTTCCCCTTCTTGTAACCACAGTACCACTCTCAATATAATAATGTTACGTCGTACCCAAACGTTGTTCGTGTATTTGTCTACTCACGATGCCATAAAGATACACACGTGAGTTCGAAGGGATTGCAGCTGAAGTTAGCGCTTTATTGTATCTCGCTTAACAGAAAAAAATACAACAGTGGGACTTGCCTTCAACCTCCCCGTCAGAAGAATCCTTGGCGCCGTGGATGTCCTCTTGTGAAGCGTTCCGCTCCACACTATACACATGCAGCCTGGACTACACCGCCTTGTAGGACCATCCACACGCCCAGGAGGTAATTCGCCGCCGTCTTCTCCTTGCCGCAGATCTCGATTTCACCAGACTGACTTCTCCCCCAGACTGCAAAGTACTCTCGGCGCACAATCCCTCCCCCGTGTCTCGCCTTCTGGCAACTACTGTACTACTGTCAATAAAATATCAGCGCCTCGCCTTCTTGTAGCTACTGTACCTCTGTCAATAAATATCAGCGTTTGGACTTCTTGTAATGCTGTACCATACCAATGTCAATAAAATGTCTTCGTTTCACCTTCTTGTAACTACTGTACCATACCTATGTCATTATCGTCAGAAACGACGACGGCCGCGTCATCGAAGGCCCAGAGCTGCGGCGAAAGGCCTTTGACATCTTCAGGGTCCGCTTAGCCTGCCCAATCTGTGATCCAACTGCAGGAACGACCTTCATTGAAAAGACAACCACCCCCATCGAATTTGACGAAGACGACCCACTCCATTGGGTTGATATCACCGCGCCTGAGATATCCGCAGCCATCCGCCGTCTTCCTCGCGAAAGGGCTCTCGGCTGGGACGGCCTGCCCTGCGAACTCCTCGCTGCCTACGTGGACTTCTATACGGACGCTTTGCGACGTATTTTCGCGGCCTCTCAGCTCTGCGGTGCCCTGCCTCCATCCATGCGGCGAAGTTCAATATGCCTGATCCCCAAGGCCCGCAGCGATCGTGGCCTAGATGTCTATAGGCCAATATTGCTGCCGTCGGCCGACTACAGGGTGCTCGCCTCCATCCTCCTTAAAGCCCCACCTACCAGCTCTGGTTCACAGAGTGCCAGACATACGCCGTCCCTGGGAGGTCCCCCACCAGGAACATCGCCCAAAAACCGAAGCCGTCGAGGAGGCACTTGCTGGGGTCTCGCCACTGGCCGTCGTCTGCGTCGACCTCGAGTCCGCCTTCGACTCCCTGGATCGGGGTTTCCTTGTCTCCCATGGTGTCCCTGCGCCACCCATCGGCCTTTGTGGGGTGGATACTGCTCCTATACGCCGGGACGGACGCAACGATACAGGCTGGAGAATACCAAACCGCTGCCTTCCATCTCCTGAATGGCGTGAGACAGGGCTGTGCTGTTAGCGCAGCGCTTTTCAGCATCGCCACGGGGCCACTGCTACGTCGCCTGGCGTCGACCCTCGGCGTGGGCAATATCATAACCTACGCAGACGACATCGTCCTCCTAATACATCGCGATGAGCAGTTCGCGAGGGTGGCGGCCGTCTTCGCGGACTTCCTCCGAGCCTCTGGCATCGCCGTGAACTACAGGAAGAGCGCGGGTCTCTGGTGTGGCGCTTGGCACGCTCGCGGCGACTATTCCTCGATCAATGTCCTAGGAATATGAATCGCCTCCAGAAGCATTGTCGTCAAACGGGAACATCTCCTGGCCCTCCTGGAATCTGCCTGTCGAAAGTGGACGCCCTTCACGCGCGGCTTCTCCCTTGTCGGGCGAGCTAGGGCCGCCAACTCCCTGGTGCTCTCGACCATCCAGCACCACCTACACGCGTATCTTCCCGAAGCTGCGACCATCTCTAAGTCTGGCGAGATTTATATGGGCCCGACACCACGGCGCGGCTTCCTGCTGGCGTCCTCGCGAGGCCCGTGGTCGCGGGAGGACTCGACCTTATGGACATTGGCACTCATCTCCACCTTGCATGCCTCAAGGGTGTCCAGGTCGCGCTCCGCGGAGGTAAAAATGGCTACTCTTGGCTAGTGACGAGCGATGCCTGGTTGCGACCTCCATCCGATGGCACCAGACTCCAGCCCCAGCGCCTCCAGCTGCTGAGACTTTGGGAAGAGGTTTCAAACTTCCTGAACCTCAACCACCGGGTGGTTCCCACGACACAGCTGCTGGACCCTCCCATCATTGGCGGCTGCCGGTTCTTTTGCCCTCCTAACCTCCTGGCCCCCTCGCGCTGGGTCGGCGCCCGAGTCCGGGGCTTGAACCACATCTCTATCCTCCGCCCTATGCGATCCGCCCTCGCTTACTTCTGTCAGAGGGTGGTAGCGGAAAACCTCCAGGCGAGCTTCCGGGAACCCAGCCTGGCCGAGGCCGTTGTTCTGGGCGGGACATCCACGCCATTGGTCAGAATCCCCACCCGCTCAGCTCGTCGCGCCTTGGAACGTCCGCGCCTTGCGGCCCTGCCGATCATCTGGTTCATGGAGAGATGGGTATCTGTCATCGACGTACAAGTCAGGATTGACTGGCTTTCTCTACGGAGCTGCGCCTTCTAGGGTGACAATGCAGACGTCACCCTCAGATTGGCCCTCCATGCCCTACCGCACCCGGACCATCCATCGTCAGCCGGTCCGTCTTGCCCTGCATGCGGGTCACCCTACCTGGGCCACCGATATTGGGGATGCCGTATACATCAGGCCCCTCGTCCTGGCGGCCTTCAACATCATCGGGGACCACCTGACCTACAGGCTTGGATCTTCGGAACCAGACTTTAAGAAGACCACCTAACCACCCTTGCGTCATCCAAAATGCCGAATTTATAGGTACTTCGTGCAGGTGGGGCTGGGTGGTGGAATTGAGGACCCCTCACCGCCTGGAAGAAGACACTTGTATAAATTTTATGAATTCTGTCTCTTTATACATGTAAATCTGTAAATATTTAATCCTAAGTTTCAGTTTGCTTGTTTCCTCTGTAATAGGAGCAAATACTTCAATATCACACCCTTTGTGTGTTGTGGATAATAAATAAATAAAATGTAAGATTAAGATTTAGAGATTTAGATTAAGAGTAATATTTACAAATAATAGTTATACTACATTGAATTTTAAACCTATATTAACACAAGGCAATGCTCAGAAATCCAACCCCCCCTCTACGTGGCGGGCGGGAGAAGCAGCACTAGGGACTGTCCTCTAGGGCGAAGTACGGTGTCGTAAGCTCCGAGCTGCTACGGTAACCGTGAAGGCCTACAGGGAATTCTGAAATGTGACTGACTAACGGGGCAATGGCACCCCCTTTCCATTGTTGGACAACCACCATCAACACAAGGTAATAAGACTAAATACAAATAAATAAATAGCGCCTCACTTTTCAGTAACAGCTTTGTTACCATCTCATGGTCATCATGTTACAGAAATTCCACACACTCTTTATGAATTTGGTTTTATTACCTTGTGTTTCTAATTTATAATCCAGGGGGTCGGTGGAAGGATGTTCTAAACTGTTGGTTTTCGACCGCTACGACCCGGGTTCGATTCCCGCATTGGGCATTTTTTTCAGAAAAAAATGCTCCAACAACCCCTGATTCTTGCAAAAGTCCAACCTCACCAGCGAGTGCAAGTAACCAAACGGAGCTCTGGCATACTTGTAAGTGTAAAGTCGAACTGCTTTTCACATGTGTAGACATGTGGTGCACTTACAGTAAAAGCAGTCGCCTACTTCTATCCACCATGGACTGTACTAGGTGTACTAGGGATAAGCAAAAAAAAAAAAAATATATATATATATATAGATAGTGCTTAGTTTCAATATATATTTTTATTGAAAGGCAACCTTTATTTATATATACACATATATTGGGTTGGCCAAATATCACGGAGCAAGCTAAATAAACGTTTAGTTTATTTTTGCTCCACTAGATGGCGCTCTGCCATCTAAAAAGCACATGTGCTCGTGGTCAGGAAATGCCTTCTTTATTTTTAATATCAACACCTGACACACTTATCTTTTATTTTTTTCTATTGTTTTTCATGTGTTAGTGTCTTTACGCAAATTTGGCCTTAAATACCCATTTCTTGATTTCTCAAGAAGCCTCTGGGACCAAAAATCTTTTTGGTCGCAGTGGTTACAGCCTACTCCACGCTGACGAGCGATAACAGCGCGAAACGCGTTCGTGAATGGCTTTTCTTGATTTATTAAGAAATTGGGTTGGCCAAATATCATGGAGCAAGCTAAATAAACGTTTAGTTTATTTTTGCTCCACTAGATGGCGCTCTGCCATCTAAAAAGCACATGTGCTCGTGGTCAGGAGATGCCATCCTTATTTTTAATATCAACACCTGACCCACTTATCTTTTATTTTTTTTTATTGATTTTTCATACACATATATATACAAGGTATGATCATAAAATTCGGGAAATTAGGTCATAAGATATTTATTAGATGAATATATTTTTAAAAATGGTAAATATTCCTCAAAATAATGTCTGATGACAGTTTTTTCCCAGTTCCGGAAGCACTCAGAAAAATCGTCAGAAGTAATGCCCCTCAAAACGCTCAGCGATTTTTCCTTTATGGAATTAACGGTATCAAATCTATGTCCTTTTAAAACTGACTTCATTTTAGGAAAGAAAAGAAGGCATTTAGTACTGAATCAAGCGAGTACGGGGATGAGGCATTGTCAACACGCTATTTTTAGTCAAAAAAGCACTCACAGAAAGAGCTCGTGTGCTGGGGCGTTATCGTGATGAAGCATCCATTAGCCCGAGATCCACTTTTCCGGTCGTTTCTTCCGTATTGATTCCCGTAAACGGCGTAAAATCGCTAGATACACGTGTTGATTAATTGTTTGCCTTTGTGGTATGAATTAATAATGCACAATGCCTTGGTGATAAAAAAAAAGTCACCAAAAGAACCTTTGTTTTTTACTTCTTGCTTTTTTCGGTTTGCGGCTATTTTTCGGGAGCCACTGGCTCGATTGTCGTTTGGTCTTTGGGTCATACCCATTGACCCACGTTTCATCACCAGTAATCACATTTGTGAGGAAGTTTGGATGTTCAATAGCCGATCTTCGCAGGCATTAACCCTTTCTTCCTTTTGGGCCTCGGACAGAATTTTTGGAACAAATTTCGAAAACTTTCAAGTCCAAGATCCTTGGTCAATATTTTTTGACATGTTCCATATGAACCCCTGTTTCTTCTACTAGTTCTCTGATCGTTGTTCTAGTGTTTTCCCTTATTAAAGTACCAATATTTTGGGTCAGTTCTTCATCATTTTCCAAAGGAGGTCTTCCTTGGCGAGAATCATCTTGGGTTGACTCTCTACCAAATTTGAAAAGGGCAAACCACTTAAACGTTTTTTATGGTGATAAGGCTGCCTACCTGAACGCCAATTTCAACATTTGAAACGTTTCTGACGCCGTTTTTCCTAATTTTTGACAAAACTTTATGCATACCCTTTGTTAACTTTAAAAATACATGGTAAAAAAACGCATCACCTTTTTCTTTTCTTTAATAATGCTTATAAAATTCTTATTATTTGAGATATCGAAAAAATATATTTTCTAGTAGAACGAGGTCTCGTGATTATGATGATAATTTTCATTTTTCGAAAACTTTTTCAGAATATTTATTTTTTTTACTAATTCCCCGAACTGTTTGATCATACCTTGTATATATATATAAAGTTAAACCTGTCTATAACACCCCCTCTTGGGACTCACCAAAATAGGGTGCTATAGACAGGTCACTTTTAATGTAAATCGCATCGTACTACTATTTAAAATCGGGCGCTATAAAGAGGGAGGCACTATTTAGAGGGGGCGCTATAGACAGGTTTAACTGTATATATATTTATCTCAGAAAAAAAGAATAATCGAAACTTTTAAAATGTAGACATGGAGAAAGTTACTCAGAGTGCCATGGACAGATGAAAGAACAAATACTTCAATATTATAAATAAAATTAATCCTGGTAGAATCCTAGAACCCCAAATATGCAAACAAAACTGACTTATGAGAGAGAATGAATTAGAAAAGATGCCAATGTTGGGAAAAATGGAAGAAGTAGGAAGACCTTTAATGAACTGGTCAGAAAGGGTCAAGAAAGCTACAGGAAGGTCACTAGATGAACTGTGAAGTGATGGCCACCAAAAGATCAAATTGGAGAATTTTAAAACTATTAATAAGGCACAATTTGGATTATTCTATATACAGTTACGAGCGTCATTCTTCATCTCCTAATCAGTCATCAGTCGTCAGTTTTCATCTCTGTCACCGTATGCTTTTTTTTTGGAATGGCGCCCTCCTATTGGTTGGCTACGGTCACGCCACCTTTGCCCCCCCCCCCCCACTCGCCTTTTCGTTTATGTAATTATTGTGTTGGAGCGGGACGCTCCTTAAATAAATGCATATATTAGTTAATAACCAAATGGAATCCTCTCTTTCTTTTTCCCTGTAAGAGACGCCTACGGAAGCCAACAGTACATAGACAGATAAAGCACATAGGCTATAGTTATTAACTAACATATAGATTTATTTAAGGCGCCAATTTATAATTGGAACAAATAGTATTTGAATAAAAACATTCAATCGGGTAAAACACGGGCGTTGCCCGGGTCATTCGGCTAGTAGATTATAAACACAAGGTATAAACACAGCGTTGTTACCGAAACGTCACACACTATTTATTTATTTGGATTTGGTCTTATTACCTTGTGTTTATTATTGTTGTTTCTTATCCCAATGTGTAAAGATTACATCAATTCCATGAGTTAATGATCCTCAAGCTGTTTTATGATTAGCAGCGGCCTCTCCCAAAGGTCCTGTTTAATGCAAGCCAAAAGTGTTTATTATTAAACTACTATAGTGATTACAATTGGCTTCAAATTAAAGTTTGACGTAACTTGTGTGGGTTAAGTAGACTTTGCTTTTTAATACGGCCTTGGCTGCAGAGTTCATCCAACACTTGGAAGGTCAGCAAGCACTTAGTTGGTGATCACTTACATGTGGTCCTCATGTTGATATAGCAAAAGGCCAATACATGTACTATAGCTGATTAAAGTAAATAGAGGGGGTTGGTGGAAGGATGGTCTAAACCTTTGGTTTTAGACCGCTACGACCTGGGCTCCTGTATTGGGCACTTTTTTCTAATAAAAAAAAAAATGCTCCAATAGCCCCCATTTCTTGCAAAAATCTAACCCCTCCAGCGAGTGCAAGTAACCAAACAGGGCTTTGGCACATTTTTAATTGCAAAGTCAAACTGATTTTCACATGTGTAGACATGTGGTGCACTTACAATTAAAGCCCTCCAAAAATCCTATCCTAGTCTCAAAGTGGCGGGAGGGTGTAAACAGGTAGCACAGGACGTCGGGAGTTTAACTCCTGGTAGGGCCACCCTGTGCTACATACCCGGCTAATGTATCAATTGTCTGTTCTCCATAGGAGCGGCTACACTCCATGTCAGTGTTGTGATATGTAAATAACCTTTGTTAAGTGTTATAATTGTTACCTATTGTTGGCTATGCAAAATTATTCCATTTGTCAATTGTTTTAAACTTATGTAAATTATTTCCTTTTTATCTCTATCTTGTATATAAGAAGATTGCTAGATTGAATAAACATTCAGTTCAGCTTGTAAGTCGTAGCGAGTTTGTTCAGACAACTTATACACATTACAACATGGCGCAGCCGACAAAAGTATCGAATTAAAACAGATTAATTCAACATTGAGTAGAATGGAAGGAATCAAGCCGCCGGCGGAATTTGTCCCGTACAGCAACGAGAAAAAATGGGAAACCTGGAGAGAGTCGTTTGAAATTTTTGCAATAGCGGTAAATTTAGAAAGCATGCCGCTGGTGCGTCAGCGAGCAATCTTGAAGCATATTGCTGGTGAGAAAACAGTGATGATATACAAAACATTTCACATAAGTGAAAATGATACCTACCCAAATGTAAAGGAAATGCTTGATATGCTTACGAACCATTTTAAGCCCTTCAAAAATACGATTCAAAGGAGAAATGCATTTTTTACCTGTGTACAAAAGGAAAAGCAGGGAATCATGGAATTCGTCACAGAATTAAAGCATCTGGCACAAGAATGTGAATTCGAGAATTTAACAGAATCTCTCATAAGGGATCGCCTTATAATTGGAATACTTGACCGAGAAGTGAAAAGAAAATTGTTAGAAGATCCACAGTTGACACTACCAAGGGCAATTTCGATAGCTGTGATCTCCGAGTCAACATGTTCACAAGTAGCATCGTTGAATGAGCAAAAAATGATTGAAAAAAATTGAAAAACGTAATTGGGTGAAAGATACAATTCGAATGGAAAATGCAGAAGCAGGACCAAGCGGTATAAACCCGAGAAGAGAAAGAATAATAGAACCATGTAAGTGGTGTGGACAACGACACAAGTATGGAAAGTGTCCAGCATATGGGAAGAAATGTAATGCATGCGGAAAACCCAATCATTTCTCAGTAGTTTGCCGAACAAAACGTATAAGAAATCTCTTAGCGGAAAGTGAAGCTGAAGAATCCTGTGACGAGATAAATCTTAATGAGGTTGCTGTAAAGACTGTTCGGTCGGACAAGTGGTCCGCGGTAATAATAATTAATGGCAAGAAGACCACGGTACATTTGGACACTGGCGCACAGATAAATGTGCTTCCTCATAAAGTAATAAACCAATGGCCATCAAGACCAGAAATCAGACCCACGTCATTAAAGGCGTTCGCATATGGAAATACAGAATTGCCTATCGTCAGCAAATGCAATGTGCTATGCCAATATGGTGAAAAGAAAGGAATGTTTGAATTTATCGTAGCCGATGTAGAAGCGCAGACACTTATCACGGGCGATACTTGCGAGAAGCTTGAAATCTTGAGGCGAATCAATCATATAAACACGGATGAAATGAAATTGTGTTCTGAAACTCAAAAAATCCTCGAACAATACCGCGAAGTATTTCAAGGAGTAGGATTAATCAACTCGGAATGTAAGATTTACACAAAGCCTGAATATTCTCCTGTGCAAGTCCCTCCCAGGCGCATCCCAACAAGCCTCGGAGCCGAAGTTCAGTCTGAATTGGAAAAGATGGTGAAGCAAGGAATCGTAACAAAAATATATCATGAAACAGAGTGGTCTCATCCTATGGTCGTTGTAAAAAAAAAATCTGGTCAAATCAGAATATGCCTGGATCCTCGGAAATTAAATGAGGCTCTTGTGGGAAGACATTTCCAGACTCCGGCTCCAGCTGAACTATTGCACGAGATACCCAAAGCTAAGTATTATACCGTGTTAGACGTGAAATCAGCCTATTGGCATATTCTGGTTGCAAAGGAATGCAGAGATCTGTTGGTGATGACCACGCCATTTGGCAAATTCAGATATAACCGATTGCCATTTGGTTTGAAAATATCGGCACAAATTTTTGTTGAGAAAATGACGAATATCTTTAGGGATAGCTTTCAAAATATTACATATGTAGACGATTTGCTGATATATGCGGATACCATTCAAGAGCACAATAAAAAATTAAAGGGAATTCTAGAAAAAGCAAAAGAAAAAAATATCAAATTTGATTTAACAAAGGCTCAAATATGTCTAACGAAAGTTCGTTTCTTGGGCCATGTGATATCACAAAATGGAATTGATCCAGAGCCAAATAAGATTGATAAATTAATTACCTTTAAAAGGCCAGAGGATAAAAAGTCGCTGCAAAGAATCATGGGTCTTTATAATTACTTAGGAAAATTCATTCCAAACTTAGCTGCGTCCACATCCAATATAAGAGGAATCTTAAGAAAGAATGTTGTCTGGCATTGGGGGCCTAAACAGGATGGGGAATTCGATCATATTAAGGAATGCGTGAGGAATGCTCCTTCGTTGGCACATTTTGACAAAAGCAAGATGCTGATTTTGCAGTGTGATGCCAGCAAAGATGCAATGGGAGCTGCTCTGCTACAGGAAGATCGACCTCTAGCATTCGCATCCGCGTCATTTAGCGACTCGCAGAAACAGTACTCTCAGATTGAGAAGGAGTTATTGAGTGTTTATTATGGATGCAAAAAGTTCGAATATCTATTGTCAGGACACACTTTCGTTGTCCAGACGGATCACCAGCCCTTATTGCCTCTAGTCAAAAAACCGCTGAGTGATATATCACCGCGTCTACAAAGATTAGTAATGAAGTTGACTTCAAATTGCAGTACAAACCAGGAAAATACTTGATTGTGGCTGATACCCTATCCAGGGATACTCACCCCATGGACGAACTACCAACGCCTTTTCTTGAAGACAAAAGAATGGTCAAGATGGTACGTGTTAATATCTCGGACGAAAAACTGGTAGCGATGCAGAAAGATACCCGAGAGGATCCTGCTTTGGTTAAAGTAATCGATTATGTGATTGAGGGATGGCCTATATGCAAAAAAGACGTCGATGAAGATGCCAAAATATTTTTCGATTTCAGACACCGTTTGTACTTATGGAATGATCTATTATGTATAGGATCGGCCATAGTGATTCCGAAGACACAAAGGAATGCTATGCTTAATTTGTTGCACCAATCGCACCAAGGGATATCTGCAATTCAGGGTTTGGCGCGAGAATCTTTATTTTGGCCGAGAATGTCCATCGACATTGCTGAAAAAGTAAAAAATTGTGAAATTTGTCAAAAACATCAGAAATCAAAAATACGGCAGCCGTTAAAACCTTTCCCAGTTCCAGATTATCCATGGCAGACAGTATCATTGGACATATTTTATATTCAGAAAAAGCCCCATTTGTTAGTGGTCGACAGATATAGTGGCTACCCGGAGGTATTTACATTGGACCCACCTACGGCGATTAATGTAAAAAATAAATTGAGAGAAACATTTGCACGATTCGGGATTCCGGAAACCATGATGTCCGACAATGGACCACCGTTTCGCTCAGAGATTATGACTGACTTCTGTATAAGATGGGGTATAAAACAGCTATTTTCAAGTCCACACCTTCATAGATCTAATGGTCTGGCCGAGAGAAACATTCAAACAATAAAAAATCAACTAATCAAATGTAGAGATGAAGGGTCCGACCCATATCTGGCTATTCTGGCATATAGAAATACACCAAAAAATGACCTACCGTCACCCGCACAGTTATGTTTATCGAGGAGCCTTCGATGTCAGATCCCCAGAATTACACCGCTATATAGACCCTATCAAACTAATTGGAGAAGTATAGAGAATGCCAAAAGAAAAAGACAGAGCTCAATGAAAGAGCAGTATGACAGAAATAGTAAAAGCTATCCCAAGGTCAATGTAGGAGAGGATGCATGGTGTCAAATACATCCAAGGGAGACATGGACACCGGTGAAGATTTCAGCGCAGGCTGATTCTCCTCAGAGCTTTGAAGTTGTGACACAATCGGGAAATAGGTTGATAAGAAATCAACAATTTATTAGGCCAAGGGATGGAGGCTACGAGAAAAGCCAGTTGTCTTCAGAACCAATTACCGCCTCCCCAGAAGCTCAACATCCGCAGTGCTACAGTCCAACGATGGGCGAGTCATCCACAGCCCCGATACAGCGGTCAAGTGAAGAGACCGATATTGACCAGAGGGAAGGCACGACTACATCCGCTGGGATTGCACCAGAACCATCCGGAAGGCCCCGGTTTTCAAGGTTTGGAAGAGAGTTAAGAAAACCACAAAGATTTGGTTTTTAAACAGAGGGGAGGCATGTCAACCGCCTTTTGATTTGCCTGATCTGATTGTTGATGGTTGTCTAGATTCGTGACATTCTTTAATTGTTGTACCAGAGGGGAAACATGTTGTGATATGTAAATAACCTTTGTTAAGTGTTATAATTGTTACCTATTGTTGGCTATGCAAAATTATTCCATTTGTCAATTGTTTTAAACTTATGTAAATTATTTCCTTTTTATCTCTATCTTGTATATAAGAAGATTGCTAGATTGAATAAACATTCAGTTCAGCTTGTAAGTCGTAGCGAGTTTGTTCAGACAACTCATACACATTACAACAGTCAGGAGACCAAAAGAAACAAAATCACACTGAGTGGTACTTTCAGGTCTTCAGACTAACAGCACCCCTCTTTCCTTCTCCATGATGTCTACATCTGTCTCAATTTACCCCAGGAGTATAATAGAAAAGCTGAGACAATGGGACCTAATGAAGATTGTTTAAATCACTTGAGGAATAAGCAACAACAAAAACACAGTTAAAGCAGTCGCCTACTTCTACCCAACCTGTACTAGAAATAAGCAAAAAAAAAGTAAATAGACTGATTTGAAAAACAGTTGAATTAAACTAAGTGTTAAAGTTGGTTGAGGATTGAAGAGTGTTGGAATAATCAATTTCAACATTTTACTCTTCTTTTATTTTTTTGACCAATTGACCGCTGTATATAATATTTGCTACCATTGTTGTGTTTGAGTATGTAAAGTAAGCTGCTTTAAGTTTATGTAAAATTTGAGCATAACTAATTAAACTTTCTTTCTTTAAAAACCATTTCCCGGCCTTCTCCTTCCTTTTTTTTTCAACAAAGAGTATGTATTCAAAATATATAATAAACAAAAACAATAATTTTTCTTTAATTCCGTTTTAGGGGAAAAATTTTTTATTAACAAATACAAAATACTGGTAAATAAAATTAACAAAACAAAAAAAAAAAAACTCCAAATGTGTACTATTTTACATTAGTTTAATATCTCGAGGGATGTGTGTTACAGTGACCAATATGCTTCTGAAACTGTTTGCACACAGAAGCATACAAAAGTCACATAAAAAATATAAAGCTTAAAAACTATGTACAAAAACACCTGTACTTTTGTTTTCTTCCAAAAATTTAAATTTGACTAGTAATAGATTAGTTTTTCTTCATACCTATAAAATATACCTTGCAATAAGAATTAGTTCATAGAATTTTTTTTTATTAGAAAGAAAAAAGATAGTTAAATAGTGTTTATATATACAAATGGTTGGAAAGTTAAAAAAAAAAAAAATTCAAAAAAATTACTTCTAAAGAGTATGTAAAAATAGGGAGGTGTAAACAACCTATTTTGAACAATAATAATAATAAAAAAAAAATTTACAGTAGAGTTGCCCAAGAAGAAATGATAAAAATGACCACTTAAAATGGTCATTAAGAATAAAGAAGGAACTAGGGTGGCAATGTGGTTTCGAGGAAGTCGTTCATCAAGAACTGCAGAACAAAGGTTTGTTTTTTCCTCTCTTGAATCTGCTGACTCATCTTTTTGTAACCGGTGGTCTCCAGGAGTTCTCCCCCTGGCGGAGATTTGAGGAGAATGGTGCCGAAGATTGAAGCTGTAAACCGTTCAGTTTCAGTCAACTTGAAATTCCAAGGCTGTGTGTATTGTACATACCTAACATCTCTGGCTCTAGCTTGTTGTAACTGGAATGTTTGAGGAGCTCCCGTAGGAAGAGGATGAGGTAGCGGAACACATTGAGGTGGACTTTGGGAAGGTCTCCCAGGATCTGGAAAACCCCAGCAAGGTCTGGTAAAATTAAATAGATAACACTCATGAAGGACCAAGTGGAAAACCTTCATGTTATTAGCATGAGCTCTAAACTACTGAGCCATGGTCGTTAAGGCATCAAGTCGAAAAGGCAGAGGCTCAATAGCCTAAATAAACAATCTTTTTAAAAATGATTATATATATTAAAAAGAAAAAAAAAAAGGGCATCTTCTTATCGGGCAACTGAAAGTTGCTGATGGCCTGCGCTATCTATCAGAATAAATATCAACTATTCGTTGATTTTTAATTATTCCAGAATTGGCCAAATACCCATTCTTGATTAATCAAGAAAAGTTAACCACGTACGTGTTTCGGGCTGTTGGCCCTCGTCAGCGTGGTGCAAGCTGTACCTCAACGATAAAAAAAAAACTGGTCATTTCAAGCATCCTGAAAAATCATGAACCTGGTAGTTAAGGCCAGAATTGCGTGAGACCGCGAATCAATGTGAAAAAATATTGTATATACATTTTTGGCTTGTATTAGATGCACTAAACAGGACCTTTGGAAAAGGCAGCTGCTTATCATAAAACAGCTCAAAGAGCATGGACTCATGGAATTCATGTAATCTTTGAACAAGGGGATAAGAAACAACAGAACCTTCATTCTCACTAGAGGACACCTCTCTACAAAGTTTTTTTTATCAAAATTCCATTTTTACTGATAAGCAACTATCTGGAAAGAAGACACTACTTCCTAAAAGACACTTTGGCTCTGCACTAAGGTGTCCTTTAGAAAGGTTCTACTGTATTATTTTTTTTTTTGCTTATCCCTAGTACACATGGTACAGGCCATGATAATCATGGTGGGTAGAGGTTGTCGACTGCTTTTACTGTAAGTGTACCACATGTCTACACATGTAAAAAGCAGTTCGACTTTGCACTTACAAATATGCCAGAGCCCCGTTTGGTTACTTGCACTCGCTGGTGGGGTTGGACTTAAGCAAGAATCGGAGGCCATTGGAGCATTTTTTTAAACAGAAAAGAAGTGCCCTATGCAGGAATCGAACCCGGGTCAGAGCGGTCGAAAATCAATGGTTTAGACCATCCTTCCAATGACCCCCACGGTTCTACTGCATTCAATCCCTAATCTCTAAAGAGTTACTGAAGGCCACACACATGCGGCAGATTAATATAAAGGAGGAGCTACTCTCTAAACGTGTTCTAAAGTCTCCAGAAATCTAATTTTCTCTTTGTTAAAACATGTGTCCGCACTATGATACCTGAATAAAAATATAAATGACGTTAAAATAAATTACGATTTTTCGTTCAAAAGAAACATTAGCGGTTAAACTTGTCATACATCATTTTACAATCATAAGCCGCATTATATGGTATTATAAATTAACTTTATATAAAATATACAAATGGAAAAATATGTCCAGGGTAGCCTAGTGGACATGGCATCTGCCCGGTAAGCGGAACACTGTGGGTTTGATTCCCATCCCTGGACACTTATTTTTCAGTTCATCATTACTCTTCACAATTCATCCTTTCATACTTCATCCCTAAGGATAGAAATAGTCGTTATTTCTCCTTAAAATAAATTACGATTTTTCGTTCAAAAGAAACATTGGCAGTTAAACTTTTCAAACGTTGTTTTACAATCATAAGCAGCATTATATGGTATTAAAGATATAAATGCTTTGTAAAAACACTTTTGACTTGTTCATTAAATATAATTACAGTTAAACCTGTCTATAGCGCCCCCTCTTGGGACTCACCAAAATAGGGTGCTATAGACAGGTCACTTTTAATGTAAATCGCATCGTACTACGTATTTAAAATTGGGCGCTATAGAGAGGGAGGCGCTATTTAGAGGGGGCGCTATAGACAGGTTTAACTGTATTTGCATATATCCTTCAACTATGATGGATGACAGTTTGCTAGGCAGGATGCGATACCAATGCAACTCAGAGTAGAAAATTGAATGAAAACAAAAGCAGGTGAACCTGTACGTAATGACCTCTTTAATTTGACAAACTATAATTCCACACTTACTTAACCAATGTTTCAAATCAAACCACATTTCCCTTTCAAAATACTTACTTGAATTAAACCAACTATGATTCAACATTCTAATTTATCCATTATTTCCAATCCCAACCATTTTCTTCTTTCTTATCTCCACTCAATCATATTAGGGTGTCAAGTTGTGACCCTTGATGGTGTCTGTTTGAAAACAATCAAACATGCGTCTGCCTTTGTCATTAAGACTGGGAGCACTACTCAGTGATATGGCCGACTTAGCTCCAAAAGAAATGGCCACCTCTGACATGAGGAACAAACACCATGTGCAGCCGCTCCTAACATGGAGTACAAACGCTGCTCATCCTGTATCCCTACAGGGTACTATCAGCCGGGCCAGCTGAGCCCAGGTTTTTTTAGTGAGTTTGTTACTGCTACCTCTTTTCTTTTTTTTTTCATCTGGGCTTTGGACCGGCAAAGGCGGAGTTTCTATTTCCATTTTACCTAATTTAATTTAAAACACTTACTATAATTCAACTTATTTAAAATGCCAAAATTAGTCTATTTACTTTAATTCAACTACCCTGACTACAAACGTCCTATAAAAATGCCCACTAGCCGTGTATGGTGTGTGAATTGATAATGATCTTACTGACTATAATTCAAATGAAAATTCTGATCCCTTGGGTTGTGGAATCAGTGAAGTTGGACAGAATTTACCTATGAACATACACATGTCCAGGCACACATACAGTTAAACCTGTCTATAGCGCCCCCTCTAAATAGCGCCTGATTTTAAATACGTAGTACGATGCAATTCACATTAAAAGTAACCTGTCTATGGCACCCTATTTTGGTGAGACCCAGGAGGGGGCACTATAGACAGGTTTAACTGTATATACAAACGATAACACCCAAGGGTTGAGAGCTGACCGACCTGTTTGCAGAGGGTGAAGTTGGTGCAGGCCTCCAGACAGCGGGATTGCAGCCTATAAGGGATGACTGGCTCAGGGAGGGACTCCAGGAACAACAGAAGGGCCTCGGCCACTGAGTGGATACTGGCGGCTGTACACACACATGACATAGACCATTTTTGAATATACTGTTGTGGTTGATAAGGCACAATTTGGATTAAAGATTATAAACACAAGGTAATAAGACCAAATCCAAATAAATAAATAGCGTGTGATGTGGTCTTATTACCTTGTACTGTTGTGGTTGTTTCTTATCATCTTATGCAAAGATTGCACAAATTCTATGAGTCCAAGCTCCTCGAGAGGTTTGATAAGCAGCAGCCTCTCCCAAAGATCCTGTTTAGTGTATCCAATGCAAGTCACAATGTGTTCCTGGAGGTGCAGGTACCAAGCTACATATAAGGCAAGTAGGATAGATTGTGCTTGAATATACTTTTTTTTTGCTTATCCCTAGTACACGTGGTACAGGCCATGATAATCATGGTGGGTAGAAGTAGGCGACTGTTATTACTGTAAGTGCACCACATATCTACACATGTGAAAAGCAGTTAGACATTTGCACTTACAAATGTGCCAGAGCCCCGTTTGGTTACTTGCAATCGCTGGTGGGGTTGGACTTTTACAAGAATCGGGGGATATTGGAGCATTTTCTTTTTAAATCAGAAAAAAATTTCCAATGCGGGAATCGAACCGGGGTCGTAGCGGTCGAAAACGAACGATTTAGACCATCCTTCCACCACCAACCCCCCTTAAATATACTAGATGAGCCCAAATTCACTGAAACCTCCCACTAAAGTTCTTCAAGGGAATATATGGTAGAGAACTATAAGGATAAAAAAAGTATTTGACAGTGACTTTGAACTTAATAAACATAGGCAATTTTAGAGGGGTTTTGATGAGGGGTAATAACATTGCCCAACCCACTCAGTCAAGTTGAACTAGCAGGATGTACCAGGCAACTATGGGATAATATAGTGAAGGTTTCTGCTAAAGACAAGCACAAGCTTGACTGAATTTTACTACAAAAAGATGCCTCCAGTCAAAATAAATTTTTAAAAACTATGCATCAAAATATAAG
The DNA here is from genome assembly GCA_030710605.1 of Cordylochernes scorpioides. Lineage (NCBI taxonomy): Eukaryota > Metazoa > Arthropoda > Arachnida > Pseudoscorpiones > Chernetidae > Cordylochernes > Cordylochernes scorpioides. The sequence goes on from CP092874.1 coordinate 75,197,926, forward strand.
ATTTTTTTTTAACTGGCAGATTTGGCAACTCCGCCTTTGCTGGTCCCGCCGGTCCTAAGCCCAGATGAAAAAGGAGGAGGGGGAGCAGTAACAAGCTCACTAAAAAACCTGGGCTCAGCTGGCCCGGCTGATAGTACTCTGTAAGGGCTCCTAATCCAGGGATACAGGATGAGCAGTGTTTGTACTCCATGTTAGGAGCAGCTGTACACGGCGTTTGTTCCTCATGTCAGAGACGGCCATTTTTTTTGGAGCTAAGTCAGCCTGCGACTGAGTAGTGCTCCCAGTCTTAATGACAAAGGCAGACCCATTCTACTTCACCCAGTCATGATTGGTTGTCAAACAGACACCATCAAGGGTCACAACTTGATACTCAAATATGATTGAGTGGAGATAAGAAAGAAAAAGGGTGAAGAAATTTTCACTTCGATTTGGTAAATTCAATAGCCCATCTGGAAACTAATAATTTTGGGATATGGTTAATAAAGAATAATATTGAGAGTGGTAAGTTTCCCAAATTAACCAAACCTGGTGAAATAGCAAGTTCACTACCTTATACATGATATTTACAGTAGAACCTTCATCAGAGGACATCTCTCTACAAAGAACTTTTTTTTTTTTTCAAAACCAAAAATATCATTTTTACAAATTAGCAGCACTTTGGTAAGAGAACATTTCTCCCTAAAGAAAACTTTTGTTCTGCAACTAGATATCCTTTACATACAAATTCTACTGTATATAAAAATAATATTAATAAAAGGAAAATTATTAGATTTGTTATATCCTCGATGGCATGTAGGATTTAGGTAAGGCAAGTATTGAGGGAGGTTACTCTTTCTTCTCAATATAGATGCTGTCTCTCTTTACCTTGAGAGACGACCTTGTGTTTAGTCCAGCTCGGCAACTCCAAGGAAGAGGCTCTAAGGACGACTATCAATTGTTCAACTCTTTTTTAGTGAACAGCATGGTCAATTTATACATTCAAAGGAATTTACATACTAATTTATACATTCAAACTTTTTTCTTTGTTTTTAAATTACAAAATTATTTACATAAAAATAAAGTTGACTACTCTAGTGGTCATAACAGCAAGTATGTGGCACAAGATGATAGCTCTTTATTTGGTCTTGCTTATACAGTAGAACCTCCATGAGAGGACACCTCTCTATAAAGAACAGTTTTCATCGCCAAAAATACCATTTTTTTACTATTTAGTATCTCTCCAGTAAGAGGACACCTCTTCCTAAAGGACACTTTGGCTCTGTAACTAGGTGTCCTTTACAGGGTGGTTCTACTGTATATAGGTAGGATGATGATAAATAACAAGTCAATGACAACAATACTCTTTTGTGAATACACAATAAGATTAAATGATTGTTCATGGCTTTTGCCTTTCTTTTGAGACAAGAGATGGAAAATTTCCTCTTATTGATAAAATTTAAAAATATATATATAAAATTACCGGCAATTTCACTCCATCCTGTATCCAGTCTATCTCTGATCTGCTGGATGTCAGCGTGAAGTCCAGGCTGTTCAAATAGATCTTCCTGCAACACCAATCTTTACATACAATTTGGACTTGAAATCAAGGTAACATAACCAATGATATTTGGATTATAGATTAGAACCACAAGAATATAAGACTGATAAGACACAATTTGGATTATAGATTATAAACACAAGGTAATAAGACCAAATCCAAATAAATAAATAGTGACGTTTTGGTAACAACACTGTTACCAAAATGTCACACACGATTAATTTATTTGGATTAGGTCTTATTTTCTTGTAGCAACATGACCAATTTAAACAATATATGTGACAGTACCCAGCAGTGTCACCATCCTCAAACAATAAAAGTACTACTAAAAAATCCCATGTATCAATATTGAGAGGTGAAAAATTTCAGGCTTCAAAGTGATAAGTTTCTTTTTAAAATTTTATATATTTCACCTTACAAAATACGACTCCTTCAGTGATTGGGTAAGAGAGAATTTATTTATTTTGTTTCTCCCTAGTACACGTAGTACAGGCCATGGTAATCATGGTGGGTAGAAGTAAGCGACTGCTTTTACTGTAAATGCACTACATGTCTACACATGTGAAAAGCAGTTCGCGACTTTGCACTTGCAAATATGCCAGAGTCCCGCTTGGTTACTTGCACTCGCTGGTGGGGTTGGACTTTTTGCAAGAATCGGGGGCCATTGGAGCATTTAAAAAAAAAATCAGAAATTGGATTGCGGAAATCATATCTGGGTCATAGCAGTCGAAAGACTATCCTTCCACCGACCTCCTTATTTAATTGGTGTTATTACCTTGTGTTTATAACTGTGCCTTATGTGACTCACCTGAGTAAGTCCGAACCTCACTAGGTAGTCCACCAGCAGCCAGACTTCTTTAGGGATCTCCAGATGTTTCTGGTCCATTGCTGCGGACTTGGAGGCCGGGATGGTGGAGGCAGCTTCCTGCACATGTCTCCGTGTCTCCAGACACTCACGTCTGTTGTCTGTCCGTCACTCACCAGGTCTATCAGAATGTCCACAGCTACCGAGCGAATGGGCTTGGTCATTTTAACTAAGGCTTCCAGAGATGATCCAAAACAACTTGGCACGTAGGTCCCTGAGATGGAGATGTAAATCAATGGGGTTAAGGGAGAGAACATGTGGTAAAGGAACAATTTGTGAGTAGAGACCTAGTTTTGGGGCAATAGAGTGAGGAGCTGAAATAAGAGAGTTGCTAGGTCCCAAGCCCGGATGAAAAAGAAGGAGGGGGAGCAGTAACAAGCTCACTAAAAAACCTGGGCTCAGCTGGCTCGGCTGATAGTACCCTGTAAGGGCTCCTAATCCAGGGATACAGGATGAGCAGCGTTTGTACTCCATGTTAGGAGCGGCTGTACATGGCATCTGTTCCTCATGTCAGAGGTGGCCATTTTTTTTGGAGCTAAGTAGGCCTGCCACTGAGTAGTGCTCCCAGTTATAATGACAAAGGCAAACACATTCTACTTCACCCAGCCAAGTCTCAAGCTTTACAAGATTGAGTGGAGATAAGAAAGAAGAGAAGAAGATTAAAAGAAGCTCTTCTTTAGAGAACATTGCTACTGCTGTGATAGAGAGGCATGGAGACATCTGAGGCTCTTGATTGGACATGACAACAACAAGAAACTTCTGGTTTGATTAATAGAAATATTTTTGGAGTATTGTAAAATAAACAATTCCAAATTCAGATAAAGTACAATTGTAGATTGGAAACATAGATATAACAAGACAAATTAAACTAAACTTTCAGTAACAAGGCTGTTAAATAAATGTTACATACACTTTAAATTTTTGTGTGGATTTAGTCTTGCTAACTCATATTTCCAAATTCTTCCATTGTAAGCTTTCAGGAAAATTCCTTTTCATAAATTTAAGAGACATATAAACTGATCTTGGGGCAAAATGTAATAATTATCCGAACACTGCATGTATATTTAGAATATTATCTCATGTCTCGTGCATTAATCAAAAAGCACATTTTCTCTCAATATATAGGATGAATATATAAAATGTTTGAATAAAATTTGGAAATCTTTGTTTACAAGTTTCATATGCACTAAGGAAATCATCAAATAATTTGGGTTAGAGATAAAAATTTGCCTTCTTATTCTTTCTTATTTCCACACTGGGTGAAGTAGAATGCGTCTGCCTTTGTCATTAAGACTGGGAGCACTACTCAGTGGCAGGCCGACTTAGCTCCAAAAGAAATGGCCGCCTCTGACATGAGGAACAGACGCCATGTACAGCTGCTCCTAACATGGAGTACAAACGCTGCTCATCTTGTATCCCTGGATTAGGAGCCCTTACAGGGTACTATCAGCCGGGCCAGCTGAGCCCAGGTTTTTTAGTGAGCTTGTTACTGCTCCCCCTCCTCCTTTTTCATCTGGGACCAGCAAAGGCGGAGTTATAAAAATTTGTGAAGGGGGGTAATCGGATTCCATAACAGTAATTACAGTAGAGCCCTCTGTATAAACTAGGGTACTCAGTCTGGGGAGGATAACATTATTGTTACCAAAAATATCGCATATACTGAATAATTTTTCCAAAGTACACAGGGTCCAAGTGCCCTTTAGGGAGAGGAGTCCTAAACACAAGGTAATAAGACCAAATCCAAATAGATAAATAGTGTGTGACGTTTCGGTAATAGCGTTGTTACCATCTTCAGACAAAATTACTGAATTTTTAAGGAAATCACAAATTAGATACAATATGAAGAATTCTCTGACAGACCAAACCTTAAATAAGCCCCTTTCAAATGAATTGGACCAATTATATATGAATACAAAATTTAGATTTTATCTTTCTCAAACTAATGCAACGTTCAAGAATTTTTTTTTTAGAGATGTACCAAGCTTCATTACTCCTGATAAATACACTACTTTGTTCTTCACAGGCAAAGGACCCTTTTTAAGTTTTCTCTTTGATTTGAGAGTTATAAATGATCCAACATGTGAATGCTGTCTAGATGTTGAAACATCAGAGCATCTTTTGTTAGCTTGCCCTCTGACTAACCAAATTGTTCTTGCTTACTTTGACATAATGCCAAATCATATTTCTGTATATACTCAATCTTATGAAAACTTTGGCAAGTTTAGAGCTATTTGTACATAGATTTATGAATCACTACTAATTCATCGTGTAAATAATTGTAAGGAAATTGTTTCAGATTGTGCAATTAAATATTGTTGATGGCTTTGCACCATCTATCAGAATAAATATCAACTAAACTATGTTTCTTTTTTCATAACATAGGCCAAACACCTTTCCTTGAATTAGAATATACCCAGGTGTCGGCCCTTGTCAGGCTGTACCATAGCTACAATTACAAGTATGCTAAAATGTATAAAAGACTATGGGAGGATATTGATCTAAAGAGACAAAGGTCGCCTCTCCCGTCAAATTCCATCTATATTTTAGCCATAGATTTGGCCCAGCCACTTTGCCAGCTAAACACCTCTTTGGCAGATTGTCAAGATTCCATTAGATCCCGTGTGGATCTCGTGGAATAAAGTCCTTCCTAGGTTGATGAGGGCCATTAGCCCGAAACCATGGTCTCTAGGTGGATGCTTTTCAGTTTGCCAAAGCTGGTGTTGTGGCTTTGTCACCGACCCGAGGCCGCTAGTTTCGGCGACGGTCAATAGATGGCGTCTAGTTTTGACGGGAGAGGCGACCTTTGTCTCTTTAGATCAATATCCTCCCGGAAAAATTTCCAACTATATATAGACGGATATTGATTTATAGAGACAAGGGCCGCCTCTCCCCTCAAAATAGACGTCAAAAACATAGATGGTATCTATGTTTATAAATATATGTTTATGTCTATAAATATATATATATGAAAAAACGAAAGAAAAAAATAAAAGATAAAAAGATCAGATGTTGAAAGTTGAAGTGCTTCTGTAAAGCACATGTACTCCTGGTCAGGATATGCCATTTTTATTATATATATATATGTTATATAAAAATTGCATTTCAGTTTAAAATTATAACTTTTAGAGCAAACTACTCTGTAATGTCGACCGCCAGAGGTTGCGACCTTCCGTATATAAAACCGATTGTTGTTGTTTCCTGTTGGCCAGCTCAAACCTTTTATAATTATGTAAATAATCTTTTGTTTTCTTTATTCTATTCGCCTATAAACAAATGATTATATCTCACTTTTGTCTGAAGATGGTAACAACGCTGTTACCGAAACATCACACACTATTTATTTATTTGGATTTGGTCTTATTACATTGTGTTTATAATTTACTAGCCGAATGACCCGGGCAACGCCCGTGTTTTACCCGATTGAATGTTTTTATTCAAATACTATTTGTTACAATTATAAATTGGCGCCTTAAATAAATGCATATATTAGTTAATAACTATAGCCTATGTGCTTTATCTGTCTATGTACTGTTGGCTTCCGTAGGTGTCTCTTACTGGGAAAAAGAAAGAGAGGATTCCATTTAGTTATTAACTAATATATGCATTTATTTAAGGAGCGACCCGCTCCAACACAATAGTTACAAAAACGAAAAAGCGAGTGGGGGGGGGCAAAAGGTGGCGTGATCGTAGCCAACCAATAGTAGGAGAGCGCCAAAAAAAAGCAAACGGTGACAGAGATGAAAACTGAAGAATTAAGAGATGAAGAACGCATGACGCTCGTAACTGTATATAGAATAATCCAAATACTCATTCAGTACTTTTGTCTGAAGATGGTAACAACGCTGTTACAGAAACATCACACACTATTTATTTATTTGGATTAGGTCTTATTACCTAATGTCTTGATAATATTTAAGTCTATTTGCTATTATTATTCCTAGTACCGTGGTACAGACCATGATAATCATGGTGGGTAGAAGTTGACGACTGCTTTTACTGAGAGTGCACCACATATCTACAAATGTGAAAAGCAGTTAGACATTTGCACTTACAAATGTGCCAGAGCCCTGTTTGGTTACTTCCACTCGCTGGTGGGGTTATTTTTGCAAGAATCAGGGGTCATTGGAGCATTTTTTTTTTTTAAATTATAAAAGAGCGCCCAAAGCAGGATTCGATCCCAGGTTGTAGCGGTCGAACACCAATGGTTTAGACCACCCTTCCACTGACCCCCAGAATTATCAATTATACTAATAGCAACTTTGGTAAGAGGACGCTTCACCCTAAAAGACATTTTGGCTCTGAAACTAGGTGTCCTTTTTACTCTACTAATATTTATTTTATATATACAGTTAAACCTGTCTATAGCGCCCCTCTAAATAGCGCCTCCCTCTCTATAGCGCTCGATTTTAAATACGTAGTACGTTGCGATTTACATTGAAAGTGACCTGTCTATAGCACCCCCTCTCTATAGCACTCTATTTTGGTAAGTCCCAAAAATGGTGTATAGATAGGTTTAACTGTATTTTTTAAATTAGAAAAAAAAGTGCCCAATAGCGGTCAAAAACATTTAAGTCTGTGTGATATAATTGTGAGTCATAATACAATATAATGCAGCTTATATGATTGTAGAATGAAGGTTGACAATTATACAGCAAATGTTTCTTTCAAACGAAAAATCAAAATTTATTTTAATGAGAAATAACGATTATTTCTAACCTTAGAGATGAAGTATGAAAGGATGAATTGTCAAGAGTAATGATGAACGGAAAAATAAAAGTGTCCAGGGATGGGAATCGAACCAACAGTTTTCTGCTTACCGGGCAGATGCCATGGCCACTAGGCTACCCTGGATGTATTTTTCCGTTCGTAAATATTATATAAAGTAATTTATAATACAATATAATGCTGCTTATATGATTGTAGAACGAAGGTTGACAATTATACTGCAAATATTTCTTTTAAACGAAAAATCCATCCCTGGACACTTTTATTTTTCCGTTAATCATTACTCTTCACAATTCATCCTTTCATACTTCATCTCTAAGGTTAGAAATAATCGTTATTTCTCCTTAAAATAAATTTCGATTTTTCGTTTAAAAGAAACATTTGCGGTATAATTGTCAACCTCAATTCTACAATCATATAAGCCGCATTATATTGTATTATGAATTACTTTATATAATATTTACGAATGGAAAAATACGTCCAGGGTAGCCTAGTGGACATGGCATATGCCTGGTAAGCGGAAAACTGTGGGTTCGATTCCCATCCCTGGACAATTTTATTTTTCTGTTCATCATTACTCTTCACAATTCATCCTTTCATACTTCATCTCTAAGGTTAGAAATAATCATTATTTCTCCTTAAAATAAATTTCGATTTTTGGTTTAAAAGAAACATTTGCGGTATAATTGTTAACCTTCGTTCTATAATTGTGAGTGTTCTATTTTTAAAGGATATGAAGATGTCTTTCCCTCGTTCCAGATGAAGTACCAGAATGTCATCAAGTGTGTCCTTCTTGGCATTGAGCTTGTAGGCCGACCTCTTGTCCACATGTACCTTGAGTTCCACATCACACTTCTCTCCTGCACCACAGGACTATCAGACATATACAGTCCTCTTAAATTATAATTGTTTAAATTAGACATTATATATTTATAAAACGACGTTTGACAACCGCAAATATTTCTTTTGAACGAAAAATCATAATTTATTTTAGGGAGAAATAACAACTATTCCTATCCTTAGGGATGAAGTATGAAAGGATGAATTGTGAAGAGTAATGATGAACGGAAAAGTCCATCCCTGGACACTTTTATTTTTCCCGTTCATCATTACTCTTCACAATTCATCTCTTTTCATACTTCATACCTAAAGATAGGAATAGTCGTTATTTCCCCTTTAAATAAATTAAGATTTTTCATTCAAAAGAAACATATGCGGTAAAACTTGTCAAAAGTCGTTTTACAATCATAAGCCACAATATATTTATGTTAAAAAAAATAAAAAGGTCAGGTGTTGATATTAAGAATGAAAAGGGCATATCCTGACCTCCACATGAGCATTTTAGATGGCAGAGCACAGTGTCTATATATAGTGGAAAAGAAATAAACTAGATATTTAATTAGGTTTGTTCCATAATATTTGGCCAACCCATTTTCTTGATAAATTAAGAAAAGCTTGCACCATGCTGACGCGAAGACCAACAGCCTAAAATGCATACATTGTGTTGTTTCTTATCCCCTTGTGCAAAGATTACATGAATTCCATGGATCTCATGGAATGGAGTGTAGGGGTGCGGCTTTCGTTGATCATAGTACCGTGATCCAGGCACACTTAAAGGAATACGTGGTTGGCTTTTTTGATTTATCAAGAAATTGGGTTGCCAAAATATTATGGAATAAACCTAAATAAATGTTATTTTTTGTTCCATTAGATGGTGGTCTGTCATCTAAAATTCTCATGTGATGTGGTCAGGATATGTCTTTTTTATTTTAAATATATTTTTTATGTGAGTAGAGTAGTAAGACTGAAGGACTCTTAGGAGAACACCTAGTTACAGTGTGAGAGAGGTAGATTCTTACTGGAGAGCTGCTAATTAGAAAAATTTTGGCAAACTCCTTTATAGAAATAGAAGCGACATCTCTCGCATTCTCTTTAGAGATGTTAAAGTCCCCTCCAAGTATTTTCATTGACGGCTGCAGTTCTGATGGATTGCAGCTGCTCATCAGGAAGATTGGAGAGGTGGCAGAATAAAATCCTTTATAGAGAGGTAAACTCTAGTGAGAGTGTTGCCTCATGGAAGTTTTACATGGATACACTCTTGAACAAAACTTGAGGAAGTGGAAAGTCTTTGATAAGGTAATTTTGTTCACACTCGGTGTGTCTTCAATAAAGATCACTGTGTATCAAATATCTTTCAGGGTTATTATCCTGATATAGATGTTAAAAGTGACAATTTCCTTAAGTTTTGTCCGAGAGATTATTTTAAATAGACGTATGCATAAAATAATTCCTAATGCATTTCTCATTACAAATAGATGGAATTTCCCAAAATCTGATTCAAAATTGAAAAGATTATCACAAAGCCACTTTCACTAACTACCCTCCATGGCCTGTACCATATGTACTAAGGATAAATAAAAAAGTAGAATTTTTCTGTAAAGGACAACATTTAGTTGCAAAGTAAAATTGTCCTTTAGAGAGAGGGTGTCCTCTTATTGAAAAGTTACAAATTATTTTAAAAAGGTAATTAAAGCTGCCTTTGTAAGGAGATGTCCTCTAGTAAGAGTTTCCTCTCATGGAAGACTGAATAGTATTATTATCTCAATATGCTCTGTGGCAATACACCATAGGGATAAGTAAAAAAGATGTTGCCACAGGACTATGGTAGTGAGTGAGTTGGCCATAGAGAAGGACCAACCTGGAAGGATGAAGTCTGTGTATGGTTTGATGTTGAGCCATTCTTTACAGTAGGATATGTCACTGAGCTTCTTGATGAATTCAAACTGGACTGGTACCTGTCAACACCCAGCACACAAATCAACATCGAGAATATAGCATATTCATGATCAAATTGTGAAAAACGTTTAAAAATATTTTCTCACAATGAGTTTCTATATTCATGATACAATTGTTAAATTACATATCAATTTTAAATTTTCAATTGTAAATATCCACGCTGCGCGTGTTTGTTTTTGTAAATATTTCTTGTAGGATAAAGTTGATAGTTTTATTAAGCCCGTTGAAAGCTAGTGTTTTGAAATAAAAAGAGACTCATTGTGAGAAAATATTTTGTAATTTTAAAATATAGCATAGGTTTTGAACTGCTTTTCACATGTGTAGACATGTAATGCACTTACAGTAAAAGCAGTCACCAACTTCTACCCACCATGATTATCATGGCATGTACTACGTGTACTAGAGATAAGTTAAAAAAAAAAAAAGCATATAACACACTTTCTCTATTATTTCTTATTAAGTGAAACGGGGAAAGAATTAACCACACAGGATATAAGGTCATGTGTCAACATTGAAAATAGCAGCACCTTCATCACTGTTCAGGTCAGATGTGTCTCCACTAGGGCAAAGACCCAGCACTGGTCTTATCACAACAACCCACACTCCAATCCTCCAGAACAACCACTTCTACTTCTCATACTGTTATTACCCCAACATTTACTAAATTGCATTGGAAAGGACAAAAGATCCCTGTACAGAGAACCAAGAAGAGTTCTTGAGCTTCTTCACGAGCATGACCTCCAAGATCTTGTCTAATTTAGACTAAAAGGATAAGTAAAAAAAATACTGTTATTACATATTTGAAAATTTTCTTATTGTTGATAAAATTTGTATAAATAACTCTCAATGCAATTTTAAAAAAAGTTGAGACGTGTCATTTATACAATTTTTATCAATAGGTTATAGCATAGAGAGCACACAACACCTGAATGAAGACTTACCTGTCCGGTGTTGGCAATGGTGAGGTACCGGATACAGGGCTCGTAGAAGGTGACACAGTCAAATTGGACCTGCACAAACCTTATGGCTTATCATATATTCAAAGGTATCCTCCATCCTAGAGTGGTTCCCCTCCAGTAGGAAAGACAGTTTACTGAAATTTTCTCCCAATTTCTTCAAATTACAATGGGGTCAGTCAGTGGACGAGTGTCATAAACCCTTGATATGATAAGGCACAATTTAGATTATAGATTATAAACACAAGGTAATAAGACCAAATCCAAATAAATAGTGTGTGACGTTTCGGTAACAGAATTGTTACCATCTTCAGCACTTTTGTCTGAAGATGGTAACAATTCTGTTACCGAAACGTCACACACTATTTATTTGTATTTGGTCTTATTACCTTGTGTTCTACTGTATCATCCAAATTGATATAAGATGTAGGAAGGTCACACACCTCAGTCTTGTCCACAGTAACTTGTGGCAGGAACTCATTCTCCAACTTATCCAGTTTCTTCATAACTTCCTGGTAGATCTGTCGAAACTTGGGCTGGTTGATGACTTTGACCTGTGACAGCCAGCTGTCAGTGTCAGTGTACAGAGAACCTGGAGCTTCCCACCTTAGAGTTAAAGAGAGCCGAGACAGGCTTGTGGTCGCTGATCAACAGACTGGGGTGGCTGCGGTAGCACAACTGGGCTATGTGGTCTCCCTTCCATAGAATACGGTCGCACCACGCTGGAGGTCGGTTCTTCTCACTGCACCCCACGTGTCTTAGGTATCTATGTCTCTAGATGTAGAGGGAGTAATCCCTCAAGTTATAGATTGGAAGTTACTCAATTCAAAGTCGTAGTAGTTTACAGGGTAAACAGTTTTAAAGGTTTAGAAACAAATGTACATGAAAATAATCTTTACTTTCACTTGATAAGGCACAATTTGGACAATAAACACAAGGTAATAAGACCAAATCCAAATAAATAAATAGTGTGTGACGTTTCGGTAACAGTGTTGTTATCATCTTCAGACAAAAGTACTGAATTCAAAACATTCAGTACTTTTGTCTGAAGATGGTAACAACGCTGTTACCAAAACGTCACACACTATTTATTTATTTGGATTTGGTCTAATTACCTTGTGTTTAATTTCATTGTGGAATTGTAATCATAAACATGGTATTCAAGCAAAATTCAACAAACATCAAGAGAAACTGTGAGGCAGGAAATCAAGAAGTGGGCAACTCAGCATTGATGAAAGACTGACTAGGACAAATCGAGGCATGTGAGCACATGGAGGACAGAGAGAAAATTGGAGGAAAAAACTTTATTTGCAATCTAACTTCAGACATTTATAAAATATATAATGGTGATAATGGACTAAGGTGGAATAGAGAAATTGGAAGTATAATGGTAGACTTGTCTGTATAATCTTTATTTAACATATTCATAATGGTGGTGGTTTCTTTTCCATGCGGTCCATGCACCCTGATCACAATACCAGCCAACAAAGGTGCCTTGTCCGAATGGATGTCCTCTTCTGGAGTGGTGTCTGCCATATAGAGGGCTGCTAGGATAGCCGGGCAACTGTATATATGGTCCTGAGTGAGTTGGGTGTTGTGACAGTTATTCCTGTAGGATCTAGTCATGTCTGAGTCATATTGACAATAAATGGTGTGTATGGTTCAACAATTTGGATTATAGATAACGTAACAAAACCTAGGCTACATAAATAATCAGCATTGGCATTGCTTACACTCTCAGACAAGAGTATACTGGTTTTGTTATCATTAGTGTCCATCAAATTGTGTTCAACTTTTGGTACTATATGGACAAATATTCTCCAATTTGATCCCTTGCAGCTCATCTAGTGACCTTTTGGGAAGGTCCAAATATAATAAAACACACTGGGGTAAAAATTCATTCAGTTAAAACCTGGGCATTTCTCTTTTTATTTGGCTAGTTATACCCCTCTTATTTCTATTATTTTAAATAGAAACATTTAAAAAATAATAATAATTCCAAATAATTTAATTGACATGGTGGATGAGTAAGTTGAAAAAATGCTGGGAGATTGTTAAATAAATGGCTTTTATATAACTTAAATAAAATTGAGGGTATAAATTGTTGTTAGTGTCTTTCAAGTCAAGTTCGACTTTTGGGGCCTATATGAACAAAAATTCTCCAATTTGATCTGCAAGTGACCATCACTCGCAGCTAATCCAGTATATCCATAGCTTTCTTGATCCCTTCTGGCCAGCTCATTGCAGGTCTCCTCTCTTCCTTGTTCCTTCAATTTTTCCCTACATCAATATCTTTTCCATACCATCTACTTTCATTATATGTTCAAAGTAGGTCAGTCCTTGTTTATATATTTGGAATTCTAGGATCAAATAAGATTAATTGCATTTAAGATTGAAATATTTATTCTTTTATCTGTCGATGTATTCTGAATAGCTTTCTCGAGGTCCACATTTCAAAAGCTTAAATTATTTTTCTTTCTTCTTTTCTGAGAGTCCAGCTCTCACATCCATAAGTGGCCACAAGGAGTACAATTGCCTCTACAATTCTTCACTTTGAATGAAATGTCTTTATCTTTCATAATCCTGTCCAATCTTATCATTGTGTCCCTTCCTAGTGCTATTCATCTTTTTACTTCCTTTAAGCAACCTCCCATCAATCCTGAATCCTAAAAATATGAAATAATAAACTATATCAATTTTTTCTGAATGAATTTAAAAGCTATTTATATTATCGGTAGTTATAATAACTCCGCCTTTGTCGGTCCCAAGCCCGAATGAAAAAGGAGGAGGGAGAGCAGCAACAAGCTAGCTAAAAAACCTAGGCTCAGCTGGCCTGGCGGATAGTACCCTGTAAAGGCTCCTAATCCAGGGATACAGGATGAGCAGCGTTTTTACTCCATGTTGGGAGCGGCTGCACATGGCATCTGTTCCTCATGTCAGAGGCAGCCATTTCTTTTGGAGCTAAGTTAGCCTGCCACTGAGTAGTGCTCCCAGTCTTAATGACAAAGGCAGACGCATTCTACTTCACCCAGTCATGGAGATAAAGAAGAAGGTCGTTATAATTTTGGCTTAGTTGATATTTAATTTTTACTTTTAATACATTATAAAGGACTGCGGCGTATGATTATAAAACACTTAAAGTTGCACCGCATAAGTTTCTTTTCTGTGAAAAATCAATTTCTCTTTCAAATAAATATTGATTTTTCACAGAAAAGAAACTTATGCAGTGCAACTTTAAGTGTTTTATAATTTTTACTTTCTCAACAATCCCTTTTAGGTCTTCATTGTTTTCTGCTAGCAGTGTGGTGTCATCAGCATAGCAAAGGTTGTCATCCCTCTATATTTGACTACACCTATTTATATATTTTTTCAAGATCAGCTAATCTCATGATATGTTCAGCGTATAGATATGTTGTTTCTTATCCCCTTGTGTAAAGATTACACGAATTCCATGAGTTCATGCTCCTCGAGCTGTTTTATGATGAGCAGCGGCCTCTCCCAAAGGTCCTGTTTAGTGCATCTAATGCAAGCCAAAATGTGTTCTGGAGCTGCAGGTGCCAAGCTACATTTTGGGCAAGTGGGGTAGATTTTGTTATTATTTTCTATCTTCAATGGCTTGAGATGGCCTGTTCTAAATCTTGTTAGTGTTGTTTGATGCTGTCTATTTCTGATGTTCAGAGCTCCTCCTGGGTTCACTCCACTGTACCAACTGTGCTTAGGTGGGATCCTCCAGTACTTGTTTATTTTTGTTTTGGCTACTGTTTCTATTTCTTTAAAAGTAAGTTTATTTTTCTGTGGCAAGGGTTCTTTTGTGCCTTTTTTTCGCTAGCACATCAGCAGCTTCATTGCCTTCAATTCTAACATGTGAGGGTATCCATTGAAGGTGAATTTTTGAGGTTTTTGGAGATAGCCAATTATGTTTCTGCTTACTTTGTCTCTAAGTTCCCCTGTGTGACTCAAGTGTTGTATGGCACTTCTACTATCAGTAAAAATCCAGATATCTTGATAATTAGTATTTCTGATGGATTTTAAGGCTTCATAGATGGCTATAAGTTCTGATCTGAAGACTGAGCAAAAATCTGGGTTTCTTCTGTTCATTTTCTCAATGCCATTTGTGGTTTTGATGAGACAGCCACTGCCAGTGTGTCCTAGCTCGTCTCTGCTACCATCGGTATAAATAGTTATTGTATTTTTAGGAATGTTATTAATTATTTCTAATAATAATTGTTTTAAGTATTCTGGATTTTGGCATTGTTTGTTGGTGGGTTCATTTAAAGAGGCATTAAAAATAACATTTTGTAGTGGTTCGCATGGAGACATTTTTTCTGCTAAATAATTTTTTTCTACTTTATATTTTAAAAATCTATTTCTTTTGGCCAGGTGGAGAGGGCCTTCTTTTTTTAGTCTTAGATTGGATTCCCAATTAAGTAGCGTATAGATATGGTGATAGTATGCAGCCACGACACACTCCTTTTAGTGTTTGAGCCAATCTGTGTCCCCATATTCTGTCTTAACTGTGGCTTCCTGTTGTTGTTTCTTATCCCTTGTGTAAAGCTTACACGAATTCGATGAGTCCATGCTCCTCGAGCTGTTTTATGATAAACAGCGGACTCTCCCAAAGGTCCTGTGCTGTATATAATCTTTAATCCGGGTAATTATGTGTTCTGGTACTCCCAAAAGTTTCAGTATTGTCCAGTGTACTCTGGTAACAGTGTTTTATCTAGTCTGGGCAATGTGCTTACTGAAACTTCACATGAGCCTTTTTTGAGGGATTAGGCCTCATTACCATAGAATTTTTCAAACTATAACCTATATATGTATATACAGTAGAACCTCCATGAGAGGACACCTCTCTACAAAGGACAGTTTTTATTTTCAAAATTACCATTTTTACTATTTAGCAACTCTCCGTTAAGAGGACATCTCTCCCTAAAGGACACTTTGGCTCTGCAATTAGGTGTTGTCCTTTACAGGGAAGTTCTACTATATAGGAGCGTGAAACAATTGTTTTGTGGGCATGAAAAGAATAAAAAATAAAGGTAGCAAAAATATTTTGAGAAGTTATTTCGAATGGGCAGAAATTTCTGAGTGTCAAAAAAGGATAATGAGAGGGGCTGTCAAGAGGTTGATTGACTTGCCAAGCTTTAATCATGGCTGCTGCCGAGTGGAGGAAAAACAATGAGATCCCACAAATTACATGAAAAATACAAGAATTCTCTCCCAATGGACAAGTAATGCACTGACCTGGAGTCCCATTCATTGGTCCCTGTGTTGTACTTGTAGGTGGGCTGGAACCACACCGGACCCTCGGTGAATCCCACAAAAATCTTCTTCTGACTCTTCTGGATCTTTAGCTGTCACAGCAGGCAAGAGTTGAGAGTTTACTTTATAACAACAAGGCACATTTTTAATTATAGATTAGAGGTAACAAGACAATAGGCAATGGACCTAAGAAGTTATTCTTCTTGTTTTTATAATCTATATTTGATAGACTTCAAAGACCTAAGAAATTACAGTAAAACCCTGCTAAAACAAACCTGGGATATAGTGAACCTTTCCTTATAACAAACCTGATAAAATCGCAATTTTTATTTTACACAGTCTAGCCATAAATTCTGTTACAAACAATTTTATAAATTAAATGATTAAGAACAAAAACTAATGGAATATAAATACATATTTTATTAGCCAATAGGACAGATTTTAAATATCTACAATCATTCAAAATGTCCTCCCTTATTTTTGACACAGGATCTCAAACGTTCGGGCCACTGATCTATGGCGGCACGCACCTTTTCTAAGGGTATTTCTTTCTTTGCTCTCACCAATGCTGATTTCAATTGATCCAAATTATGATAACTTTTATAGCACACCTTCTCCTCTAAATATGCCCACAAACTGTAATCAAGGGGGTTTAAATCAGGGCTTCCAGAGGGACATTCATTGGCATTTATGAACTCCCAAACATTCGTCTCCAACCATTGTTGAGTTGACTTAGCTTTGTGAGCAGGAGCTGAATCTTTTTGAAATATCCAATGTTCTCCATTAAACATTTTTGTATTCAGAGGCTTTGCTATTTGTTCCAAAATATCTTCTTGGTAGTTTTTAGCTGTAGGTTTTACCCCTTTGGCACAGAAGTGGAGATCTGTTACACCTTGGTAGCTAACTCCCCACCAAACCATGACAGAAGAAGGATGGTGACTTTTTTCAAGTCTTCTAACTTTCAAAGAAGCTTTTAGAGAGCTACGAGCATATATTCTATCATTCTGACGATTAATCTTTTCCTCGACAGTGAAATTTTTCTCGTCTGTGAAAAGGATTCTCTCATGCCACCGACCATAATGCCGCGCCAACAACATTGTTGATCTAACCCTTCTAATATCTCTAAGAGCAGGGGTTATCAAATGGCCTGTGCGTCGTTTGAAAGCTCTCAGTCCAAGGTCTTCGTTGATTATCCTGGAAACGGTTCTTGGAGCTAAATTCATCTGCTTTGCTAAGATCTTTTGTTTGCGGCATGGATTTCGACAAATTCTTTCGCAAATGGCTTTTATAGCTGCTTGCGTTCGTTGCACGCGCGGTCGACCAGATCTTTCAAGGTTATTAATAGTGCCAGCCTTGTTGAACCTTTGAATGGTTCGATAAACAAATTAACGCGTAATATTCAAATTTTGTAAAAGTTTAAAAATAGATGAAGGACTTTGGCCTACCTTGTGTAAGGCTATTACAGCTATACGGTTTTCTTTAACACCCCAATCCATTATCAAAAAACAAATATATTCCGATTTTTTTTCTAAGCACTTGTGCACGAGATATTCAAATAACAAATACTGTATTTTGAATACTTCACGCGGTCAAATTAAATTTTTATAACTGATCTGGTTTTGTAACAATATTTATGGCTAGACTAAGTATAATACAGTGAACTATGGCTATAACAAACCCTGGCTATAGTGAACCACAGGTTCAGTCCCATTGGGTTGCTATAGAGGGGGTTCTATTGTATTCTTCTTGTGTTTATAACCTATAATCCACACACAAATTGTGCCTTAACAAGGCCATATCCAAATAGATAAACTATTATTATAATCAATAAAATAAAAGAAGACAAGTTTCTTAAACAATTTAAATAAACGCAAGCTTTCGGGTGAAAACTCTTCGACAGGCAGTATAAAGCAAACGCGACGATACAAACATGGTACACATGGCAGACAAGAATATATACATCTATGATATTTACATAACTATGGTAAAGAGAATTGCAAATAAGAAATTTACATCACTATGAAATAATGCATATAGAGAATCTATTCTTCAAAAAGAGATGCTAATTTTATAATTGGTAACGGGAATATCATTGAAATATAGTACATGACTGACACGGGCAACTATAGGGAGAACTACATGAAGGCCAGGAGAGCGTGATAGGCTTCAGGGAGGTCGATTTTTCTGTTGATGCTGCCTTGCTTATGGGATTCTATGGATTCTAGTATGAGTCTTTGATGTTGGTTACGGATGCGTCTGTAATGTATTGTAGGGTGTTTGATGTTAAAAGTATGGCCTGTGTCCTGTATGTGTTGATATATGAGAGATTTGGAGTCATGGTTAGATATGTTACGGGAGTGCTCAGACATCCTGATGGCAACAGTTCTACCCGTCTCACCTACGTAAGTAGCGGAGCATTGCTCACATGAGACGGAATAGACCGCACCATCAGAACGTAGGGGATCCATGGGAACTAGGGGCTTAGTGTGAGGATGCCGGAGGGATGTGAGGAGGTTGGGGGAGTTTTTATAATAGGTATGGATGCCGTATGATTTGAGGTGTCTAGCTATATCTACTGTTTAAGAAACTTGTCTTCTTTTATTTTATTGATTATAATATACCTTGCTGAGAAGAATCTCTTATTTCTTATTATTAAATAGATAAACTATTCATACTTTTCGTTAACAGCATTAATATCAAAACACCACAAACAGTTTATCTTTTTGGATATGGTCTAGTTGCCTTAGATTTACACCAATTTTAATCCTTATTAAGAAGTTTATAGCATTTTTTTTGGTATTTAAAACCCATAGAGCTCCTTCCTGTAGAATTTTCAAAACATTTTATGTTGCGTTGAATTAAGTAATCAATAAGAATGAAGAAGCTAAAAGAGAGTCTAACATACCTGGTCATAATTCATCAGGAACTCCATCTTATTCTGCTCCAGGTGTTGTTTGACAATGTCTGAGGAGAGCTCGTTGATGCGGTAGTTCATGTCCCCGATCCAGTAAATCTGGCTGCACACTCTGTCTGTTAGAGCTTGATATGTTGTTTCTTATCCCCTTGTGTAAAGATTACATGAATTCCATGAGATCATGCTCCTTGAGCTGTTTTATGATAAGCAATGGCCTTTACTGGCCGAAGTATCTTTAATTTGAAGAACTATGAATGCCGGCCAGGCAGCCTCTATCTTCACGATACTGTATTCTTATTAATCTTTTATATAACTGTATACAAAAAGATTGTACATACCCGATTAATTCAAATGACTATAATTCAACAACAACTTCATTTAAAATATATGTAAATAAATATTAATAAATAAAAATACATTTTTGAAAAAGCTTTTATTTGAATGCACTAAAATGGAAAAAATAAATTATTGTATCTTCTGTCATTGAGCAATTAGATGTATCTAAGTGAAAATAAAAGGGGCGGGGGACGATCATCATGAATTTCGAACCTAATGTTATTTAATATGTAGCAACTGATTAGCGATTTTTATAAGTGTTTGCTATATTTTTACCTCTTCTCTAAATATGATCATCCCCCGCCGCTTTTATTTTCTTTCAGATACATCTAATTTCTCAATGACAGAAGATTGAATATTTTATTTTTTCCTTTTTAAGGCATTTAAATAAAGGCTTTTTTTTTTTTAAATATTTTTATTTATTAATTGTTTAGTTAATTTTTAGTCATGAATTTACAAAACTTAGAATCAAAAGTTCACTGGGGGATTAGGCCTTAAACAGACTGCTTGCAGTGGATTGGTCAATTCCTTTTAAGAGGCGGAACATAAGACTCAAAAAGAAATATAGAAATTTGTTCATTCCTGGCCACTCTGACCACCCCGAGTTCTGAAAATTTGTACACTTGCCTTGTTCATTGGACTTAGTGGGTGTTAAAAGTTTCATACTTCTAGGTGATCTGGAGGCATATTAAAATTGAATTTAGAATTTTGAAAGGCAATTTGAAAATTTGTCCCTTCCTGGCCATTCTGACAACTGTAAAAGTCTGAAAATTTGTCAACTTGCATTGTCATCGGGTTCTGAGAAGTGTGGCAAATTTCAGATTCTTACATGCTCTAAAAGTATATTAAAAATTGATTGCAAGATTTGTGAACAGACAGACAGGGAAGCAAGTTAAATATAAGCTTTTAAAATACAAGGTGTGTCCAATAAATAATGAGACTGGTCAAAAATAAAGAAAAATAGAATGATAAAAAAAATTTCATTAGTATTTTTCAAAATGGTCCCCTCCCGCATCTATACATAATTTCCATCTCTTCTCCCATGATTTAAAACATTTAGAAAAGGCATCTTTCGGGATGTTCTTCAAGACCTTTTTTGAATCCGCTATGATGGACTCTCAAGTGTCAAATCTCCTTCCTTTTAGAGCCATTTTGAGTTTTGGAAAGAGAAAAAAATCATTTGGAGCTAGGTCTGGGAATAGAGAGGTTGTTGAAGTATTTGGATGCCGTGTTTAGCCAAATAAGTCAGTACAGATGTAGCAGTGTGTGGTGGTGCATTATCATGATGGATAATCCAATTTTTGGAACTCCACATTTCACTTCTTTTCAGACGAATTGATTCACGTACAAGTCTCATAATGTTTAAATAAGACTCCTTATTGATGGTTTGACCTTCCTCTAGATATTCATAATGCACAATTCCCTTTATGTCAAAGAACGTGACCAATAAGACTTTGTTTTTTGACTTGCAAAGTCGGGATTTCTTCGTTCTTGGTTCATCTTTTCCTTTCTACTCCATGGATTGGCGTTTTGTTTCTGGGTCATACCCGTAAACCCATGTCTCGTCTCCAGTTATTACTTTTTCCTTCCAATTAGGGTTTTCTTCCATCATTTCAAGCATTTTTTTTTTTTTTTGGCAACTTCAACGCGATTCTCCTTTTGTTGGATTGTGAGCATTTTAAGGACAAATTTTGAAGGTGTCTTCTTTAACTGCAAGTCTTCTTTAATTATCGATCCAACTAATGATTTTGATATCCTGTTTCTTCCTCAATGTCCTGTAACCCTATTCGTGGATTTTCTTTTATCAAATTTGAAATTTGGCTCACCTTTTCAGGGTTCCTGTGCAGAATTGGACGTCCAACACGCTTCTCATCTTTCACCGATTCCATTCCATTTTTAAATTGTGAAAACCATCTAAATGTGGTGGGCTTATTTACATTTTTATTTCCAAATGCCAATTTCAACAAATCTAAAGTTTCTGAAGCCGATTTCCCAATTTTGTAGCAAGATTTAATACAAATTCGTTGTTCAAATTTTCTATCCATTACAAATTAGAAGTTGTTATGCAAGGCGTTCTTTTTACAAGCTTACAATTTATAGACTGCGCGCGCAATCACATGATGTGATATACCGCAGTGTAGCTGAAGCTTTCTATTTTTTTAATAGACTTTTAAAAAAAAATTACCATTTCATTTTTTCTTTGTTTTTGACCGCTCTCATTATTTATTGGACACACCTTGTATATGAATATACCAAATAAAATGTTTCTTTTATATTTTAAAATAATTCTTGTAATATTGATAGTATTAAATATGTACTGTAAAACTCTATTTAGTTGTGTTGTATCCAAGTTGTGTTTACTATTAAACTACAAATGAACTCAACAACTATGTAATCATCCTAGATGTTGAGACATATGCCAGCAAACTCACTCATGGTTCTTGATGAACTCAACAGCTATGTAACCATTCTAGATGTTGAGATATATGCCAGCAAACTCACTCATGGTTCTTGATGAACTCAACAGCTATGTAACCATTCTAGATGTTGAGATATATGCCAGCAAACTCACTCATGGTTCTTGATGAACTCAACAACTATGTAATCATCCTAGATGTTGAGACATATGCCAGCAAACTCACTCATGGTTCTTGATGAACTCAACAGCTATGTAACCATTCTAGATGTTGAGATATATGCCAGAAAACTCACTCATGGTTCTTGATGAACTCAACAGCTATGTAACCATTCTAGATGTTGAGATATATGCCAGCAAACTCACTCGTGGTTCTTGATGAACTCAACAGCTATGTAATCATCCTAGATGTTGAGACATATGCCAGCAAACTCACTCATGGTTCTTGATGAACTCAACAGCTATGTAACCATTCTAGATGTTGGAATATATGCCAGCAAACTCACTCATGGTTCTTGATGAACTCAACAGCTATGTAATCATCCTAGATGTTGAGACATATGCCAGCAAACTCACTCATGGTTCTTGATGAACTCAACAGCTATGTAACCATTCTAGATGTTGAGATATATGCCAGCAAACTCACTCATGGTTCTTGATGAACTCAACAGCTATGTAACCATTCTAGATGTTGAGATATATGCCAGCAAACTCACTCATGGTTCTTGATGAACTCAACAGCTATGTAACCATCCTAGATGTTGGGATATATGCCAGCAAACTCACTCATGGTTCTTGATGGACTCAACAGCTATGTAACCATTCTAGATGTTGTGATATATGCCAGAAAACTCACTCATGGTTCTTGATGAACTCAACAGCTATGTAACCATTCTAGATGTTGGAATATATGCCAGCAAACTCACTCGTGGTTCTTGATAAACTCAACAGCTATGTAACCATCCTAGATGTTGAGATATATGCCAGAAAACTCACTCATGGTTCTTGATGAACTCAACAGCTATGTAACCATCCTAGATGTTGCGACATATGCCAGCAAACTCACTCGTGGTTCTTGATGAACTCAACAGCTATGTAACCATCCTAGATGTTGGGATATATGCCAGCAAACTCACTCGTGGTTCTTGATGAACTCAACAGCTATGTTACCATCCTAGATGTTGGGATATATGCCAGCAAACTCACTCGTGGTTCTTGATGAACTCAACAGCTATGTAACCATTCTAGATGTTGAGACATATGCCAGCAAACTCACTAGTGGTTCTTGATGAACTCAACAGCTATGTAACTATTCTAGATGTTGAGATATATGCCAGCAAACTAACTCGTGGTTCTTGATGGACTCAACAGCTATGTAACCATCCTAGATGTTGGGATATTTGCCAGCAAACTCACTCGTAGTTCTTGATGAACTCAACAGCTATGTAACCATCCTAGATGTTGAGATATATGCCAGAAAACTCACTCATGGTTCTTGATGAACTCAACAGCTATGTAACCATCCTAGATGTTGCGATATATGCCAGAAAACTCACTCATGGTTCTTGATGAACTCAACAGCTATGTAACCATCCTAGATGTTGGGATATATGCCAGCAAACTCACTCGTGGTTCTTGATGAACTCAACAGCTATGTAACCATCCTAGATGTTGAGACATATGCCAGCAAACTCACTCGTGGTTCTTGATGGACTCAAGAGCTATGTAACCATCCTAGATGTTGGGATATATGCCAGCAAACTCACTCGTGGTTCTTGATGGACTCAAGAGCTATGTAACCATCCTAGATGTTGAGATATATGCCAGCAAACTCACTCATGGTTCTTGATGAGTTTGGGAGGTTTGAAGGCGGAGAAGATGAGCCTGGCACAGATGTCCTGATAGTCTTGGTTCCTCCTCTCGTACTCATCGACGTGGGCGGCCAGGTGGGAGTTGACGAAGCACATGGAGGTGGCGTGGAAGTCAAACCTGATGGCCACACCTCCCTTGTTGCCCTGCCACACCACATGGAGATACATGGTAGAGCACAAGCACCAGTTCTGTCCTCCCAAGAGAACAACAGTCTTTGATTTCCAGCCTTAAGTCTGGTCATCTACGGACAATGACTTTCCAGAATGGTTGC
The DNA here is from genome assembly GCA_030710605.1 of Cordylochernes scorpioides. Taxonomy (NCBI): domain Eukaryota; kingdom Metazoa; phylum Arthropoda; class Arachnida; order Pseudoscorpiones; family Chernetidae; genus Cordylochernes; species Cordylochernes scorpioides. The sequence continues at coordinate 75,221,876 of CP092874.1, forward strand.
AAGGTTTTCCCACTATGTACTAAGTGCAATTCTCAGCCTGCAACCCCAAAACACATTATTGACTGTATTGACTCATCCATTGATGTGCTCTACTCACCCCCAACAGGCACCATCAAAAGTCTCAAGCTTGACACCCTGATATGTTTGAGTGAAGATAAGAAAGAACAAGACATGGTAGAGCATAACTCCATGCTCTGATAGCAATAACTATAGGATCCCAACATTGGGTGACCCCATCCTCAGTTTGAAATTGTATTTACTAACAAAACCTCAATGATAAGGTACAATTTGGATTATAGTTTAGAGCTACAAGATGATAAGACCAATTCCAAATAAATAAATAGTATGTGACTTTTTGGTAACAGCGTTTTCAGTAACAGGTTACCATTCTCAGGCAAAACACTAAAATTAAGTCGCATTTAGTGCTTTGTCTGAGGATGAGGATATTTATTTGGATTTGGTCTTATTATCTTGTAGTTATGTTTTTGACCTATTGGTTGCCGCCAATCTTAGACATCACACAAGATGAGATTTTATTTGGACAAATTCACCAAAACTTCAGCACACTCACACACCTTATAAATATACGTTTTATATTCACATAACCTTTATTTTCTCTATGCAATATACAGTTAAACCTGTCTATAGCGTCCCCTCTTGGTACTCACCAAAATAGGGTGCTATAGACAGGTCACTTTTAATGTAAATCACATTGTACTACGTATTTAAAATCGGGCGCTATAGAGAGGAAGGTGCTATTTAGAGGGAGTGCTATAGACAGGTTTAACTGTATATATATTTACAAAATTTTTATTCAAAGAAAAACAGGGTAACGTGGTAAGATTCTTTTAATAGAACACTACGAGCTTTCAGGCAGCAACTGCCCTTCTTCAGGTCTAATACAAGTGTAGACAAAGAAGTGCCATATTTATAAGCGAAAATATTTACATATATACGCGCAAAGAATAAGGAATTTTACATACTGGAGATTGGAAAGGGGAATTTGCATATTTACAAATAAAAATAAAACAAACTCTGTGTGAGAAATAGAGGCAAAAACGGAGATAAAAATTAAATCTGAAGGCAAAACACGGAGAAAAAATTGAACCGTGAATAACAATAAAAACCCAGAAACATATCAGCGAGTGAGGCCGTAAAATATTGTATATTGCGGTGGGAGATCAATCTTCCGGTTAAAACTGGGAGTACAGTTGGACACCAGTGCTTCCAGAACCAAGCGTTGGTACTTGTTTCCAATATCCCTGTATACAGAAATCGTATCGTCTAAATTAAAGGAATGGTCGAAATCTGCCATGTGTTGAAAGATGAGAGATTTTCGATCTTTGGAACGTATATTACGGTTGTGTTCGCGGATTCTAGTGGCGATGGTTCGACCAGTTTCACCTATGTAGCATTGCTCACAATCGTTGCATGATATTTTATAGATGCCGTTATTGAGGGATAGAGGGTTAAGTTTGATGGAGCTTTTTGTTATGGGGTGCCGTAAGGATGCTTCTAGGGAAGGCGAATTTTTGAAAAACGTGCGAATACCGAATTTTCGTAAAATAACGCAATATCAGAGTTCGTGGTCGAAAAAGGAAGGACACAGACGTTTTTATACAGCGGAGGTGTAACTTTTTTGTGGTTCGGAACGTAAAAATGGCGGTCAATAAAATTATGAGGGTAACCGGCGGATAAAAGATGGGTGTAAACGGTACGCTTCTCGATCGTTCTAAATAAGGCAAGGGAACAATGAGTATATACCCGTTTGGAGAGAGTTTTTACCGTGGTGATTTTGTGAGAAACCGGGGCATGTGATAAAAAGTGTAAATAGGAGGGAGTGAAGTTAGGCTTGCGAAATACGGTGGTCTGAAAAGTGCCATTAGTGTTGATGACTAAAACGTCTAAAAACGGGATGCAATTAAAACATGATGGGTTGTGAGTAAAACGGAGATCATGATGGTATGAGTTTAAAACCGTGAGTATGGGGAGATGGTCGGTATCACGATGGAGGCAAAAAATGTCGTCAACGTACCTCGACCACATCTCGATCCCCAAATGATTATGGGAAACTAACCACCGGTCCAGATTAGACATAACAATCTCAGCTGCTATTGTGGAAAGAGGGCTGCCCATAGGGGAGCCTCTCATCTGTACAAAGAAACAGCCATTGAATTCTAAAGCATTCATGTCAAGGCAGATGGTGAATAAATCCAAGATGGTTTTTTGATTATTACTAGGAAGGGTGGAAGAAGAAAGAAGTTGCTCTAGGCCATCTATGATCAGAGAATGCGGGAGGCACAGAAAGAGTGATGTCACGTCAAAAGTCGACATTGTGAGACCACGAGGTTGGGAGACATTCTTTAATCTTGTAAAAAATTCAGATGGATCTTGTACTGAGTAAAGATTATGAGTCTTGACCAGGGGTTTTAGAAGGCTAGAAAGGTATTTGGCCAGTGGTAAGGCAGGTGACAGATGGTAAGCAACTATGGGTCTAAGGGGGACACTGGGCTTATGGGTCTTTGGTAGGCCATATATATATGGAACCCTAGAAAGATTGGAGGTAAACTGCTGGAACTGATCGGGAGTAATGCATTCGTTTCTTCTGAGCAATCTGAGTGATGATTTGTAGGCATCAGAAATAGCACAAACACGTTCAGGTGAAATCTCTTGGAAGGTATCGGAGTCTGAAAGGATATCAGACATTTTCTTCTTGTAATCATCAACTTTTAACACAACTACTTGTGAGCCCTTATCTGATTTAGTGATGAGGATATCATGATGGCTCTTGAGGGCTTTCAAGGAGGCAAGATCGCTCTTGACGGAACTGGAGCGAGATGAAGAACTCTTGTAAGCAGCAAGAAGTTTGTTGGCTATGGTAGAACGGATGTGATGTTTGTCTGTGTGGGACTGGTGCTGAAGGGAAGATTCAATACAGCTAATCGTGTATAAAAGATCAGGTTCATTGGGCAACCGAAAACAAAAAACCATCAGAGGTCTGCTTTGCCTGCTCTCTCCCAGAATCCCTTCCAATGATCTCGGCTCTCTTATACAAGGCATAACCGACCGAGTTAAACTTCAGTACTCTGAGATTGAACTCCGGCACCAGAGGAAGCTGGAATTCTGGCACGTGAAATATGGTTTTCCCTTGCGCACCCGCTCCCCCTCTGAAGATACCATTGTTAACCTAACCGACATCGTATTTTCAGACAAGCAGATATCCCTACTAGAGAAAGGCCTTAGTTTTCGGTTGCCCAATGAACCTGATCTTTTATACATGATTAGCTGTATTGAATCTTCCCTTCAGCACCAGTCCCACACAGACAAACATCACATCCGTTCTACCATAGCCAACAAACTTCTTGCTGCTTACAAGAGTTCTTCATCTCGCTCCAGTTCCGTCAAGAGCGATCTTGCCTCCTTGAAAGCCCTCAAGAGCCATCATGATATCCTCATCACTAAATCAGATAAGGGCTCACAAGTAGTTGTGTTAAAAGTTGATGATTACAAGAAGAAAATGTCTGATATCTTTCAGACTCCGATACCTTCCAAGAGATTTCACCTGAACGTGTTTGTGCTATTTCTGATGCCTACAAATCATCACTCAGATTGCTCAGAAGAAACGAATGCATTACTCCCGATCAGTTCCAGCAGTTTACCTCCAATCTTTCTAGGGTTCCATATATATATGGCCTACCAAAGACCCATAAGCCCAGTGTCCCCCTTAGACCCATAGTTGCTTACCATCTGTCACCTGCCTTACCACTGGCCAAATACCTTTCTAGCCTTCTAAAACCCCTGGTCAAGACTCATAATCTTTACTCAGTACAAGATCCATCTGAATTTTTTACAAGATTAAAGAATGTCTCCCAACCTCGTGGTCTCACAATGTCGACTTTTGACGTGACATCACTCTTTCTGTGCCTCCCGCATTCTCTGATCATAGATGGCCTAGAGCAACTAATTTCTTCTTCCACCCTTCCTAGTAATAATCAAAAAACCATCTTGGATTTATTCACCATCTGCCTTGACATGAATGCTTTAGAATTCAATGGCTGTTTCTTTGTACAGATGAGAGGCTCCCCTATGGGCAGCCCTCTTTCCACAATAGCAGCTGAGATTGTTATGTCTAATCTGGACCGGTGGTTAGTTTCCCATAATCATTTGGGGATCGAGATGTGGTCGAGGTACGTTGACGACATTTTTTGCCTCCATCGTGATACCGACCATCTCCCCATACTCACGGTTTTAAACTCATACCATCATGATCTCCGTTTTACTCACAACCCATCATGTTTTAATTGCATCCCGTTTTTAGACGTTTTAGTCATCAACACTAATGGCACTTTTCAGACCACCGTATTTCGCAAGCCTAACTTCACTCCCTCCTATTTACACTTTTTATCACATGCCCAGGTTTCTCACAAAATCACCACGGTAAAAACTCTCTCCAAACGGGTATATACTCATTGTTCCCTTGCCTTATTTAGAACGATCGAGAAGCGTACCGTTTACACCCATCTTTTATCCGCCGGTTACCCTCATAATTTTATTGACCGCCATTTTTACGTTCCGAACCACAAAAAAGTTACACCTCCGCTGTATAAAAACGTCTGTGTCCTTCCTTTTTCGACCACGAACTCTGATATTGCGTTATTTTTACGAAAATTCGGTATTCGCACGTTTTTCAAAAATTCGCCTTCCCTAGAAGCATCCTTACGGCACCCCATAACAAAAAGCTCCATCAAACTTAACCCTCTATCCCTCAATAACGGCATCTATAAAATATCATGCAACGATTGTGAGCAATGCTACATAGGTGAAACTGGTCGAACCATCGCCACTAGAATCCGCGAACACAACCGTAATATACGTTCCAAAGATCGAAAATCTCTCATCTTTCAACACATGGCAGATTTCGACCATTCCTTTAATTTAGACGATACGATTTCTGTATACAGGGATATTGGAAACAAGTACCAACGCTTGGTTCTGGAAGCACTGGTGTCCAACTGTACTCCCAGTTTTAACCGGAAGATTGATCTCCCACCGCAATATACAATATTTTACGGCCTCACTCGCTGATATGTTTCTGGGTTTTTATTGTTATTCACGGTTCAATTTTTTCTCCGTGTTTTGCCTTCAGATTTAATTTTTATCTCCGTTTTTGCCTCTATTTCTCACACAGAGTTTGTTTTATTTTTATTTGTAAATATGCAAATTCCCCTTTCCAATCTCCAGTATGTAAAATTCCTTATTCTTTGCGCGTATATATGTAAATATTTTCGCTTATAAATATGGCACTTCTTTGTCTACACTTGTATTAGACCTGAAGAAGGGCAGTTGCTGCCTGAAAGCTCGTCGTGTTCTATTAAAAGAATCTTACCACGTTACCCTGTTTTTCTTTGAATATTACAGCGTGGCGATATGATGTCTGATCCTAACCTTGAAAATTTTTATTCTTAGAAAAAAAAAAAAGAGAACAAATCAGCATATGGAATCACTACAGAGTAGCAAAACCCAAGTCTGAAAATAGAAGCACCATGCTGATGTTAATAAAAAACTAGGGTTGAAATAATTGGGACTTAGAATTAATTTGACCAAGTTTCTGTTATAAAGAAGGTTGTACAATGTATCCTACTGTCATCTCTACATGATCCAAACATTATGTTCCATTCCAGTAGCAGGACTCAAATCATCTTCCGTCCTACCCCACCAGCGAGTGCAAATAACCAAACGGGGCTCTGGCACATTTGTAAGTGCAAAGTCGAACTGCTTTTCACATGTGTAGACATGTGGTGCACTTACAGTAAAACCAGTCGCCTACTTCTACCCACCATGATTATCATGGCCTGTACCATGTGTACTAGGGATAGGCAAAAAAAAAAAAACATCTTCCTAGGTGTAAAATAATAATTACTGAAAAGGACATAAGTCTGATGGTGGCATTGATGCTGGCGGCACCTATATTTTGAAAAGTTTTGTTAGAGCTTAAAATAGGGAAGAATATCAGGGTAGTGACATAAAAAAAAAAGCATCTCCTTGTTGTGCAACTAAAAGTGACTTATGGTAGAGTCGCTTCTATTGGAATAAATATCAAGTTATCATTACTTTTTTGGCCAAAACTCTTTAAAAAGAAGAGCCAACCATGTAGGGGTTTTGGGTTGTTAGCCTTTGTTAGCATCGTGCAGGCTGTATGATTCAGTTCGAAATAACTTTATTAGGTGCCACTCAAAACGAGCAACCAGTTCATTATATTTACAAAATAATGTGTTTGTGTGTGTAAGGGGGGGGGGGGGGGGAGTTATGTACAAGGATTCATTTACAATTATTTTAGTGTCTGGAATCTCAGGTCCTTGGGGATCTTGTTCTTGAAAAGGTTTTTTTCTGGCATGATTAATAGTATGGCATCTGTTCCTCATGTCAGAGGCGGCCATTTCTTTTGGAGCTAAGTCGGCCTGCCATTGAGTAGTGCTCCCAGTCTTAATGACAAAGGCAGATGCATTCTACTTCACCCAGTCATGATGGTTGTCAAATCTCAAGTTCTACAAGCTTGATACCCTAATATGATTGAGTGGAGATAAGAAAGAAGAAGAAGATAGTCAAAATAGAATTTTTAAAATATATTTTTCTCCCCACTTTTCATCATTCTGGCTTAGTTATTGTATCATTTGTTTTGAATTTAAATCTCTTTCTTTCCTTGTTTTGTATTTGTATAGTTGGTAGCTTCCTTGAAGGTAGGGTTTTCAAATTTTTAGGATTTTGTCATATAATTTAAAGTCAGTGTTGTGCTGCCTTTGCCAGATTGATCCTATTTTCAATGTGTTTTTGAATGGTTGGAGGCTTTGTCTAGGGTCTTCTTTAGGTACAGAATATTGTCTTTTTCTATTTAATAAGTCATCAAAAACAAATAGTTCATCCATTGGTTTTAATTTTGTCTTTTTTTCTGGAGAAGATGATTGCTTCAATTTTTTGCACCAAATCATGGTAAAGATGCAGGTATCTTGAAATTTTATATGAAGTCTGTCGAATGTATATGCCAAAGTTAATGTGGTGGCATCTCTCTGTTCAGCAAATGTTACTTCACTGCAAGGGAAGTCATCAATGTACATGTCACATGAGATTTTGGAAACCTTGAGGGACTTCAGCATGGAATTTTCTAGCTGTTGACAATTATTCTTTAACTTTTACTTTGAATTTTCAGTTCATTAATAAGTTGTGTGTCATTTTCATGATATCTCTTTAGGAAGGATTTTTTAGACATTTTGTAAAGAAGGACCTTGTGCCAGACTTTGTTGAAAGCTTTGGCGATGTCAAAAAATGCGGCACCTGTTATTTGACTTAATTCCATGGCTTTTCTTAATTTTTAAGTTAAAAAAAAAATTAAAAATCAGTGATAACAACTATCTGGTGCAATGTTGATTGCTTTGATTGGTAGTCAAATTGTTCAGGTCTGAGAGTAAACTCTTTCTTTAATAGATTTTCTCAATTTTTTTTATACAGTAAAACCTCCATGAGAGGACACTCATGCTAGAGGACACCTCTCAACAAGGGAGAGTTTTTATTGCAAAATTACCATTTTTACTATTTTGCTACTCTCCGGTAAGAGGACACCTCTCTCTAAAGGACACTTTGGCTCTGTAATTAGGTATCTTTTATAGAGGTTCTACAGTACTATTCTTTTAAATAATTTTGAGATGACAGGTAAGATGGGTCTGTAGCTTGGAGGTTTGTGTACTGATTTTCCTTTTTTGAGTATGTGACAGATAAGTGACGCTTTCCAACTGTCAGGGGAGTGACACAGCTCCAGTGACACATTAAATATTTTGGTTATTGAAGTTAATTTGTGATTTAGGAGCAATTTAAGAGCTAGTTAGATATTCCATCAATTTCAGGAGCTTTTTAAAATTTTGTAATGTTTCAATAATCGCTTTTAGTTCACCAAAGTTTGTGGGTTCTAGACCTTATTTGTTTGAATGTGTGTATTCACAGATTTTCTCCAAGTAGGTTTGGAAGTAAGGATTAAGGCTGAACTGTTTTCATAAATATCGGCGTGATATATTTTTGTACAGTAGAACCTCCCTGTAAAGGACACCTAATTGCAGAGCCAAAGTGTCCTTTAGGGAGAGGTGTCCTCTTACCAGAGAGTTGCTAAATAGTAAAAATGGAAATTTTGCAAATTAAAACTGTCCTTTATAGAGAAGTGTCCTCTAGCGCGAGTGTCCTCTCATGGAGTTTCTACTGTATGTGATTCTGAGTGAATATATATTATTGTAGGACAAGCACAAAAATGCTTTTAATGCAATATGGTTTCACATAAAAATAAGTTTTCAAATATGAAACATGTTTGTATTACTTTTAAAGTTCAAACACAAGCTCTATCTTGTTTTCAGAAATAAGAGCATTCTTCAACTATATCAAATTCTGTCTCTTGTTTTAATATCATTTATCAAAACAGAAAAATGAAGAATTCCATCGATGGTTGAAGAATTCATACTGAATAAAAATACCAGGCAGGCAGACATCTTCTTCTTTCTTATCCCCACTCAATCATATTAGGATAACAAGCTTGTAGGGCTTGACAACCATCGTGACTGGGTGAAGAAGAATGCATCTGCCTTTGTCATTAAGACTGGGAGCACTACTCAGTGGCAGGCTGACTTAGCTCCAGAAGAAATGGCCAACTCTGACATGAGGAACAGACATTATGTGCAGCTGCTCCTAACATAGAGTACAAACGCTGCTCATCCTGTATCCCTGGATTAGGAGCCCTTACAGGGTACTATCAGCCGGGCCAACTGAGCCCAGGTTTTTAGCGAGACATACCTTTGTTGAATACTCTTAAAACTCCCAAATCAATATTGATCAGAATCCAGTAAAGCGATTACAAGGTAATACGACCAAATCCAAATAAATAAATAGTGTATGACATTTAGGTAAGTTCCCATCCTTAGACAAAAGACTAAATGCATCTAAATTTCATTGTATTGTCTGAGAATGGCAACCTGTTACTGAAAACACTGTTACCAAAAAAGTCACACACTATTTATTTATTTGGATTACCTTGTAGTTCTAATCTATAATCCAAATTGTGCCTTATCATCCAGTAAGGGAAGTTTTTATTATTATTATCCCTAGTGCATGTGGTACAGGCCATGATTATCATGGTGGGTAAAAGTTGGCGGCTGCTTTTACTGTAAGAACACTACATGTCTACACATGTGAAAAGCAGTTCAACTTTTGCACTTACAAATGTGCCAGAGCCCTGTTTGATTATTTGCACTTGCTGGTGGGGTTGGACTTTTGCAAGAATCAGGTTGGAGCATTTTTTTAAATAAAAAAAAAAGTGGCCAATGAGGGATTTGATCCTGGGTTGTAGTGGTAGAAAACCAACAGTTTAGACCACCCTAGTGTTTAGACCACCCTAGTATTTAGACCCCCCCCCTAGTAAGGGTGATTGAGGTACTCACCAATTTTGATAAGATGCCTGTTCCCACAGTCTCTGCACTGACATTGTTGATGAAGTTGAGGTGTTTCTTCTGGGCGAACACCACCAGCATCATGCCAACCAGCCGCACCAGCTTCACCTGCACCAACACAACTCATTTATTCCCCTTGATGCTCTCTGGGTATTTCTTGTCTTAAAAATGCCACAATTTGTAATGAAACAAATCCATACAGACTATAAAACTGGTTAAAAAGTAAAAATGACAATTGCAATGGTCTTCTTTATTATATATCCAGACTGAGGAGGAGTTTTCACTCGAAGCTTGCCAAATATTTAATAAAGTTGAAATGCACGTGTAACGTGGATATGCACGTTAAATTATATATAAATCTTATTTCAAACTAGTTGGATTATTAAGTAGAACTGCTCTTCTCTGAAGGTTAATAACGAGTTTACAAAGTGGGAAGAGGAGCTTCTTTTTATTAGCATGCACACAAGCTTTCGGACATATCGTCCTTCATCAGGTAAGAGTAATAAACGCGCTGAGGATCCATATATACACAAAGCTGAAAAGAAAATTTACATAACTGCAAAAGATAAAAGTATTTAAAGATAAAAATAAGAACCAAATATGCTAAAAAGATTATAGGGATTAAATGCTAATAAATCTGGACTAAGTACATATGCACTATGAATGGTGTTAATCAAGGGCAGGTAAATGCAACCTATGGCTATTCACATAACATATGGTATTGTTCTGGTATATCTATATGCCTGTTGATGCTGTTTGTTTTTATTGACACAAATGCCTCTAGTAAAAGTCTTTGGTACTTATTATTGATATTGTTGTATAAAATGGATGGCTTTGTTAGATTGAATGTATGACCGGTTTGCATAGAATGACTGTAAATAGGGGAATTTAGGTTTTTATTAGAGATGTTTCTGGAATGCTCAACCATTCTGATGGCGACGGATCTACCCGTCTCCCCGACATAAGTGGCATTGCATTGGTCGCAAGAGACGGAATAGACAGCACCACCAGAACGGAGAGAACTCGCATGAAGGGAAGATCTGGTAATGGGGTGTCGGATTAGTGTGGCGATGTTAGGTGGGTTCTGGAAGTATGTTGTAATGCCATGTTGCTTTAAAAACCTGGCTATGGTGATAGACTGGGGGCAAAAAGGAAGGGAGCAAATATTTCTGTGTATAGCTGGAGCACTGTTGTGGTGAGGGTCATGCATGTGTTTAAGAATGAAGGGGGTCGGGTAGCCGGATTTGGATAAATATGAAAATATTTTAGCCTTTTCTATTGTTTGGAATAACGGGAGGGAACAATGAGTAAAGATACGTTTAGTGAGAGCTCTAACTGTATTGATTTTGTGTGGTGTTGGGCAATGTGACCGGAAGTTTGTGTGGTGTGGGGGTGTGTTGTTTTTATAGTATACTGTGGTATGGAAACTGCTGGGGGTGCGTATGACTAGTGTATCTAGGAAAGGTAGGACTGAGTGATTTTCTGTTTCATGGGTGAAGGCTATGTCTGGGTGGAAGGAGTTGAGGTCAGATAGGATGTGAGAGGCAGATACCTCACTTACCAAGCAAAAGGTATCATCGATGTACCGCCTCCATAGAAAGATGTCTGAAGAATGGCGTGAAGTGATCCATTGGTCCAGTGACCTCATGACAACCTCAGCCACCACGGTTGAGAGGGGGCTACCCATGGGGGAGCCCTTGGTCTGCTTGAAAAACTGGGTATCAAATGTGAAGGTGGACATGCCTAGGCATATGGAAGTGAGCTCGACAACCGTCTCCGCGGTGAGGGTGTCTAACAGGGGGGCATTTTCGAGGAAAGTGCGTAAACTATTAATGATCAAGGGGTGGGCAAGTGAGAGATATAGAGACGTTACATCGAAAGAAACCATTATAGACCTGGGGGGAGGTGTGAGGCTGGTGATATAGGACACAAACGAGGGGGAGTTTGCTAACCTCGCCCAAATAGCCTACATTTACGGCCTTCCAAAAATCCACAAGCCCGATGTTCCCCTCCGACCAATCATATCTTACCATCTCTCTCCGGCATATACCCTGTCAAAATTTTTGTCCAACTTCTTGACCCCCCTTCTACAATCTCCCCCATGGGAATATACCATTGCAAACTCCCCCTCGTTTGTGTCCTATATCACCAGCCTCACACCTCCCCCCAGGTCTATAATGGTTTCTTTCGATGTAACGTCTCTATATCTCTCACTTGCCCACCCCTTGATCATTAATAGTTTACGCACTTTCCTCGAAAATGCCCCCCTGTTAGACACCCTCACCGCGGAGACGGTTGTCGAGCTCACTTCCATATGCCTAGGCATGTCCACCTTCACATTTGATACCCAGTTTTTCAAGCAGACCAAGGGCTCCCCCATGGGTAGCCCCCTCTCAACCGTGGTGGCTGAGGTTGTCATGAGGTCACTGGACCAATGGATCACTTCACGCCATTCTTCAGACATCTTTCTATGGAGGCGGTACATCGATGATACCTTTTGCTTGGTAAGTGAGGTATCTGCCTCTCACATCCTATCTGACCTCAACTCCTTCCACCCAGACATAGCCTTCACCCATGAAACAGAAAATCACTCAGTCCTACCTTTCCTAGATACACTAGTCATACGCACCCCCAGCAGTTTCCATACCACAGTATACTATAAAAACAACACACCCCCACACCACACAAACTTCCGGTCACATTGCCCAACACCACACAAAATCAATACAGTTAGAGCTCTCACTAAACGTATCTTTACTCATTGTTCCCTCCCGTTATTCCAAACAATAGAAAAGGCTAAAATATTTTCATATTTATCCAAATCCGGCTACCCGACCCCCTTCATTCTTAAACACATGCATGACCCTCACCACAACAGTGCTCCAGCTATACACAGAAATATTTGCTCCCTTCCTTTTTGCCCCCAGTCTATCACCATAGCCAGGTTTTTAAAGCAACATGGCATTACAACATACTTCCAGAACCCACCTAACATCGCCACACTAATCCGACACCCCATTACCAGATCTTCCCTTCATGCGAGTTCTCTCCGTTCTGGTGGTGCTGTCTATTCCGTCTCTTGCGACCAATGCAATGCCACTTATGTCGGGGAGACGGGTAGATCCGTCGCCATCAGAATGGTTGAGCATTCCAGAAACATCTCTAATAAAAACCTAAATTCCCCTATTTACAGTCATTCTATGCAAACCGGTCATACATTCAATCTAACAAAGCCATCCATTTTATACAACAATATCAATAATAAGTACCAAAGACTTTTACTAGAGGCATTTGTGTCAATAAAAACAAACAGCATCAACAGGCATATAGATATACCAGAACAATACCATATGTTATGTGAATAGCCATAGGTTGCATTTACCTGCCCTTGATTAACACCATTCATAGTGCATATGTACTTAGTCCAGATTTATTAGCATTTAATCCCTATAATCTTTTTAGCATATTTGGTTCTTATTTTTATCTTTAAATACTTTTATCTTTTGCAGTTATGTAAATTTTCTTTTCAGCTTTGTGTATATATGGATCCTCAGCGCGTTTATTACTCTTACCTGATGAAGGACGATATGTCCGAAAGCTTGTGTGCATGCTAATAAAAAGAAGCTCCTCTTCCCACTTTGTAAACTCGTTATTAGTTGGATTATTGTTTCATTAATTCCTGTAGAAGGGCGTATGTGCTCAAAAGCTCGTATATATTTATTCTAATAAAGATACGCAGCCCTTGATGCTTTATTTTATTCATTCATAAAGAAGTATGTTGCTTTACCTTTATTATATTTATTTCTGAAAGTATTTAACAGTAAAACTATGTTACAACACCAAGCTATTATCAGACGCTTGATCAAAACAACTCTAGGAGTTATAATGCAAGAAAATAAGACCTAATCCAAATAATTTAATAGTGTGTGACATTTCAGCAGCCGCATTGTCACCATCATCAGACAAAAGAATAAATGAAAAAAATGGATTGAAAAAAAAAAAAAAAGGAAAAATAGCATTTTTCATTTATTCTTTTGTCTGATGATGGTGACAATGCTGTTGCCAAAAGGTCACACACTAATAAATTATTTGAATTAGGTCTTATTTTCTTGTATTATAATCTATAATCCAAATTGTGCTTTATCACTCTAGGAGTTGTAGAGCCTTATATAATGAAAGTTAAAAAAAAAAAAAAGATAATGTGTAACCAGGTGGTGTGGTACAATGAGAAAACTAGCAAATTTTCGACCTAGTTGTTCAAATGTGGCATTTTAGCAACATAGTTTCTGCCATCAAAAGATGAGCATAGCAAAGCACAGTTTAATGTGTTGTGTGTGACTTGAGCATAACTAAAATAATACATTTGTAACAAATAAATTTACCGGCAATGTGTTTCTTTTCAATAATATAATCAAATATTATCTCTACAGACCTTACTGCAATGATAAAAGTTATTGAATGAGAGGGCTTGGCTTATCAATGGTGAACGCTCTCAGCTGTTTCGTCAAATTAATAACCATGGAGATTAATTTGGCAATACCGCTGAGAGCATTCACCACTGATAAGCCAAGCCCTCTCATTCAATAACTTTTATCATTGCAGTAAGGTCTGTAGAGATAATATTTGATTATATTATTGAAAAGAAACACATTGCCTGTAAATTTATTTGTTACAAATTTTATTGATGGCAATTAATTTATAAATATAATAATACATTATATACACAGTGAAGCCTGTCTTAGAAGTCATCTCTCTTGAGAGTTTTTGATTTAGAAGTCAATTTTTAGAGGTGATCATTAGTTTTACATTAATCTGGCTTACTTGGGTATCTTCAATATATATACAGTTAAACATGTCTATAGCATCGCCTCTAAATAGCGCCTTCCTTTCTATAGCGCCCGATTTTAAATACGTAGTACATTAAAAGAGTGACCTGTCTATAGCATCCCCTCCCTATAGCACCCTATTTTGGTGAGTCCCAAGAGGAGGCGCTATAGACAGGTTTAACTGTATATATAGTCTCCATGACATGGTGTAAAATGGCACATGGGAAAATAATTATAAAACAAAGATAGGCATATATCTGACCATGCCTAACAAAGTTTTCAAGCTCCTATAAATGTGCTGAATATCCTATATTAGGAGAACCATTGAATTTGCATAAGGAATAATAGTTTGGGGTTTAGGGTAACCATATTTATTCTCCCCTTGGCAGAGCTGACTGCTACAGAGTACATCGCCAGGTGGCGGATAGGGGAACTACCTTCAGAGATATGAAGGTCAGCTGCGAAACAAGCAGAATAACTCTGACGAATAAGCAGTTGCGGACCAACAGTAGCATTGTTAGAAAGAGAAGAAAGACCTCTTTAAAAATCCTGAGTTTAACTGACCCAGTTGATGGACCTCAGCAAGAGTCGCACTCCAGGGATTCGGAGGTCTGTACTCATGTTAGAGTCGGCAGCAAAGGTGTCTGCTTCCATGTTAGGAACAGCCTCAAATTACAGGCAAAGTCAGACTTTCACCAAAGTGTGCCTGGATCATGGTGCCCTTATCAACGAAAGCTGCACCCCTACACCCCATTCCATGAGATTATGAGATATTTATTCTCAAACTCACTTACAAGTGCATTTCTTCTCATGGAACCAAATGGAAACTTCCAAGACAGGTTTTACTTATAGCTCATTTTCACAAGCTATGCTGTAAATTTTGATCTGAGTATCCCAATTGTATAAAATCAAGAACCACTATAAAGGAATGAAATTCAAGATTCAGTTAAATATGGAATTCTTACACAGATCCATAGCTGTGCAAATCAGAAATGGGCATATAGACCATAGTTTTCAACCAAATTTACATACAGTGTATGCAAGTATACAGTGTAAAGTTATCTCTTATGATGGATGCACTAAGCAGGATCACATAAGACCGCCACTGATCATCCAAAAGCTTATAAATTCTTTGTTGTTATGTATTCTTCATAGATCGCGAAATGCGTGGTGTCGCTGGAGACTCGCTGACGATTCTCCACCAAACTCTGCAGCTGTGGCAGAGGCACCATGTTCATTGTACATAGTATGATGCATATATAATTATCTTTTTTTAAATAGTGCAGACTGTGCACTTTGCATGTAATGACAAGATGTCAATAAAATTATTTTAATTGTCAAAATTGTCCAAAAGCTTATATATATATATAAAAAAAAGAACAGGATTTCTTATGAATTTTACAAGAAGAGACAATCACTTTACATAACTTATTTGAATACTTTCCATACAGACTAACATACCTTGTGGTACTTGGCTCCTGGGTGCAAGTCTTTGACCACCTGGTTGTACCACTGCTGTTCTCGGAGACTGTCAGAGAATACAAAGGCTTCTTTGCTCAGGTCCAGCTCCTGGAAGCCAATGGCGTACATGTCTGGGGGCATGGGATCACAGGCTAGCCACTCCCGGAGTCCACAGGAAGGGTACTGCCCGTTGACATTCCACGTCCCACAGAATATCCTGGATACACAAGACACATTTCAAGAAAATAAGACTTAATCCAAATAAATTGATAGTGTTGAGACGTTTCGGTAACAGCGTTGTTACTATCATCAGACAAAAGAATAAATAAGAAAAAAATATTTTTTTATAAAATAACTCCAATCCTGATCAAATTGATATGAAATAAAGTAAGTAGAGGAGCTTCTTGATATAATTTATTTTCGCTAGCTTTCGAACCTACAAGGTATATTAAGAAGCTCTTCATTATATCAAGAAGCTCCTCTACTTACTTTATTTCATATCAAGAAAAAAATATAACAGCATGTTCTTAAATAGTCTGTTATCAAGTATTTAAGAACCTGCTGTGATTTTTTTCTCATTTATTCTTTTGTTTGATGGTGGTAACAACACTGTTACCGAAATGCCACATTATTATTAAAATATTTGGATTAGGTCTTATTTTCTTGTAGCTATAATTATCTTTAATTAAGCAGAGTATAATTCAGAGGGTCAGTGGAAGGATGGTCTAAACTGTTGGTTTTCGACCGCTACGACCCGGGTTCGATTTCCGCATTGGACACTTTTTTCTGATAAAAAAAAAAAAAAATGGTTCAATGGCCCCTGATTCTTGCAAAAGGCTAACCCCACCAGCGAGTGCAAGTAACCAAACGGGGCTCTGGCATATTTGTAAGTGCAAAGACCGAACTGCTTTTCACATGTGTAGACATGTGGTGCACTTATAGTAAAAGCAGTCGTAAACTTCTACCCACCATGATTATCATGGCCTGTACCATGTGTACAAGAGATAAGCAAAAAAAAACCAGAGAGAATTGACTTAATCCTTATTTAAAACATGAGTTACAGAATAACCCATCAAAATCTTGAATCATTGTGTTGTGCTACCTCTAATACCTTATCATTTGAATGTTACCTTTGAGTAGGACATGATATGACTCCAAGTTTAATACTGTATAAAGACCACGAAACAAAATGGAGGTTGATGAGTATGCAGGTATCTCATTTAGATGACGACTTGTTGATCAAGGTTATCTGTCATCTTTAAGACAGTCAGTTCGGGGTCACATCTGTCCCAGGCTGCCACCATCTGCCATAGCATTGTTGTGTTGATGGCCACACTGGACTTCTTCTTTCTTATCTCCACTCAATCATATTAGGGTGTCAAGCTTGTAAAGCTTGAGACTTTTGATGGTGTCTGTCGGGTAGAGCTCATCATTGGATGAGTTAATACAGTCAATAATGTGTTTTGGGGTTGCAGGTTGAGAATTGCACTTAGTACATAGTGGGAAAACCTTGCAACCATTCTGAAAAGTCATTGTCCGTAGATGACCAGACTTAAGTCTGGAAATCAAAGACTGTTGTTCTCTTGGGAGAACAGAACTGATGTTTGTCCCTACTGCTCTGTACCAGTCATGTGCAGCATTAGATTTCCATTCCTGCAATCATTAGGTTTTGATGGTACGGAGGAGGTCTCTTTCGTCTAGTTGGGTGGTAGATTCCCTGACTTCAGGTAGGCCAAGAGCTCCAGCCTTTGCCAGAGAGTCTGCCAGCTCATTTCCAGGAATTCCAACACACTGGAGTGATTACCTGAAGTTCTGCAGGTCCGTGTAGAACTCCTCCCTCATGGCCATCTGGAGCCGGACCACACTCTCCCTGGCAGCCAGAGGAGTGGCTCCCATGGCGATGCTGTCCCGGGGCAGGTTGCTGAAATCTGGGGAGGGCAGATCCTCCACCACCCTGGACATTCGATTCCCGACAGTCATGAACTGGGATTAAATCCCACGTTAACATTTCGTTTATTATGTGTGAATAACCTTTACATATTATTCATTGTTGCAAATATCATAAACTAGGTTACTCTTGTTGAGAGGTACCTAATAAAGTGATTTTGGAACCGAAACCCTGGAACACAGGCTTTCTACAGACATCCTTCTTCCATGTTGAACCTCCCACTTTTTATTTTCAAATTAACAACTAAGCAGTCGCTAACTACCTACCATGATTATCATGGCCTGTACCACGTACGTGTACTAGGGATAAGCAAAAAAAAAAAAAAATTAACAACTAGATTTTAAACACAAGGTAATAAGACCAAATCCAAATAAAAAAATAGTGTGTGACGCTTTGGTAACAGCGTTGTTACTTTCTTCATTTCTTTCATTTCAGTACTTTTGTCTGAAGATGGTAACAACGTTGTTACCGAAACATCACACAGTATTTATTTATTTGGTCTTATTACCTTGTAACTACCTCCAAGAGATGCCTGGGGTATTGATAGAATCTTGAGCACAGTGAGTGGTATAAACTGTTTCAACAGCCACAACACAGGATCCAATCCCATATTGGACACTTCTTTTTCTTAAGAAAAAAATTGGTTCAATGCCCTTGATTCATTGCAGAAGTCCAACCACACTAGTTGTTGTTGTTGTTTCTTATCCCCTTGTGTAAAGATTACATGAATTCCATGAGTTCATGCTCCTCGAGCTGTTTTATGATGAGCAGCAGCCTCTCCCAAAGGTCCTGTTTAGTGCATCAAATCAACATCTGATCTCATGGAATGGGGTGTAGGGGTGCAGCTTTCGTTGATCATGGCACCATGATCCAGGCACACTTTGGTGAAAGTCTGACTTTGCCTGTAGTTTGAGGCCGTTCCTAACATGGAAGCAGACGTCTTTGCTGCCGACTCTAACATGAGTACAGACGCAGCTCCTCCGTATCCCTGGAGTGGGACCCTTGCTGAGGTCCATCAACTGGGTCAGTTGAAGTCAGGATTTTTAAAGAGGTCTACTCCTCTTCTAACAATGCTGTAGTACACTAGTAAAGACTGTAAGTAACCAAACAGAGGACTATAGCACACTTGTAAGTATAAACGTCCAACTGCTTTCTATAGGGTGCACTTAGAGTAAAAGCAATCGCTAAACATCCACCAAGGATTATTAGAGCTTGTATCACATGTACATGAGTTGAGTAAAAAATAATGAGTAGAGTAAATATATAGCATAATTGTTAACAACAAAACTATATTTTAGTATTAGTAGTTGCAAAAGGTTAGTGCAAAAAGAGAAAACAAGGGAGAGAGAGGCATCAAAAATAGGTAAGAAAGTTTTCTCAAAGAGCCTGGAATTGTTAAAAGGGTGTTTAGATGAAGAGAAGATATTACAAATACCTTCAAGATGGATAGTTCCCGAGATATAAGGAGAGGTCCAGAGTTAGTGAGAAGGAGAGATATGCAACAGGCAGACATTACCTGGCCGCCCTGTGCTCTCGCGGGGGAATGGGGGGCGGTAAATCTTCTTCATCTGGATCTATATGGAATGTACTGGAGGAGGAGGGTCACAACACACCGTCACTTAGCCATCGCTGAGAAATATCAAATATAACAAAATTCTTGTTTAAGCATTTGAGTTATCCCTTTTATTTTTTCTTCAAATATATGAAAAAACACAAGGTAATAAGACCAAATTCAAATAAATAAATAGTGTGCGACGTTTCAGTAATAGTGTTGTTAACATCTTCAGACAAAAGTACTGAGGGGATCGGTAGAAGGATGGTCTAAACCGTTGGTTTTCAACTGCGACGACCCGGGATCGAATCCCGCATTGGGCAATTTTTTTCTGATTAAAAAAAAAATGCTCCAATGGCCTCCGATTCTTGCAAAAGTCCAACCACACCAGCGAGTGCAAGTAACTAAACGGGACTCTGGCACATTTGTAAGTGCAAAGTCAAATTGTTTTTCATTCAGTACTTTTGTCTGAAGATGGTAACAACTCTGTTACCGAAACGTCACACACTATTTATTTATTTATTTGAATTTGGTCTTATTACCTTGTGTTTATAATCTATAATCCAAATTGTGCCTTATCAAATATATGAAAACTATATGACACATTTACTCGTCAAACATATAACAAGGAATTTCAAGAATAGCTAGAAGTCTTATTCTTTTTTCTTATCTCAAACTTTTATTAGTAGATAGGCCATTGATGTTGCATTGAAGAACATTCAATTTGGCATTGGGAGACTGTAGGTATTTTCGAATGAAGCCCTCTGTCTAAACTCCTGATGCGGCCATATATAGCTAGAAGTTAAATAAACCATTGGGGGATGAACTTTTACTACAGTAAAACCTTGTTAAGATAAACTTAGAATAGAACCTTGTTTAGATGAGCACTTATAACAAACCTAAAATATATATATATAGATGCAATATTAGTCTACTTCTTATCTCCACTCAATCATTATTAGTGTCGTTGTTTCTTATCCACTTGTGTAAAGATAACACAAATTCCATGAGTTCATGCTCCTTATTGAATGGGGTGTAGGGGTGCAGCTTTCGTTAATCATGGCACCATGATCAAGGCACACTTTGATGAAGTCTTTGACTGATTTGAAGCTATTCCTAACATGGAAGCAGATGCCTTTGCTGCCGACTCTAACATGAGTACAGACACAGCTTCTCTGTATCCCTTGATAGTATATCATTATTAAAGATACCATATAGTGAACCATGACTAGAGTTCAATCTATTGGGGTTCACTATTAGCAAGGTTTCACTGCATATTACTGCTATTTTCAAGGAAACCAACTTTATTTATCAGAGGGGGAGCAGTAACAAGCTAGCTAAAAAAACCTGGGCTCAGTTGGCCCGGCTGATAGTACCCTGTAAGGGCTCCTGATCCAGGCATACAGAATGAGCAGCATTTGTACTCCATGTTAGGAGCGGCTGTACATGGCGTCTGTTCCTCATGTCAGAGGCGGCCATTTCTTTTGGAGCTAAGTCGACCTGCCATTGAGTAGTGCTCCCAGTCTTAATGACAAAGGCAGACGCATTCTACTTCACCCAGTCCTGATGGTTGTCAAACAGACACCATCAAGGGTCACAATTTGATACCCTAATATGATTGAATGGAGATAAGAAAGAAGAAGAAGATGTAAGGGAGCTTTGAAGAAGCAGCAAGTTACCTTGTGGGTAGGGAGGGAGTGAGAGAGGAGTTGGAGCCTCTGAGGGAATCTTGCTCAGGATTGTAGAAGGTGCTGCACAGGAATGTTCTAGGTTAGGTTGCACAGATAGTACTGTGACAAATTATCATTCTCATACTGCTATAGAAATACAGTAAAACCTCGCTAATATGAACCCGGGATATAGCGAACCTTCCCTTATAAGGAACCTAAGGCCAATCCTGATTCCATTCCATTGAAAGTACCATCACTATAACGAACTATGCGATTTTTAATATAACGATCTTCCCCTATAACAAAATATTTTAGGTCCCAAAATAATAAAATCTATTTGAAATACTATGCTTATATAGAGGGGTTCAATGTCCTGCAGACTTCATCACATTATTGTTGTGTATCAACAAGTAGCCGACCAATGGTAAACCTGACTGTTAAAAGTATTCTAATTTTTGTTTATTTATTTTATTTAATCTGATTTTTTATTCTTTTGTCTGATGATGGTGACAATGCTGTTGCCGAAACTTCACACACTAACAAATTATTTGGATTAGGTCTTATTTTCTTGTATTTTATTTAATAATTTAGGTTTATCAGAGAGAAATGGCATCACAGAGATGAAGGGTATAAATTGTATTTGACCATTGACTACTGTTTTGCAGTAATGTGCTAAATACAACATGCCAATTATCAATTAATCTACGTCATGTATAGATCTTGAGAAGTGATTGAGAAATGGCTGGCCACAGCTCCAACCCATCCTACAACCAGCCGGATGAGACCCAGAACATAATAACCTACAAGACCACAAGCCCCAGTATTGCGCCAAATAAACCAACTTAGCCTTGTCTCATCAATATATTTAACCTATCTGCATGTAACTTTGACATGATATAGAGTGTGGTCTGGAAGCTGCCATAGTTTCAACCCTGAAATATGCAAATTAGCATAATAATAGGAAGATCCCCCAATAAGGTATTGCAAATATGATTACAAAATGAAAATTTTACAAAAATGGCCCTATTTTACAAAAATTTGAACAATAATCCATGAAGATAGTGGCTTTTTAATTTAACAGATTCTGATTAAAAAATGACAATTGTGTGTGACAATGGTGATGTTAGTAAGGATGATGATTTTGCATATGGGATAAATTATCATAATTTCATTGATACTGATGATAAAGCACAATTTATTAAGCCCCATTTAAGAACCTGCGCTGTGATATTTTTTCTCATTTATTCTTTTGTCTGATAATGGTGACAATGCTGTTGCTGAAACGTCACACACTAATAAATTATTTGGATTAGGTCTTATTTTCTTGCATGGATACTGATGGTTATGATAAATTTCATTGAAAGATCCTAATGATGATGATGCTAGATAAATAGCTATAATACCACCAATAGTTTACCACACTCAAGATGACAACTATAGGCTGAACTCACCTCTGCCCGTGTTTGTTGGAAAGTTTGCGAGTTCCTCCGTCCCCATTGGAGGAGGCCAAAGGATCAAACAACAGCAGGCTGGCACCATCCAGCTGTTCAGCACTCGCTGAGCACCACACATCTATCATACATGTTATACAGTAGAATGCACATTTGTAAGTGCAAAAGTCGAACTGCTTTTCACATATGTAGACATGTGGTTCACTTACAGTAAAAGCAGTCACCAACTTCTACCCACCATGATTATCATGGCCTGTACCATGTGTACTATGGATAATAATGATATACAGTAGAATATACATTTCCAGAGAGATATGAGGAACATATTATAGACCGTATTGACTCAACCATTGATGAGCTCTACTCTTCCCCGGCAGACACCAGCAAGGGTCTCAAGCTTTACAAGCTTGATGCCTTAGTGTGATTGAGTGGAGATAAGAAAGAAAAAGAGAGAGATCCTGAAATCCATGAATAACCTTTAAATTTCTGTGATCTCCTATTGGAGGTAGCATTAAATTTGGACAAGTCATTTTTGATGTCACCAAAGTGGTTGGTTAAGAGAATGAGGGAGAAACTCACAGGATTCCTTCATCAAGAAGGGCTGGGATGGGGTGAGGTCAGCTAGCAGACTGTTGTCTGACATGGCATCGTGCTGGGGTGCGTACTTGCGGAGCCAGTGGAAGGATGGCAAGGGGTCTGGCTTCAACAGATGGGCTGTTGGACACACATGGCAGGAAAGTGAGCAGCACATTCACCATATTTCCCTTAGAGCACTACAAGCATGCACAGCTTAGCATACTTTTATGGGGACTAACTTTTCCCCTTCTTTTGGCCTTAAAAATTATTGTTTTTTTCCTCATTTGATAAAGCATACAATTTGGATTATAGATTGAAAACACAAGATAATAAGACTAAATCTAAATAAATAAATAAATAGTGTGTGACATTTCGGTAACAGCGTTGTTACTGAAATATCACACACACTATTTTTATTATTATTATTATCATCCCTAGTACACATGGTACAGGCCATGATAATCATGGTGAGTAGTTAGTGACTGTTTTTACTGTAAGTTCACCACATGTCTACACATGTGAAAAGCAGTTCGACTTTGCACTTACAAATGTGCCAGAGCCCCGTTTGGTTACTTGCACTTGCTAGTGGGGTTGAATTTTTGCAATAATCGGGGGCCATTGGAGCATTTTTTTTTTTTTATTAGAAAAAAGTGCCCAATGCAGGATTTGATTCCGAGTCGTAGCGGTCGAAAACCAATGGTTTAGACCTCCCTTCTACTGACCCCATCACACACAATTATTTATTTGGATTTGGAGTCTTATTACATTGTAATTAAAACAAGTAGTCAGTCACCTCTGGTCAACTAAGAATCAATAGATCTGTCCGTCACCGAAGTAATCTCCAGAAGTGAACGACTATGTAGGATCTATTGTGGAAGAAGATTGACTCACATTCCTGAGCCTTGGTGACTTGGTTGACAAAGCCGTTGACCCTCTGGCTGAGGGGAACTTCAAACAGCAGCCTCTGCTTGGCATAGCAGACCTTGATGTAGACGTCCATCTCTGTCTTGCAGCCTGTACAATACACCCAAGACTTTTAGCAGAGTTTCTGCATTGACTATTTGGCAAAAATGCTATACAATTATGCCACGAAAATGACCTAGAGAAAATAGTTCTACAACTCTAAAGAAAAAAAGAAAGCCTATCAGGATTCGAACATGAAATCTTCTAATCCATGGGGCTTGGGGCATTGAAAAGCATGAGACATCATTATTTTTAGGTTGTGTTAAAGAGAACAATGCTAGAGCAAGAGCTCCAACTAGAGAAAGAGGTTGCAGAAACAGAGGAAACCTCTCATTAAAAAAAAAGAGCCATTTTATTAATTGCATGACTCATACCCAATGTTACCAAACACCAGGTGCTGTCCACTTGTATAGCTTCTGTCTGAAGACAAAAGTTGCCATAGCTTATAGAACCTGATATATTCTTATAAAATAAAGAAATGGGAACACTTGGATTACACAAAGATAGTAAATATTCTATAAGATAAGTAAAACTCACACAAAAGGAAGGTCTTCACAATATTTTTTTAAATTTTTCTACAGATCATACACCTGATAAGGCACAATTTGAATTATAGATTATAAACACAAGATAATAAGACCAAATCCAAATATATAAATAGTGTGTCATATGTGTCAACACACACAATTTATTTATTTGGATTTGGTCTTATTTACCTTGTGTTTTAGATCATACACCTTTTTATACTTTTGAAAATGGATTGCTGTGTTTACCTCAAAATGTTCCTGTATTTAAAATGAATAAAAATAACCCATTCACTAGTGGATCATTAAAATGTAGGAAGAGCCTTCTATAATAGCAGTGAACAATCTTTCGATCTGTTTCACAGTAAAGTGCACCAAGGGTCAAAACTTTGGAAATTAGAATAAAAGTCTCCCATGAGAGAACCTAGTCTCCTGGAGGTGGCCATTTATAAGAGACTGTCATGACAGGTCATGAGGAGTCTTTTAACTCTGAAATAGAATCTTTGATGAGAGATCACATCCAAGAGACACCTATTGTTGGAGCTTGGATCCTCACAGTATTAGCTTGGAATTCCGTGTAGCTCTCTAACCTTTTGTTTTTGATGTTGATGATCTTTTGGCAGAGTTTAATTCGGACTGTATGTTTTCACCTCGACCTGCGGATTGACTACTGAGAGATTATCCTTATCTAATTGCGATGTAGCAACAAGAGAATCACCACACGGCCTCACTGAGTTTAGCTGACACACTAATTTTATTGAATCATCCACTCATTTTATATACATATATATTTACATAACCAAAAGAAAGAAATAAAAAATTACATCAATGCAGCCTAGCAAGTTATTTACATAACTAGGCGCAAACACCTATTTTAGTCAGGTTTTTAGGCCATGGTCTCTCATAGGAGTTTTTATTCTATAAAAATTGCTTAGAGACGGCCATTGTTGGAGGAAAAACAATGGTTAAAAGAATAATTTGATTCAAGTACATACAACAATTTGGCCTGCCGCTTGAGTAGTGCTCCCAGTTTTAATGACAAAGGCAGACGCATACTACTTCACCCAGTCATGATGGTTGTCAAACAGACACCATCAAGGGTCACTACTTGATACCCTAATATGATTGAGTGGAGATAAGAAAGAAGAAGACATACAACAATTAATTTCATGACAGATGGAAAACTTATAATTCACACAAGTAATTAATTAGTTAAATAATTCTAATTTGTTATTAGTTAAAAATAATTCTTGTTATATTTAATTTAAATGGGATGGATGCCACCATGAAGTCAGCCTATACTCATCTAAAGAATGGTTTATAAAACTGTCACTAAATTTGAAGCCATCAAAGTGTATTTGGTACTTTTAGCAAATAAACTGATTCACCAGAGGTTAGGCCTCATCATATAGGTGATATTTGTTGTCTATTGTTGTTTGCCATTATCAGAACATTTCAAACTCCGTCTTTGCCAGTCCCAAGCCCGGATGTAAAAGTAGGAGGGGGAACAGTAACAAGCTCACTAAAAAACCTGGGCTCAGCTGGCCCGGCTGATAGTACCCAGTAAGGGCTCCTGATCCAAGGATACAGGATGAGCGCGTTTGTACTTCATGTTAGGAGCGGCTGCACAAGGCATTTGTTCCTCATGTCAGAGGCAGCCTTTTCTTTTGGAGCTAAGTCGGCCTGCCACTGAGTAGTGCTCCCAGTCTTTAATGACAAAGGCATTCTACTTCACCCAGTGTGTAGATAAGAAAGCATTTCAAGTTTTTACACACTAGATGGGTGAGAGAGAAGTAAGCTGTACATAAAGTAAGCTGAAGTAAACAACTAAGAAATTGCTAGAATATATTCTGCCAGTACCTCTCATTGATAGAGACTACTCATTGGGGAAGTAAGAATTAGTCCCAATTATCAACAGTCCCAATTATCAGGAGTCCCTGAATCTTGCACAGGTCAAATCCCATAAGGTAATGGAATTAAGTAATCTGGGGCCCTCTGGAAGTGCAAAAGTTGAACTGCCTTTATATTTAACATTCTACATGCAGTGCATGTATAGTATAAGCAGTTAAAACCCTGCTGACATACCATAATTATCATGACACATGTCAACACATGAGTCTATTTAGGACCATTGGGGCAAATGGGAAGAAAAATTTATTTTGATTTGAATCTCCTGGATATTAATCAAACAAAGCCATAGGTTTCTGGAGCTAAGTTTCTTCTATCTTTATTAACGTAATCTAGATGATATAAATATAAAATATCTTCAGAAACCTGTGGCACTATTTGATTGAAGGAATGTTTCTCACTAGGTATCCCTATCTAGTGGTTTGTCTTCAGTTCCATGAGATAATCCACTTCATGATGATTTTATCTAGTTTGTTCTTGGCCTTTCTTTTCTTCATTGTCCAGAGGTTACCAAAGCCTGGTAGAGGAAGGTCCACCCACATGGCCTAGCCATTGAATTATTTCCTTCAGATTCTTGTAAAAAGGTTTTGTGGTGTCCTCCAAGCAAATTTCTCTTTATTCTTAAATCTCCATTGGTGACAGGGTCCCAATTACCCCAAAAACAAAGCGATCTCATCGCTCCTCAGAAGAATTCAAGTTTCAGCTCTATACATCAAAATGGAATTAATAAGATATTCAATGTGTCTCAGAATATTATTTTTAATCTCAAGTTTATTGTCTCTTCATAAAGAGAGTTTCTGTATTTGAAATAGTGATGTGACTTTAGAAATTGTGGTTCTAATACCACTATGGAAGAGGCAGCTCCAAGTGGCTATGAATAACCTCCTGAAACTTGTTTTCTCCATCCTTGATGTTGGCCTGGCTCTCAAAACACTTGGCAAGCTATCCTGCTTTCTAACGGTCATGGCTTTTGATTTTGTGAGCCTTGGCAACAAGTTGCAGAGTTTTAATATTTGATGTGTAGTTAATTAATAACAACACAAATGGAGAAAAATGTAGCACTCTGCCAACTTTAATGCTTAATTGAGTAGAGTCTGGGGGGGGATGCCTTTTTTTTTAATCATTTTAAATTCAATATAACCTCCTCGGTTCAACTAACTATTATGGTGCACTAGCGTACCATCTGTTATGAAAATTTGAAACTATTTGAACTCTCAATGAGAAAGCCAGGCTTAGTACCAATTAACCCATGGCTGTTTTAGACCGATTGGTGAAATTGAGAGTGTTTCAATAGTCACTCTGTTGTGGAATAGTGGTAGGAAATCAATCAGTTACAGTCTCAAGCCTCTTTTAATTCAACATTCAAAGGGAATTCTTCATAATTGAAGTAGGTAACTTGGCAGGGATATGAAAACAGGCTAAAGTAAATGTATAAATATAGTTAGTTGAAAATTCGAAACTATTTTAGATGCGTAAGATTCTTTTTAAAATTAAACAATTTCTACTGCTCTTACTGCAATTTGGAAAAATTAATGGGCAGTAGAAATTGTTTAATTTTAAAAAGAATCTTACGCATCTAAAATAGTTTCAAATTTTCAACTAACTATATTTCAACATTTACTTTAGCCTGTTTTCATATCCCTGCCAAGTTACCTACTTCAATTATGAAGAATTCCCTTTGAATGTTGAATTAAAAGAGGCTTGAGACTGTAACTGATTGATTTCCTACCACTATTCCACAACACAATGACTATTGAAACACTCAATTTCACCAATCGGTCTAAAACAGCCATGGGTTAATTGGGACTAAGCCTGGCTTTCTCATTGAGAGTCCAAATTGATAAAGTAAAATTGTAAGGATATAGGCAAGTTAAAAAATTACAAGTGTAACAAATGGTTCACTTCTTCCACGGAAGATGGCGCCAACTATTGGGGATCAGCACATCGTACCCTCCCGTCCCATGAGAGCTGCGCCTATATAAGTTCTTTTTTCACCTGTCTACAGCCAGCTAGCTGGGATATGTTAACTAGTTAATGAATGCTGGCCAGGCAGCCTTTATCTTTACGCTAGTTAATTTTGTTACATTATTGTATTCCAACAAGGAAAGAAATAAAATAGGTGAAAAATCCTTTTACTTTTAGTTTCATATAAATCTTTTAAATTAAATTGGATACACAAGAGATTTCAGATGCGACAAGTTTTTCTTATATCAAAATTCGAAACTAAGTTTTCTTTTGCTTCCCAGTCTGAAATCAAGAACCTCAATCCATCTAAAATCTATTGTAATATTCTAAATTTGTATTTTCAGACTGAGAGAAGGCAACAGTAAAATTCCATATTCCAAGTTAGAGACTCACCATTGGGAGCATCCATGCTGGGAGAATCTGGAACGAGTGTTAGGATTAGTGAGGGGGAATAAGAAATTAGAGATGGTTAACTAAGATTATTACAATCAATAGAGAACACAAGCACGGTTATAAGGAAAAGAGGAACAAAAAAAGAAATAGGATGGGAGAAAAAAAAACAATAAAGATTTAAAAAATTGTATATATATCACCTTATTCTATAATTAATATTTTTAACTGGCCAACAAGTTAATAATTCCTAGATATATTTTTTAAAATGCTAAATGAAAATATGACCTTTTTTAATACAACAAATTTTAATTGACACAAAATAATTTTTGATTGGGAAAATGACATTGATTTTATAGTTTGAAATGGGCATTACGAATTTGGCAGATAAAGTATTTTTTGTCAGATTTGGATGATGATGACGAGGCCGCTAGTTTGCGGCGACGGTCAATAGATGGCGTCTGGTTTTGACGTCTATTTTGACGGGAGAGGCGACCCTTGTCTCTTTAGATCAATATCCTCCCGGCAAAATTTCCATCTATATTTTGGCCATAGATTTGGCCCAGCCACTTTGCCAGCTAAACACCTCTTTGGCAGATTGTCAAGATTCCATTAGATCCCCTGTGGATCTCATAGAATAAAGTCCGCCCTGGGCTGATGAGGGCCATAAGCCCGAAACCATGGTCTCTAGTTGGACGCTTCTCAGTTTGCTGAGCTGGTGCTTTGTCACCGACCCGAGGCCGCTAGTTGAGGCGACGGTCAATAGATGGCGTCTGGTTTTGACGTCTATTTTGACGGGAGAGGTGACCTTTGTCTCTTTATTTGATTGTGTAGAAATCTCTTGTGCTGATGTGGACCATAGACCAAAACTATGGTGGTGGAATAATCTGATTCTATGTGTTCTACACAACATGACTTTTATACATAAACTTCATCCTTTTTATCTTTATTCTTTGATGAGGGAGTTCAAGTGTGAAAGTTTTTACTTAAATTTTCATTTATAAGACAAACAATTTTAATTGCAGAAGCTAATTAAAAGACCTAAAAGTGTAAGTTAACATGAAAAAAAAAGCAACATGTAAAATCCCAGCAGTATAATAGCCATCAACATAGAACACTGATTTGATAATAGACATGCTGAGTAATTAATACATCTCCTTTTATCAGCTTTTTGGCAAAACTTGTCTGTGTGAAATAAAAAACAATAATGTTGAAGAGGTTTTATATGGAGACATATGCTACAGTAGAACCTCCATGAGAGGACACTCTGGCTAGAGGACGTCTCTCTACAAAGGACAGTTTCCCTTACGAAAATTACCAATTTTACTAATTATTTGTTTTCTTGTAAGAAGAGGACACCTATCTCTAAAGGACAATTTGGCTCTGTAACTAGATGTCCTTTAGAGAGGTTCTACTGTAGTATTGATATGTTTTATTGTTTTATTACATGCAGCAGTCTCTTTACTTTAGCTTTTAACGTTAACAAATGTAAGCTTTTTGCAAGCTACATATGGCTCTTCCTAAATTGTAGACACAAGATGTCTAAAGACCAAGTTCCTTCAGCTTTCATTGGTTAGAGTCATAAGCTAAAAAATATAAAGAAACTTTGCTGCCCATAAACTGCTTTTAACGATACCTTTCTGAACAGCAATAGCTTTAATCAAGAGCAATACTGCCACACTACAACTTCACATAATTTCCCTCTTTTCAGTATTTTTGCAACTACAATATCTGAAAGGCTCTACATATTGGAAGATCACAATTAGAGTTAGTAAAAATAATGGAAGAATCTTCCAAGAGACTGTCCTAAAACATGGCTATTCCTTCAACAAAGGTGGTTAGTGAGTCATTCAGAGAGGTGGCCACTTATAAAAATAAAAAAAATAGGTAATGGCTTAAAAGAGGTTTTAAATTGGGGTAAGGAAGGTATTACCTATCTCACACTTGAAGTCTTCTTTCACAGGCAAAGCCTTCTCTGTGGAGATGTCTTCACTGCCCAGCAAGACTGGCTTGGAGGAGAGGCACACCAGCAGGCTGCACCCACAATGGAGTCCCTACAGGGGCAGTACAACTCCAAATATCACTCTACAGGGAATACAGCTAGTTTGAATATACTGGAAGATTCTTATATATGAACCTTTTCAAGTGTGTGTGTGAGTGATATATATTGTATTAAATGGATAGACTTCTTATGAAGTATCAAAAGAGAATATAAGTTTGCAGGACATAGAGGATCATCAAGAGATCATCTATTGAGAAGGATGTAGGATGATATTCTTTGAAGGTCCATTCACCTTGAAATAAGGAACTTTATATGCTGGGGTGCAACACAAAAATCCTTTAGATCAAATAGACAAACAGAATGATGAACAAAGAAGCTTAGAGAATATTTAATGCAAATTACCATTCCTAAATGGAGTATTCAAAAGGAAGTTTGCAGGTATGAGGTTCAAGAGATGATTATTGTCTATTGAACATACCATAGGGATATACATTGAAGAATATATATGGAGTACACCAAAGAAGGATTGGTTCAATAATCTTAATTAGAATGGTCTGAAATTGGAAGATAGGAAGAGGTTACTCCGCTTTTGCCGGTCCCAAGCCCAGATAAAAAGGAGGAGGGGGAGCAGTAACAAGCTCACTAAAAAACCTGGGCTCAGCTGGCCCGGCTGATAGTACCCTGTAAGGGCTCCTAATCCAGGGATACAGGATGAGCAGCGTTTGTACTCCATGTTAGGAGCAGCTGCACATGGCATCTGTTCCTCATGTCAGAGGCAGTCATTTCTTTTGGAGCTAAGTCGGCCTGCCTCTGAGAAGTGCTCCCAGTCTTAATGACAAAGGCAGACGCATTCTACCTTACCCAGTCATGATGGTTGTCAAATTACCCTAATTTGATTGAGTGGAGATAAGAAAGAAGAAGAATTTAACCAAAAATTCTGATCCTCTAAGGTTTTGAATTAGAGAAGTTCGACTGTATTTAAATTGAGAAAAAAAAAAAGAAAAAGGTAGCACCATTGCAAGCCATCAGCAACTTTCAGTTGCCCAATTAGGAGATGACTTTTTATTTTTTATTAATTTATCCATCTGATCCCAGTACAATATCACATTTATACTATTTTTTCACTTTGTTTGTCATTTTCACGCACTTCTGACCTTAACTATCCATTTAATTTTTTCAGGATGACTGAATGACCAAGTTTTTGGTCATTGAGGTACAGCTTGCACCAGCTTGCTGAAGAGGGCCAACAGCCCAAAACGCGTACGTGGTTAGCTTTTCTTGATTAATCAAGAATAGGTATTTAGTCAATTATGGAATTATTAAAAATTAACAAATAGTTTATATTTATTCCGACAGATGGCGCAAGCCATCAGTAAATTTTAGTTGCACGATCAGGAGATGCCTTAATTTATCCATCTGATCCCAGGTACAATTTCACTTTTGTTCTATTTTTTCACACTGTATTTAAATGTTCATGTTTAATTGCATCTTAAAAAAAAAAAAGAAGAAAAGGGAAATTTATTGAATTATCAACTACCAATTAAATATATTTTAAAATCCAGGTTTATATTTACATTTATTTATGCTTATGAGGTGATACAGCAGCGTATTTACAATTAGAGAGGAGACAAAATTAATTAAATCTAGAAAAAAGAAGTGAGGACATATCGGTCATTAAAGTCTGAGAGGCAAGGCCTTCAGCCAGTTCAGGGCTTCCGGGGTGACAGAATGGAGATTGGAGATTCCTCCATTGAATTTGTACAGCGGGCAGTCATCTAGTATATGGGACATTGATTGTGGGACGTTGCAGGCACAATTTGGATCTTTGGTGTAGCCCCATAACTTCATCAGCTCTGCACACCTTCCCTGACCTGTCCTAAAGTGGTTTAGAAGCACCCATTCTCGTCGAGGGAGGGAAAAACCTGGGATCTTGATATGGGATGATATTTACATTGAAATAATATTATGGGGACTTTTAGTGTTTTGATGATCTTTTGTCTTTTATGCTTATATTGCAATATGTTTTTTTTTACTTTTCTTTAGCAATTTATTAGCTTAAAATAACTTTCTCTATTTATAATACAATATAATGTGGTTTATGATTGTAGAACGAGGTTTGACAATTTTAGCGCAAATGTTTCTTTTGAACGGAAAATCGTAATTTATTTTTAAGGAAAAATAACGACTATTTCTATTCTTAGGGATGAAGTATGAAAGGATGGATTGTGAAGAGTAATGATAAATGGAAAAATAAAGTGTCCAGGGACACCTCCCATCCCTGGACACTTTATTTTTCCGTTTATCATTACTCTTCACAATTCATCCTTTCATACTTCATTCCTAAGAATAGAAATAGTCGTTATTTCTCCTTAAAATAAATTACGATTTTTCATTCAAAGAGAGATAGAATATATACAGTAGAACCTCCCTTTAGTGGACACCTCTCCACAAAGAACAGTTTTCATTTGCAAAATTATCATTTTTATATTTTAGCAACTCTCCGGTAAGAAGACACCTCTCCCTAAAGGACACTATGGCTTTACAATTAGGTGTCCTTTACAGGGAAGTTCTACTGTATGTATATATAGGAACCCTATTTAAAACAGAAATTTTTTCCTTTTTTAACACTACAGCCAGTCTTGAAGACCTGGAAATATTTGAAAGGCAAATATTAGTCTGAGATAAGGTTGTAAGATATCTGTGGGTTGGCACAATTCAATGGTAGTGTTTGTAACAAAAGCCAGGAGGCGGGTCCTGTTTTAACACAGGTATCACAGTGGTCGCTTTCCCAGAGTTTTGAGTGGTTTTCAGGAAAGAATCCCAGGCAATGCTGTCCAATAAATTATTACAAGATTGGACAGTAAATGTTAGCATCTCTATATTCCATCAATGATGTCCTCAGCGGCGAAGTACGCAATCTACATTTTCTTCGTTGTTCGCGAAATATGTGGTGTCACTGGAGACCCACTGGCGATTCTCCACCAAACTCTGCAGTGTTGGCAGAGGCGCCATGTTCTTTGTACATAGTATAATGCATATATACAGTTAAACCTGTCTATAGCGCTTCCTCTTGGGACTCACCAAAATAGGGTGCTTTTAATGTAAAATGTTTACATTTTAATGTTTAAAATCGGGCGCTATAGAGAGGAAGGTGCTATTTAGAGGGGGTGCTATAGACAGGTTTAACTGTATATAATTATCTTTTTTTAAATAGTGCAGACTGTGCACTTTTGCATATATTGACAAGATGGCAATAAAATTATTTTAATTGTCAAAATTGTCTATATTCTAATTCCAAACCCCTCTATTACATTATCAAATTAACATCTTGGACTATATTTCATTCCCTTCATTCTTCAAGGTGCATCCCTCCAGTAAGTTCAATAGACAATCTAATGATGATCCTCAGATTATAAGTCCTAGTTTCCCCTCTTTTGATTACATAATTTTACTTGCTACTTACTAATAAAGCTGAACAATTCTATAGTCTGTGAAAAAATAGAACAAAAGTGAAATTGAACTGGGATCAGGTGGATAAATTAAGGCATCTCCTGAGCTTGCAACTACAAGTTGCTGATGGCTTGCACCAGCTGTCTGAATAAATATCAACTATTTGTTTGTTTTTTAAAATATTCCAGAATTGGCCAAATACCCTTTTTTGATTAATCAAGAAAAGCTAACCACATACACATTTTGGGCTGTTGGCCTTTATCAGTGTGGGGCAAGCTGTACCTCAACAACCAAAAAAGCTGGTCTTTGGGGCATTCTGAAAAATGGAGAAACAGGTATTTAGGCCAGAAGGGCTTGATAATGTGAATCTCCTGTATGAATCAGTGAAGTAAATACAGTAGAACCTTGTTAATTCAACACTATACAATAATTCGACCATGTTTAGATGTCCCAACCTCCGGCCTATCAAATAACAAACAGTAATTCGACATATCGATAATACGACACTTCCGATAGTTCGACTATTTTCAAATTCGAATTTCGACAGTTGAATGTTTTTTACATACAACTTTACCGCTAAAGCTTTACAGCGGCGGCGATGATCAGCGGGCGCCGATAGGCGCCTGCGCACTTTTGGTTTCTTTTAGCTTAAGTTTCACTTTTCAGTGCCATTGCGCAATATCACAAGTGTTATTGTTTTTTTTTTTTTTTTTTTTTTACGCAGGAATTTAGGCATCATGCGCTAATTAATAATATTATTTTCCTCTTAAATTTCAGCATTGAAATATTTTGGCTATTTTAAAATTTACAAATAATTTCCTTTTAAATAAATAATTCTTATAAAATGTAGCCACAATGATTATGATAACATTTTATTTCAATATTCCATTTCCTTGTTATTATAAAAGATTTAAACACAAAATCAATCTTCATGGTTCTTTTTAAATAATATTTTAAAATTTTCTTTTTATTTTCCATTTACTTTCAACTGCTATATTCTTCAATTAGAATAAAATATTATTTGTAAATATTTATGTTTCAAAAATATGTTGTAATGCCATTTTGTCCCTGACACTAAAAGTTTATCATGAAAATATATAAAAAATAAATACAAAAAAGTACACAAACATTTAGTATCATTAATTTATATTACAAAGCTATTTTTAAAAAATATTATTTTAGCAAGTTAGATGATTAGCTAATCATCTGAATAACTTTAATTCAACACTTCCTTTAATTCAACCGAAAGCTCAGATCCCTTGGGGTGTTGAATTAAAGAGGTTCGACTGTAAATATCTGCAGTTATATATTCGCCATAATAATTCTTTATAAGAAAATGTTGAATCTTTAAAATAGGTTTGAATCAAAACCCTCAATTAAAAAGTAAAAAGTTTTAAGACTTTTCTTCTTTTTTTTTTCTTTCTTATCTCCACTCAATCATATTAGGGTATCAAGCTTGTAGGGCTTGAGACTTTTGATGGTGTCTGCTAGGGATGAATAGAGCTCATCAATGCATAAGCCAATACAGTCAATAATGTGTTTTGGGGTTGCAGAGTTTAATGACTAAATAGAAGAAACATTGCTTTTTAATGGAATGTTTTTGATTCAAACTTGTGTGTGTCATTGCAAGACTGTTATCCAGCTATTTTGGTAGTACTCTCTGAATGACTGCATTAAAGACAGGGTGGGTCTGTGTAGAATAGATTATTGGATGGTCATCCAAGCAGGACCCTGCTTCCCAGGAGACTCCCCATATAGAGGCTCACCCCCTTCCGGCCTAAGTACCTGTCTCTCACAAATTTTCAGAATGCCCCAAAGACCAGCTTTTTGGTTGTTGAGGTACAGCTTGCACCTCGCTGATAAAGGCTAACAACCCAAATGCATACGTGGTTAGCTTTTCTTGATTAATGAAGAAAGGGTATTTGGCCAATTCTGGAATAAGTGTTATTTGCAAGATCAGGAGATGTCAGCCGGAGGAACAGCCACATTAGGATGGGCCTGGCCCATTGAGAACAACTTATCGGAAAACTCTATCTTATCAAACCAATTGGGCAATCGGTTTTCACTTAAAGACATGTATAACTTGTTTACATAATCTATGTGTACAGGTACCACACAAAATCTTTAAGCGATTCACAATAGAACCTCTTTCTAGATTCTTTATATCTTAGGACATCACTTTTTATTTTTGGGAATAGTTCCTGGTTTATCTCCATTAATAGAAATTACTGAGTTCTAATAACTCCGCCATTGTCGGTCCCAAGCCCGAATGTAAAAGGAGGAGGGGGAGCAGTAACAAGCTCGTTAAAAAACCTGGGTTCAGTTGGCCCGACTGATAGCACCCTGTAAGGGCTCCTATTCTTGGGTTACAGGATATTCAGCAGCGTCTGTTCTCCATGTTAGGAGCGGCTGCACAGGGCGTCTGTTCCTCATGTTAGAGGCGGCCATTTAATACCAGGTCAAAGTCCAAGTTACACCTCTCTGTAGGTGACCTCGGGGAAATGTTGGATAAAACCAGCGCTTTAACGTAACTGGCATATAACCTATATGGAGTCGTGCACAAGAAGAGTTCTTGAGCTTCTTTACGAGCACGACCTCCAAGATCTTGTCTAATTTAGACTAAAAGGATAAGTAAAAAAAAAAAAAAAAAACTGAGTTCTAATGCTTATAGATTAGAAACATATGGTAACAAGACCAATTTCAAATTAATGAAATATTTGGATTTGGTCTTGTTGCCATATGTTTTTAGGACAATAATGAATAAATTAGATCATTTGAGCTTTGTACATGTGGCAGAGGAATTTGAAGAAACCTTATTGAACCCACTTATGACTATATTCCTGTTTCAGAACAAATTTTAACGCACATTCAGATCAAATCCTATTGAAAGACAACTTAACGATTGTGAGAAATCCTCTAAGAACCCTCAGAGGAGTCCTCTAGACAGGAAAATTAATATATACAGTGGAACACCCATGAGAGGACACTCCCGCTAGAGGACACCTCTCTACAAAGAACAGTTTTGAATTGAAAAATGACCATTTTTACTATTGAGCTACTCTCCGGTAAGAGGACACCTCTCCCTAAAGGACACTTTGACTGTGCAATTCGATGTCCTTTCCTGGGAAGTTATACTGTATATATATATATATTAAAAACAAAAGAGGCCTATCCTGACCACTCACCTGAGCATTTTAGATGGCAGAGCGCCATCTAGTGGAACAAAAATTAACTAAACGTTGATTTAACTTGTTTCGTGATATATGACCAACTCATTTTCTTGATAAATCAAGAATAGCCAACCACGTGCGTGTTTTGGGCTGTTTACCTCATCAGCGTGGTGCAGCTTGTACCTCTAGGACCAAAAATTTCGTCTTAGAGGCTTTCTGAGAAACCAAGAAATGGGTTCGGCCTGCCACTAAGTAGTGCTCCCAGTCTTAATGACAAAGGCAGACACATTCTACTTCACTCAGTGTGGAGATAAGAAAGAAGAAGAAATGGGTATTTAAGGCCAAATTTGCATAAATATTCTGTTAATGTTAAAAAATAGAAAAATGGTTAGGTGTTGAGATATTGATAAGGCACAATTTGAATTATAGATAATAAACAAAAGATAATAAGACCAAATCCATATAAATGAATGATGTTTTGGTAACAGCATTGTTACCATCTCCATTCAGTACTTTCAGCACTTTAGTCTGAATTTATATGGACTTGGTCTTATTATCTTTTGGTCATAATCTATAATTCAAATTGTGCCATATCAATATCTCAACACCTAACCATTTTTCTATTTTTCCCCCTTATTTTTTCACATTAACAGCATATTTAGGCAATTTTTTTGGTTTCTCAGGACCAAATTTTTGGTTTAAGGACCAATTATTTGGATTTGGTCTTAGTACCTTGTGTGCTGAGATATTAAAAGCAAAAACAATACAGTTAAACCTGTCTATAGCGCCCCCTCTAAATAGCGCCCAATTTTAAATACGTAGTACAATGCAATTTACATTAAAAGTGACCGGTCTATATCACCCCCTCTCTATAGCACCTTATTTTGGTAAGTCCCAAGAGGGGGCGCTATAGACAGGTTTAACTGTATCATTCTATTAGATAATTAGAATACATCTCTGATTGGGATGAATATAAATAAATATGACGGGAAAGATATGTGAGAGTGTTGTACTCACCCATGCTCCCCACTATGCTCCACCAGGACCAAATACCGCGTGGTCTTGACCCAATCTTGTACCAGACCAGCCTGGATGAACTGTGGAAACTTGGGGTTAAGGGAAGACTTGTAGTAGCTGGCCACTTTTTATGACAAACACATATTTTTATTTTTTGCTTATCCCTAGTACACATGGTACAGGCCATGATAAGGGACTGCTATTAGGCGACTGCTATTACTGAAAGTGTACCACACTTGTACTTAAAAATATGCCAGAGCCCTATTTGGTTACTGCACTCGCTGGTGGGGTTGGACTTTTGCAAGAATCGGGGGCCATTGGAGCATTTTTTTTTTTTTAAATCAGAAAAAAGTGCCCAATGAGGTAATCGAACCCGGGTCTTAGCGGACGAAAACCAATGGTTTAGACCATCCTTCCACCGACGCATGTTGAAATTATAGCACAAATAAGATACGGTGAACAATAAAAAAATTGAAGGGAACTAGAACATTTTCAGCTATATCGGGCTTTATTTTTTACTATTTTGTTATTATACAGAATGGATATATAGAGGTAAAATAGAAAAAAATCTATTAAATTTTTTTTTTAATATAGAATTTATTAAATGAATAAAATAAAGCATCGAGGGCTGCGTATCTTTTATAATAAAAGATACGCAGCCCTCGATGCTTTGTTTTATTCATTTATAAATCGTACAGGGTTTTTCAATCGATAGAATTTATTATTGTAGGCAAAAAATGCATTTATTTATTTTAATATGATTGGATGGATATATATTTTTAATTATTTTGTGTATTCTTATTATAATTCTTTTTAATTTAAAAAAATATTGGACACTTTTTATGAATTGAAAAAAATCAATTCTCAGTTGACTTTTTTTTTTATGGTATTTCTTTTATATATAATAGTTTTAAATTTCTATGACATGTTTTCCTGATACAGTAGAACCTCCATTAAAGGACACTCCCTCTAGAGGACACCTCTCTACAAAAGAGAGTTTTTATCACCAAAATTTCCATTTTTACTATTTAGTAACTCTTTGGTAAGAGGACACCTCTGGTGAGAGGGCACTTTGGTTCTGCAACTAGGTGTCCTTCGCAGACAGGTTCTACTGTACAGGATGGCCCATAATTCCAGAAAATTTTCATTTTTTTAATTAAAACCCGATTAAATGTTTTATTCAAATACTATTCGTTACAACTATAAATTGGCGCCATGGATGTCACTCTTGTGAAACGTCCCGCTCCAAACTTTGTTTTTAAAATATAAATTTCCACAACGATATTTGAAAATTGTATTATTTAGATTTTTTATATTTTAAAATTGATATATACATAAAATGATAGCAAGTGATTTCATTATGCCATCATTATGTCACTCAAGGTCATCGTATCCCACGTGGTTCATCCTTTCTCAACTTTACTTCTCGAAGTTACCGCAGTGAGGCGCTGGTTGCGAGTGAAATAGGGAAATTTTGTTAATAACTATTAATAACTTTAAGGATATTCGAGATAGAAGCCTGAAAATTTGCCTATAAGTTTTTCCAGATTCAAATCTATATACTGTTTAAATTTCAGTCAGATTAGTTATGCATTGTGGGTGTGTATAGCTGACAAACATACATACACTGATCTTTATATATATATAGGGATAAAAGGGTTCTAACTTATGGGCCACCCTGTTTAGTAGAACCTCTGTAAGAGAGGACACCTTTACACAGGGGATAGTTTATATCACCTAAATTCTCCTTTTTAGCTGCTATCTGATAAGAGGGCATCTCTCTAAAGGACACTTTGTCTCTACAACTAAACATCCTTTACAGGCAAGTTTCTAAACACAAGGTATTGTGTGACTTTATCATAAATCCAGTCTAAATATAAGTTTCTTAAATTGATATATAATGAATGTGATACCATTCACACAAAACCAATGAAAAAAGAGATAAGGCACAATTTGGATTATGGATTATAAACACAAGGTAATAAGACCAAATCCAAATAAATAAATAGTGTGCGACGTTTCAGTAACAACACTGTTACCATCTTCAGACAAAAAATGTCACACACTATTTATTTATTTGGAATTGGTCTTATTACCTTGTGTACCAATGAAAAAAATAAAATCAAAGAAAAACTCAATGACAGATCCAATAACAAAGACCATTAGGAAAACAACAAAAAAGAAACACTATTGGTAGTTTGGCCACGTAGCCAGAATGAGTTGAGAGGCTCCCATAAAAGAGCTAACAACAAAATAAAGGAGATTAGGAAACCAGGAAGATCTAAAAACAGCTGAATCCAAACAATCCAAACAGCTGCTAATCTTGGTTCATACACAGAACTTTACTTCAAAGTCACAAAGAAAGAGATCACTGGTGTTGGTGGAGGACTGTGGTAGATTTTTATCTTTAAAACTCTCTGATTTCATAAAGTAAATTATTGACCATTGATTGTATCAATTGTAACTTATTATTTTGATTTTAACCTTCATTCTCACATCTATAATCCTAAATTATTTCAAATATTTTAAAACCTTTATTATAGTTAATCTATATTTAATAGTAAAAAAGTAAATATAAATGATAAGGCACAATTTGGATTATAGATTATAAACACACAAGGTAATAAGACCAAATCCAAATAAATAAATAGTGTGTGACGTTTCGGTAACAGCGTTGTTACCATCTTCAGACAAAAGTACTGAATAAAAAATTTTACCAACTATTTAAAACATGCTGTGTTAAAATTTCTCATTCAGTACTTTTGTCTGAAGATGGTAACAACGCTGTTACCAAAACATCACACACTATTTATTTATTTGGATTTGGCCTTATTACCTTGTGTTTAAGTAA
The DNA here is from genome assembly GCA_030710605.1 of Cordylochernes scorpioides. Lineage (NCBI taxonomy): Eukaryota > Metazoa > Arthropoda > Arachnida > Pseudoscorpiones > Chernetidae > Cordylochernes > Cordylochernes scorpioides. The sequence goes on from CP092874.1 coordinate 75,263,079, forward strand.
ATCAAATTAAACTTAAATACACTACAGAGAACTATCTTTGATAGAGAATAGAATAAATTAATGATTTGGATTGGATGAAAAAGAGAACAGGTTGAAGTCAGCATTGAGACTCTTTGAAAACAGCTCCTTCTATATCAACAATTTTATAAGTCAACCCCCTAATGTTGAGGTCTGTACTGAGTTGGTTCAGATGATTTTTTAACCCTTAGTTATTCGCACCTATTTTACTGACGTTAGCACTCGCGCGGGGGTCTCGCAGACCCCAATATTCTACAATCAATAAAATCTTTGAAAAATAATATAGGAATATAAATTTTGCTTGCAGTCAAAATAATACAGTCTCTAGTTTACAAATATAGCAATAAATTATAAAAATTACATCATTAATTATTTTTATCTGATAAAATTGGGTATACGGCAAAAAATTTAAACTATCAATATATATAAACCATTTCCTTAAAAATATAAATGAAAATCTAAATTATTCTTGTGCACACTTCTTGCAAAGTGTTGTTGAATGTTCAGTATATATGTGTTTAGTGCATTTAGCACATATATTTTGGATTTTCGGTCTTTGGAGCGATCACAAAATCGGCAACCCTTCCGTTTCACTGACGATGACCCTGACTGATTTCCTTTCTAAAGAAACACAAGAACTTTATATCTGTCAATTAATTATAGCATTTAAGACTTTAATTATTGTGGCTCATCTTTAGAAGCATGTGTAGATTTGATATTTTTGGTATCTTTTGGCAGAAAAAAATTATTCTCCCGTTTTGTTAGGTTCAGGTCAATTAGCCCAAATGCAATCTCTTCAATAAACGATCTTCTTTAAATTTTTCCAATTTTTGTTCCTTTTATGAATAACTTCTGTTGAAACATTGGTGAAATCAAAAAAGAGTCACAATGGCCACCTCCTTGTCCTCATACTTACCGTGTAATTTTACACAATTGATCACACAACACAAAACACAACAAAAACACAACAACACACAACACAACACACACAACAACACACAACAAAGCACAACACAACACACAACACAACACACAAAACTACATCTGATTTTGTTTCTTTACAATATTTTCCACCAGATTCAGAATCTATTTATTTTGTGGAGTCCATGATTGAAATTAAAATAACTGCTTTGGACTTTTTTGTTGTATATATGAAACCAGGGGGCTCTCTCTTTTCTTGAATCCAAAAATGGAAGAGTGAGTTGAACGTAGCTTTTATAGAAAAACTAGCCGAATGACCCGGGCAACGCCCGGGTTTTACCCGATTAAATGCTTTTATTCAAATACTATTTGTTACAATTATAAATTGGCACCGTGGATGTCATTCTTGTGAAACATCCCGCTCCAAACTTTGTGTCTGAGAAGCGATATTTTTATAAAGAGATGATCTGGCTTTGTGTCTTCTGCTCGAATGAATGTTTTTCTGTTAGAATTTTGTTCCTGCATACTAAAAATAACTGGCTTCACCCGTGGTCTCTGCTTTTTGGAATTTTTCCGGATATAATTTTGTATCTGATAATCAAATAGGATACAGCAATATTGTCATCATCATTTTCTGAATAAAAAACAACTACTTTTTTCCCAGAACCTGTCAATTTATTTTTCTTGACCAAAAATCCGAAAAATATCTTTTCCAGATTTTTCTCTATGTCCTGTTAAAACACGTTTTACATGTCCATTAGGTCAGCTGATATTACCTCCCATCTTCACCGCTAGAGGCGCTGCTTGCAAGAGAAAGGGCAAATTTGCAACACAATTTGCAAATAACTTGTATACTTGTGTACATAGACCATAAATCTGTACATAGATAGGAAAAGCACATATATTTTAATAATATAAATGAGTTTTAAAAATTGAAAAAAAAAAAAAAAAAAATGCATCGGCCGGGAATTGAACTTGGGGCGCCCGCATGGCAGGCGAGCATTCTACCACTGAACCAAAAGCAAATGGTGACAGAATTGTGCATGACTCTGATACTTGTTATAGCAAAATATTAGGCGGAATTTTCGTTTTATTTTTATTGATTGTTCATAAAACCCTAAGTCATAGATAAAGGATATAAATTATTGCCGAGCTATAAGGCAGCTTACCTATTTCATCATGCATGAAATTAAAGTTACGTTATTACTGGCGCGGGGTCCAATTGACACCATCTCCCTTTTATTGACTATTATAGGGCAACAAAAGTAAGTTAATATATGTGTGCATATTCATTGTCATATAAAATTAAGCTACTAAAGTTTTGATCTCTAAATGTTTTATAGAATTCTAGTTATTTAATGAAATAAGTGTGTCTGGGGTCTATCAGACCCCGCACGAGTACTTAAAGGTTAAATTTATCAATAGTTTGAAAAATCCTAGACAAATTGAGTTGAAGGAAGGATACAGCCACGCACTTATCCCCAGGGGAGAGGTATCCCTGGATGGCCGTGGTGATCTGCTGGTCCATGCTGCCACACACATGGATTTATATTTCTAAGATTACATCCTTCAGTGTAGCATATACAGTTAAACCTGTCTATAGCGCCCCCTCTAAATAGCGCCTGCCTCTCTATAGCGCCCCATTTTAAATACGTAGTATGATGTGATTCACATTAAAAGTGACCTGTCTATAGCACCCCTTCTCTATAGCACCCTATTTTGGTGAGTCTCAAGAGGGGGTGTTATAGACAGGCTTAACTGTATATCTAAATCAAAATACCTATCTCTCTAACTTATTTAAAACATTATTTAATGTAAACACAAGGTAATAAGACCAAATCCAAATAAATATATAGTGTGTGACGTTTTGGTAACAGCATTGTTACCATCTTCTGGACAAAAGTACTGAATCAGAACCTTACTGAAGTACTGAAGCAAAAATACTGAAATTGTCTGAAGATGGTAACAATGCTGTTACCGACCGAAACTTCACACACTATTTATTTATTTGGATTTGGTCTTATTACCTTGTGTTTATAATCCATAATCCAAATTGTGCCTTATCATTATTTATTTAAAAATAAATAAGAAGAGGAGAGAATCAATTACAGTATAACTTCCATGAGATGACACATCTCTACAAAGGTCAGTTTTCATTGCCAAAATTAACATTTTAACTAAGCTTGTAGGGGGAACACCAAGGATACTTTGGCTTTGCAACTAGGTTCCTTTCCAGAAAGGTTCTACTGTAGCAGATGACACCGTAGATATAAATCAAATAAGACTATGTGGGGATAGGCAATAATACCACTCAATTATCAGAGAGCACAAATTTACCATAATTTTAAAAGGGAGGAAAACACAAGGTAATAAGACCAAATCCAAATAAATAAATAGTGTGTGACATTTAGTTAACAGCGTTGTTATCATCTTCAGACAAAAGTACTAAATCAAAATTGTACTGAAGTACTGAAACAAAAATACTGAAATTGTCTGAAGATGGTAACAACGCTGTTACCGAAATGTCACACACTATTTATTTATTTGGATTTGGTCTTATTACCTTGTGTTTATAATCTATAATCCAAATTGTGCCTTATCATTATTTAATGTAAAAATAAATAAGAAGAGGAGAGAACCAATTACAGTATAACTTCCATGAGATGACACATCTCTACAAAGGTCAGTTTTCATTGCCAAAATTAACATTTATACTAAGCTTGTAGGGGGAACACCAAGGATACTTTGGCTTTGCAACTAGGTTCCTTTCCAGAAAGGTTCTACTGTAGCAGATGACACCGTAGATATAAATCAAATAAGACTATGTGGGGATAGGCAATAATACCACTCAATTATTAGAGAGCACAAATTTACCATAATTTAAAAAGGGAGGAAAACACAAGGTAATAAGACCAAATCCAAATAAATAAATAGTGTGTGACATTTCGGTAACAGCGTTGTTATCATCTTCAGACAAAAGTACTAAATCAAAATTGTACTGAAGTACTGAAACAAAAATACTGAAATTGTCTTATCATTATTTAATGTAAAAATAAATAAGAAGAGAAGAGAACCAATTACAGTAACCAACAATGCTGTTACCGAAACATCACACACTATTAATTCATTTGGATTAGGTCTTATTACCTTGTGTTTATAATCTAAATTGTGCTTTATCGATTAAGACTATGTGGGGATAGGCAATAATACCACTCAATAGGAATTATCAGAGAGCACAAATTTACCAGATTTTAAAAAGGGAGGAAATTTTGTAAAAGGGAAAAGTTTACAAGATGATATTGGGTAGCAGGAGAGAGTAAGGAATGAAAATCTGGAAAATGACACCGTGGGAATACAGGATGTGAAAACTGAGGAGTTCCATGGGTTAATCACTTAGTGGGAGTCTACAAATAATCCTAAGAATTAAGTTCCTGAGGAAAAGTTGATGTAGAGTACAATTTATGGATTCTAAACACACACACTATATGCACAGACACACACACCCTATCCAACTAATTGATTGATATATTGATAAGGCACAATTGGATTATAGATTTTAGCTACAAGAAAATAAGATCTAATCCAAATAAATTAATAGTGCATGACATTTCAGTTACAGTGTTGTTACCCTCATCAGACAAAAGAATAAATGAGAAAAATGTGACAGCAATTGTTCACAGCTTAAATGTTCTTACAGTACTATTTAAGAACATGCTGAGAGATAAGTAAGAAAAAGAAGAGAAGAACATGCTGTGATATTTTTTCTCATTTATTCTTTTGTCTGATCATGGTAATAACGCTCTTACCGAAACGTCACACCCGAAAGTTGCTGAATAGTAAAAATGGTGATTTTACAAAATGAAAACAATCCTTTATAAATAGGTATCTTCTAACACGAATGTCCTCTCATGGAGCTTTTATTGTATAACTTGAAAAATGAGAGATGGTAAACCAAGGAATTATTTGTTTATAATAAACAAATAGAATGGTCTAAGTTAAGTGAAATGGTGCAATGACGGCAGTGCTAGTTAGTGGAGCAACTAACGAGGCTGGAGTAGGAGGAACAAAGGTTCATTGGATTATCTGGGGCAGGACCTCTTCAACTGCTCTTATCTCTTTCCTGCCTTTACTTCCTCCATCTGACCCTGAACATTGTACTGCTCTGGAGGCCAACAATATTCCAAGAGAGAATGCCCAAAAGACATCATTTCAATTAGTCTTTCTTTGAAAAGACCTCTGGGAAAACCCTAGGACTATAATAGAAAAGCTGAGACAATGGAACCTAATGGAGATCATTTAAACAACTTGAGGAATAAACAACAACAACAGTCTCTCCTTGAGGTTGGTCACATTAAGTGGATTACAAAAAAAAGGCATAAGACGCAGCAAGTCTATTTATTAAAAGAGTTGCAGCGTCTTATGCCTTTTTTGCAAGTTGTCAAAATCCCCAAGCCTATGTGTTATATACCTTGTAATATAAAATAAGAAAGGAAAGGAGAGAAAGCTATAAATTTTTTGCCCGCCGCGTGAGCCCTTCGCGCTTGAGTAACGTCAAGAGACACGCGCGCGCATCCAACGGCGGCGCACACTTCGAACAGCTGTTGTTACCTTTTGTTCTTCGAATAATAAAGTTGATTTATCTTTTGTTTCTTATTTTCGTTAATTTAATAAAAATAAATAGGAATATAACACTATGCTAGTGAACATTTAAATGGATGTTAAACAAAATGAGGGAAATTTTTTTTTTTTTTTTTTACACAGGTGTTGAACACAAGTCCCAATATGTTATTTATTGTGATCATTATTATTGTAAATCATAGGTTTGTTATTGTCAGAGGAAATAGAAACCAATGATTAATCATTAATTAAGTCAGCATATTGTTGAAAAAGTTATTTTGAACATTACTATGCCTATTTTGATTAAATAATAGCCCATATGTCTTCTTCTTATTTCTTATCTCCACTCAATCATATTAGGGTATCAAACTTGTAAAGCTTTAGACTTTTGATGGTGTCTGCCGGGGAAGAGTAGAGTTCATCAATGGATGAGTCAATACAGTTAATAATGTGTTTTGGGGTTGCAGGTTGAGAATTGCACTTAGTACATAGTGGGAAAACCTTGAAACCATTCTGGAAAGTCCTTGTCCATAGATGACCATCAAAGACTGTTGTTCTCTTGGGAGGACAGAACTGACCATATGTAAAGATTGTGAAGTAACATTATGCACAGTTTCATACACAATTTAAATATGAAAATTCAGAGTACATATATTCCTTTTACAGGTTTTAACTAATTTTACATTTAATTTAACAGCGTTGTTACTGAAACGCCACACATTATTTATTAAGATTTGGTCTTATTACCTTGTACAGATAAACCTGTCTATAGCTCCCCTCTTGGAACTCACCAAAATAGGGTGCTATAGACGGGTCACTTTTAATGCAAATCGCATTGTACTACGTATTTAAAATTGTGTGCTATAGAGAGGAAGGTGCTATTTAGAGGGGGAGCTATAGACAGGTTTAACTGTATTCCTTTTACAGGTTTTTAACTAATTTTACATTTAATTTAACAGGGTTGTTGCCAAAACGTCACACATTTATTTATTTAGATTTTGTCTTATTACCTTGTATTTCTAATCTATAATCCAAATTATCTGATGCTTTCTAATGAAATAGATGTTTTCCAAAGTACTGGAGAAATACAGTTAAACCTGTCTATAGCGCCCCCTCTAAATAGCGCCTCCCTCTCCATAGCACCCGATTTTAAATACGTAGTACGATGTGATTTACATTAAAAGTGACCTGTCTATAGCACCCTAATTTGGTGAGTCCCAAGAGGGGGTGCTATAGACAGGTTTAACTGTACAGGTGTGGGAAATGCCTTACTACAAATAAAAACCCATTTCTCCAAGGAAAGGAAATTTCCTGTCTGATGTCTCCATGTGATGGGTAATAGCCTAGAGTGGCTTAGGCTTGTTCTTGAAATGCTTCTCTTCTAAAGGCAGAAGAACCTAGTTCAAGGGCATATCAATATGGAAGACTAAGGGAAGCCACATTGTTTTTTTTTTTTTAATTATTATTATCCCTAGTTCATATGGTACAGACCATGATAATCATGGTGGGTAGAAGTTGGTGACTGCTTTTACTGTAAGTGCACTGCATGTCTACACATGTGAAAGGCAGTTTGACTTTTGTTTTTACAAATGTGCCATAGCCCTGTTTGGTTACTTGCACTTGCTGGTGGGGTTTGACTTTTGCAAGAATCGGGAGCCATTTGAGCATTTTTTTTTAATCAGAAAAAGTGTCCAATGCGGTATTCAATCTCGGGTCATAGCAGTAGAAAACCAACAATATAGACCATCTTTCCATTGACTCCCGTTTTTATAATGAAAGCCCTTAATGAATAGACCAACTGGACCAGATAACTAAAAATTTGTTAACTTATAGTTGGAGTTACATTGTCAAAGTTGATAACTTGTGTGGTTAGGATTTGTAAAATGGTTAAATCATATTGGCTGAATTAGCATGGTTTTACTGAGAGTTTGAAAAATTATTCCACATAGAGTTACTGTTTAAAACCCAGTTGACATGTGGTCATCACTATATCTAGCAAACTCCACCTTTGCCGGCCCAGAGCATGGATGAAAAAGGAGGAGGGGAAGCAGTAACAAGCTCACTAAAAAATCTGGGCTCAGCTGGCCCGGCTGATAGTACCCTGTAAGGGCTCCTAATCGAGGGATACAGGATGAGCAGCGTTTGTACTCCTTGTTAGGAGTGGCTGCACATGGTGTCTGTTCCTCATGTCAGAGGCAGCCATTTCTTTTGGAGCTAAGTCGGCCTGCCACTGAGTAGTGCTCCCAGTCTTAATGACAAAGGCAGATGCATTCTACTTCACCCAGTCATGATGGTTGTCAAACAAGCTTGATACCCCAAGATGATTGAGTGGAGATAAGAAAGAAGAAGACTATATCTAGCAAGGGTTGGTAAATTTGTGGTCCTGTAGATGTCAACAGATTGCTGAATAAACAATATATGTATATCCTGAATGTCAAATAAATGAACTATTTATATAACATAGAACATATAGACAGGTTTAACTGTTTTCCTTTTACAGGTTTTTAACTAATTTTACATTTAATTTAACAGGGATGTTACCAAAACGTCACACATTATTTATTTAGATTTGGTCTTATTACCTTGTATTTCTAATCTATAATCCAAATTATCAGATGCTTATCAGCCTTATCAGATGCTTACTAATGAAATAGATGTTTTCCAAAGTACTGGAGAAATACAGTTAAACCTGTCTATAGTGCCCCCTCTAAATAGCACCTCCCTCTCTATAGCACCCGATTTTAAATACGTAGTACGATGTGATTTACATTAAAAGTGACCTGTCTATAGCACCCCCTCTCTATAGCACCCTATTTTTTAGTACCTTTCATGAGTACTGAATCAGTACTTTTGTCTGAAGATGGTAACAACGCTGTTACCGAAATGTCACACACTATTTATATATTTGGATTTGGTTTTATTACCTTGTGTTTATAATCTATAATCCAAATTGTGCTTTATCATAACAAAGAACTATTTGATCTATGTGTTTTGTGAAATGAACCCTTATCAAATTACCAATCATTGTTTCAAGGTAATAAGACCCAATCCTTGTAATTTTTACCTACAATACAAATTCCATCTTATTACATTAGAACCTTACCACAAAGAAGAGTTTAGCTCTGCAAGAGAGGTTCTACTCTAACAATCATTGTGTGCATTCACATTGTTCTAGGACCAAGACATATATGTGGATTTAAATGAAAAAAAGACTTTATTTTAATGATAAGGCACAATTTGGATTATAAATTATAAACACAAGGTAATAAGACCAAATTCAAATAAATAAATATTGTGTGACGTTTCGGTAACAGCGTTGTTACCATCTTCAGACAAAAGTACTGCTTTACCATTGACCATTCAGTACTTTTGTCTGAAGATGGTAACAACGCTGTTACCGAAACGTCATACACTATTTATTTATTTGGATTTGGTCTTATTACCTTGTGTTTACTTTATTTTAAAAATAAATGTGAAATTTGAAAGGCTGAACATTTCTCTTTTTTTGTCAAACAGATTCATGAATAAAACTCATGCTGTAGATGTGCATTTCCATTGTGGTGCCAGGGTGGACTGTTGAGTTTTACTGGGATCAGATTATATAAATTATAATACAATATAATGTGGCTTAAGATTGTAAAACGACTTTGACAATTTTACTGTAAATGTTTCTTTTGAACGAAAAATCGTAATTTATTTTAAGGAGAAATAACGATTATTTCTAACCTTAGGGATGAAGTATGAAAGGATGAATTGTGAAGAGTAATGATAAACGGAAAAATAAAGTGTCCAGGGTTGGGAATCGAATCCACAGTGTTCCGCTTACCGGGCAGATGTCATGTCCACTAGGCTATCCTGGACATATTTCTCTGTTTGTAAATATTATCATTATTTATCATTACTCTTCACAATTCATTCTTTCATACTTCATCCCTAAGGATAGAAATAGTCGTTATTTCTCCTTAAAATAAATTAAGATTTTTTGTTCAAAATAAACATTTGCAGTAAAATTGTCAAAGTCGTTCTATATAAATTGTATATGGAGAGAGAATAGTCCTGGGGTATTTCTATTACTACTATTTCTGCTTATTATTCAGCAAGGAATAATCTTGCTCCGCAGGGATGTTACGATATCTCACTGGAGTCTGGTTGTTTATCATGGAATGTCCAACATGTAAGGTCTATTGCTTTCTAGTCCAGATTTATGCTGCCTCACTCTGTCTCCATATGACTTCCCAGCTATCTATGAAGATAGGCAGGAGCTTCAGGGGATTTTATAATCTATATTGCCTTCTGTTTCTGGGATGGTTTGGTGATGAGATGGTGTCATCTTGTTCTTAGTTGTCTGCTAAACACAAGGTAATATGACCAAATACAAATAAATAGTGTGTGACATTTCAGTAAAAGCATTGTTACCATCTTCACATCTTCAGTACAAAAGTACTTAATTATTTCACTCTAGCATGAGTGTCCTCTCATGGAGGATCTAATGTATTGATGACCAGTTTTCAAGGAATAATCGTAAGGATGATATATTTCACGGTGTTGTCAACAGGATCAAGAATCAGAACAGGACATTTTAAAGGAATGAAGATAAACCCTGACATGACTAGATCCTACAGGAACTGCAATAACTGTCACAACACCCAACTCACTCCTGAATGAAATAATTCAGTACTTTTTGTCTGAAGCTGGTAACAACGCTGTTACTGAAACGCCACACACTATTTATTTATTTGGATTTGGTCATATTACCTTGTGTTTAGAATCTATAATCCAAATTGTGCTTTATCATTAGTTGTCTGCTGTTTTGGTAGTGGGTTAATATACCGTGTTGTTTGAGGACTGTGGTTGTAGGGGAGAGGCTGTTTTAGGCAGAATGGTTTATTGTATAATTTGGTTTGTAGGAATGTATCTTAATAATGTTGGTTGGGTAGACGTTCTAGAGTTTTGAATAGTTTGCTTTTTAGATCTTGTATTTTACTGCAATGACCATGGACTCCCTTTGTGAGCGTTTTTAACCAAAGTTGATTTTTGACTAATGAGGCCAAATAATTGAAAAATTAGAAAAGTTCTTGAATTTGTAGAATTCTGGTAAATACTGGAGTAGATTTGGTCAGCAATACTTGATAGTTTGACACCAATCATTTTCAACATATCCCAGACAACACAGTGATGTCTTGTCCATGGAGTAGATCAGATCGGTCCGTACACCTTGATCATAATACCAGCCAACAAAGGTGCCTTGTTCATATGGATGTCCTCTTCTGGATTGATGTCTGTCATATAGAGGGTTGCAAGGATGGCAGGGTATATATGGTCCGGAGTGAGTTGGGTGTTGTGACAGTTATTGCAGTTCCTGTAGGATCTAGTCATGTCTGGGTTTATCTTCATTCCATTAAAATGTCCTGTTTGATTCTTGATACTGTTGACAACACAGTAAAATATAACACCCATATGAAACAAGAGCGATTATTCCTTGAAAGCAGGTCATCAATACATTAGAACCTCCATGAGAGGACACTCACGCTAGAGGACACCTCTCTCTAATGGACAATTTTTATTTGCAAAATTACCATTTTTACTATTTAGCAACTCTCTGGTAACAGGACACTTCTCCCTAAAGGACACTTTGGCTCTGCAATTAGGTGTCCTTTACAGGGTAGAGTTCTACTGTAATAGATTTAAAATAGTATTAATAAAAAGATAGAAATACCCAGAGACTATATATACAATTTATAAAATCCAACCCCAGAAAAATTCAACATTCCACCCTAGCAGCACTATGCACATCTATGTCATGAGGTGGTGGAAGGATGGTCTAAACCGTTGGTTTTTGACTGCTACGACCCGGGTTGGGCATTTTTTCCTGATTTAAAAAAAAATGCTCTAATGGCCTCCGATTCTTGCAAAAGTCCAACCTTCCCAGCAAGTGCAAGTAAACAAACGGGACTCTGATACATTTGTAAGTGCCAATTCAAACTGCTTTTCACATGTGTAGACATGTGATGCACTTACAGTAAAAGCAGTCGCCTACTTCTACCCACCATGATTATCATGGCCTGTACCACATGTACTAGGGATAAGCAAAAAAATATATCATGAGTTTGAACCATGAATCTGTTCGAAAAAGAGAGACATTTAGCCTTTAAAAAATATCACGTTTATTTTTCAAAATAAAATGTGCCAAATTAAATTCAAAATATGCCTCATTATTGGTCAGATTTTAACCTATTAATTGTGCTATAACCCATACCATTGTTCTATGAAAAAAAAAAAAAAATTCCTGAGCTTCCCAAATAAAAAGCAGCTATCCAATGAATGAACTGGCAGGATGTAAGCATTAAGCTATAAAAATCTGCTGATCTAAATTGGGACAAACTAAACAAACATGGCCTGGATTCCACACTCTATTGTCTGCTGCTCTCTGTGAGTGACTGATAAAATCCTGTAGGAATTTTATAAACATTGGGTAGATAAGAATACTAGACTCTGGGGTCAGTGGAAGAGGGTCTAAACCATTAGTTTTCGATCGCTACGACCCGGGATCGAATCCTGCATTGAGCACTTTTTCCTAATTAAAATGCCCTATGGCCACTGATTCTCGCAAAGGTTCAACCTCACCAGCAAGTGCAAGTAACCAAATAAGGCTCTGGCACATTTGTAAGTGAAAAATTCGAACTGCTTTTCATATGTGTAGACATGTGGTGCACTTACAGTAAAAAGCAGTCGCCTACTTCTACCCACCATGATTATTATGGCCTGTACCACATGTGAACTAGGGATAATATATATATTTTTTATATATACTACTAGCGGATGTGTACCCGGCTTCGCCCGGGTTTTATCTGAGTGAAATTTGCCTAACGAATATTATTGAAAATAATTTTCCGGAACATAGACTATTATGATAATAATATTCATTACATTATATTTTTTATTATATATTTATATAATACGAATGGCCCGGGCCACGCCCGGGTTTTACCCGAGTGCGTATATATTTTAAAAACGTTTTAATTCAAATACTATTCGTTACAATTATAAATTGGCTATATGGATGTCACTCTTGTGAAACGTCCCGTTCCAAACTGTGTGTTTTTAAAATGTTTTAATTAAAATACTATTCGTTACAATTATAAATTTGAACGATAGGCTCATTATTTCTTTATACCGTTATTATACCGTTTCTCGTTTTACATAAATGTTGAAAATTTGGTCGAAATTGATGCATTGTAACGAAAGTTTTTAGTGAACAACACTTATGAAATATGCATTTTATTAATATAGATACTCTTCATTGATGCACAGAGATTATAAATAGAAAACTTTAAAACCTCTATGAAATGATCCAATTGTTATATTAATTGAATACATTTTTATTGTAAATAGCAATAGTATTGTTTTAAAAAGTTATTTTTTTTTTTACTATTTGCTTAAGGTTGACTTTAAACTTAAATTGTATATGATAAGGCACAATTTGTATTATAAATTATAAACACAAGGTAATAAGACCAAATCCAAATAATTAAATAGTGTGGGTAAGAGCATTGTTACCATCTTCATTCTCATTCAATACTTTTGTCTGAAGATGGTAACAATGGTGTTACCGAAACGTCACACACTATTTAATTATGTATTTGGATTTGGGGTCTTATTACTTTGTGTTTAAATTGTATATATACATCTAGATGAGATTTGGGCAGTACTTCTTTGGAGCACAAATATTTTCTTCTTCTTCTTTCTTATCTCCACTCAATCATATCAGGATATCAAGCTTGTAAAGCTTGAGACTTTTGATGGTGCTTGCCGGGGAAGAGTAGAGCTCATCAATGGATGAGTCAATACAGTCAATAATGTGTTTTGGGGTTACAGGTTAAAGAATTGTACTTAGTACATAGTGGGAAAACCTTGTAACGTTTCTGGAAAGTCAACTCTTTTAAATCTTCTAATAGCCTTTGGATACTATACTCTAAGATAAAAGAAAACGACCTGTTAAAAAACCTTTTTTTTTACCTTTCAAAAGATAGTTAAAATACAATATAACGCGGCTGATGATTGTAAAACGAAAATTAAAATTATACCGCGAATGTTTCTTTTAAAAATCGAAATTTATTTTCAAAGAGAAATAGCGACATTTCTAACTTTGAAGATGAGGTATGGAAAGGTGAAACATGAAGAGTAATGGAGAACGGAAAAATAAAAAGTGTCCAGGGGCGGGAATCGAACCCACACCCTTCTGCTTACCGGGCAGGTGCCTTGTCCACTTGGCTACCCTGGACGTATTTTTCCGTTCATAACTTATATTTAAAGTAACATTTAAAATACAATATAACGCGGCTGATGATTGTAAAACGAAAATTAAAATTATACCGCGAATGTTTCTTTTAAAAATCGAAATTTATTTTCAAAGAGAAATAGCGACATTTCTAACTTTGAAGATGAGGTATGGAAAGGTGAAACATGAAGAGTAATGGAGAACGGAAAAATAAAAAGTGTCCAGGGGCGGGAATCGAACCCACACCCTTCTGCTTACCGGGCAGGTGCCTTGTCCACTTGGCTACCCTGGACGTATTTTTCCGTTCATAACTTATATTTAAAGTAACATTTAAAATACAATATAACGCGGCTGATGATTGTAAAACGAAAATTAAAATTATACCGCGAATGTTTCTTTTAAAAATCGAAATTTATTTTCAAAGAGAAATAGCGACATTTCTAACTTTGAAGATGAGGTATGGAAAGGTGAAACATGAAGAGTAATGGAGAAAGGAAAAATAAAAAGTGTCCAGGGGCGGGAATCGAACCCACACCCTTCTGCTTACCGGGCAGGTGCCTTGTCCACTTGGCTACCCTGGACGTATTTTTCCGTTCATAACTTATATTTAAAGTAACATTTAAAATACAATATAACGCGGCTGATGATTGTAAAACGAAAATTAAAATTATACCGCGAATGTTTCTTTTAAAAATCGAAATTTATTTTCAAAGAGAAATAGCGACATTTCTAACTTTGAAGATGAGGTATGGAAAGGTGAAACATGAAGAGTAATGGAGAACGGAAAAATAAAAAGTGTCCAGGGGCGGGAATCGAACCCACACCCTTCTGCTTACCGGGCAGGTGCCTTGTCCACTTGGCTACACCCTGGACGTATTTTTCCGTTCATAACTTATATTTAAAGTAACATTTAAAATACAATATAACGCGGCTGATGATTGTAAAACGAAAATTAAAATTATACCGCGAATGTTTCTTTTAAAAATCGAAATTTATTTTCAAAGAGAAATAGCGACATTTCTAACTTTGAAGATGAGGTATGGAAAGGTGAAACATGAAGAGTAATGGAGAACGGAAAATAAAAAGTGTCCAGGGGCGGGAATCGAACCCACACCCTTCTGCTTACCGGGCAGGTGCCTTGTCCACTTGGCTACCCTGGACGTATTTTTCCGTTCATAACTTATATTTAAAGTAACATTTAAAATACAATATAACGCGGCTGATGATTGTAAAACGAAAATTAAAATTATACCGCGAATGTTTCTTTTAAAAATCGAAATTTATTTTCAAAGAGAAATAGCGACATTTCTAACTTTGAAGATGAGGTATGGAAAGGTGAAACATGAAGAGTAATGGAGAACGGAAAAATAAAAAGTGTCCAGGGGCGGGAATCGAACCCACACCCTTCTGCTTACCGGGCAGGTGCCTTGTCCACTTGGCTACCCTGGACGTATTTTTCCGTTCATAACTTATATTTAAAGTAACATTTAAAATACAATATAACGCGGCTGATGATTGTAAAACGAAAATTAAAATTATACCGCGAATGTTTCTTTTAAAAATCGAAATTTATTTTCAAAGAGAAATAGCGACATTTCTAACTTTGAAGATGAGGTATGGAAAGGTGAAACATGAAGAGTAATGGAGAACGGAAAAATAAAAAGTGTCCAGGGGCGGGAATCGAACCCACACCCTTCTGCTTACCGGGCAGGTGCCTTGTCCACTTGGCTACCCTGGACGTATTTTTCCGTTCATAACTTATATTTAAAGTAACATTTAAAATACAATATAACGCGGCTGATGATTGTAAAACGAAAATTAAAATTATACCGCGAATGTGCTCAAAATTAGTTTTTTTTTTTTTTTAAGTGATATCTTTTGGGAGATTTTTAAAAATCTTTCTGATATACAGTATTTCTTTAAATCAACTAACTTATTTAGGAATCTATTTTTGACCATTTTTCAAATCTTAATAAATTCCCAGTACAATTTCACCTTTGTACAATTTTTTATTATTTTTTTGCGTAACATACACTTTTGGCCTTAAAACCTGTTCTTTGATTTTACAGAATGACTCGAGGATCAGCTTTTTTGGTCATTAAGGTACAGCCACACTGATGAGTGCCAACAGCCTGAAATGCATAGGTGATGAATTTTTCTTGATTTATCATAAAAGGATCTTTGACTACCAATATTGTAGATTAATTAAAGATCAACGATAAGTTGATATTTACTATGATTGATGAGACATACATTAGCAACGTTCAGTCGCACAATCAGATGATGCCCATTTTCCTAGAAAGAATGGAAAGTGACAACATGGAGTAATTTCTCTCTCTACAATGGTGTATTGCCAGGTACCACAGAGCATATAACTTCTCATTTGCTGGTCCCAAGTCCGAATGAAAAAGGAGGAGGTGGAGCAGTAACAAGCTCGGTAAAAAACCTGGGCTCAGCTGGCTCGGCTGATAGTACCCTGTAAGGGCTCCTAATCCAGGGATACAGGATGAGCAGCGTTTGTACTCAATGTTAGGAGCGGCTGCACACGGCATCTGTTCCTCAGGTCAGAGGTGGCCATTTCTTTTGGAGCTAAGTTGGCCTGCCACTGAGTAGTGCTCCCAGTCTTAATGATAAAGGCAGACACATTCTACTTCACCCAGTCATGATGATGGTTGTCATTTTGACTGGATTGACTCATCCATTGATGAGCTCTACTCATCCCCATCAGACACCATCAACAAGCTCTACAAGCTTGATACCCTGATTTGATTGAGTGGAGATAAGAAAGAAGAGAGTATCAAGCTTGTAGAGCTTGAGATGGTGTCTGCTGATAGAGTTCATCAATGGATGAGTCAATACAGTCAATAATGTGTTTTGGGGTTGCAGGGCGAGAATTTCACTTGGTACCTAGTGAGAGTAAAGCTTCCTTTAATTAATGCAAATAAAAAAAGAGTTGCAGCATGTTATATTTTTTGTAATTTGTCCTCAATCCTGGACACAATCTACTTCACCCACACCATCAACAAGCTCTACAAGCTTGATACCCTAATAAGATTGAGTGGAAGAAGAAGACAGAGAATATTGGGATAATAATACTCTGCAGTCCTCCAGGAGAGGAAACTCTAATTAGAGAACATATCTTTACAAAGGAAGCTTTAATCACCTTTTTTTTTACCAATTCACAACTCTACAATATGAGGACACCTCTCTCTAAAGGTCAATTTCAATTTGCAACTATGTGTTGTTCTTTACAGAGATATTCTAATTTTTTTGTTTTAATTTATCACTAGAACATGTGGTACTGGCCATGATAACCATGGTGAATTGGTGACTTACATTAAAGGGCATCACATATCTGCACATGTGGAAAGCAGTTTGACTTTTGCACTTAAAAGTTTGCCTGAGCACTATTTGGCTACTTGTACTTAATGGTAGGGTTAGACTTTTGCAAAGAATCGGGGGCCATTGGCAGTGAAAGCAGTTTGACTTTTGCACTTAAAAGTTTGCCTGAGCACTATTTGGCTACTTGTACTTAGGTGGGGTTAGACTATTGCAAAGAATCGGGGGCCATTGGCAGTGAAAGCAGTTTGACTTTTGCACTTAAAAGTTTGCCTGAGCACTATTTGGCTACTTGTACTTAATGGTAGGGTTAGACTTTTGCAAAGAATCGGGGGCCATTGGAGTAATTTCTTATTTAAAAAAAAAAGTTCTCAATGCAGGATGTGATCTGCAGGATTGGACTTAATTAAAACAACTTTTACAAATTTTCTGAATATCTAGCAGAGAGACTTTGCTAGTCCCATAGAGACTCAGAAGTCATTTACAAATGTCCAACCCCAAAACCCATTATTGACTGTATTGACTCATCCATTGATAAGTTCTACTCGTTCCCAGCAGACACCATCAAAAGTCTCAAGCTTTACAACAAGCATGTCAAACTCGCGGCCCGCGGGCCTCATGCGGGCCTCATGCGGCCCACAACGAATAAATTTGCGGCCCACCAGACAATATATTTTAATAAAAAAAATTTTATAAATAAAAAAAATAATAATAAAAATTTGTAGCCTAATTTTTAAAAATTGTAATTATACATAATTTATTTATTAATAACGAACCACTGGTCGCCATACATAAGTCGTAAGTTTTGATAATATTATACCTACATACATAACGTATGTACATCGCCATAAATTTTGTGTGCCTTAAAGTTTAAAGAAAATATTCTTTCGGAGTACTAGAACATTTTTTTTTAAAGTTACGTTCAATAATTTGTGCAGTTATTGTGTGTCTGGTATTAGTATTTTTTTAAATAAACCTACATAAATGTTACTATAAAAATTTAATTACTTGTTCTCTTTTTTTGCGGCCCACATAATCTTATTACTTTTTTATTTGGCCCGTGTTAGGATTTGAGTTTGACATGCTTGCTTTACAAGCTTGACACCTTAATATGATTGAGTGGAGATAAGAAAGAAGAAGAAGAGAAAATGTCTAAGATTTCATAAAGCAATTTTTATCTTCAATACTATTGATAAGAGTATATCATTTTGGAGGTTTGTATATACATGTGGGGATGATTTATCAGAATTAGGCTGTGAACTCTGGTGAGTGTCAAGTCACTGGATGACAAAGGTCTCTTCAGGACATTTCTCTGAGGTTAACAACCCTTTGTTTGGTCAGTCCTCTCTAGCCATTCATGCCAGACTCTTTAGTACCATTGGTAAGACAGTAAAATGTGTGTATAAAGGCCCATCTATAGACAATAGAGGAGAATGACTTAAAAACATGGAAGACTTCCTGGTTTGACTAAGTGGTGGGCGTTCACACAGGGTATCGATAGAAGGGTGGTCTAAACCATTGGTTTTCGACCGCGATGACCTAGGATCGAATCCCGCATTGGGCACTTTTTTCTTCAGCAAGTGCAAGTAACCAAACCATCAAAATAGGTGCTAACCTGGCTTGAATGGATGAAATGAATCAGATATGAACACCTCTCTGGCACCATTAACCAAGTTTGTACAGAGTCACTGAAATACACTAAAGAAAGGATAATTGCCAATTTAAAAAAAAAAATTATAAGACGTTGCAACTCTTTTTTTTTATTTGCATTAATTAAAGAAAGCTTTTGGGCAGGCTGTTCTTCAGTTAACTAAAGAAAGGCCTGCCTGAAAGCTTCCTTTCTTCTTCCTTTTCTCCACTCAATCATATTAGAGTATCAAGCATATCAGTGAACTCTGCCTTTGCCGGTCCCAAGCCCGGATGAAAAAGGAGGAGGGGGAGCAGTAACAAGCTCACTAAAAAACCTGGGCTCAGCTGGCTCGGCTGATAGTACCCTGTAAGGGCTCCTAATCCAGGGATACAGGATGAGCAGCGTTTGTACTCAATGTTAGGAGCGGCTGCACACGGCATCTGTTCCTCAGGTCAGAGGTGGCCATTTCTTTTGGAGCTAAGTTGGCCTGCCACTGAGTAGTGCTCCCAGTCTTAATGATAAAGGCAGACACATTCTACTTCACCCAGTCATGATGGTTGTCATTTTGACTGGACTGACTCATCCATTGATGAGCTCTACTCATCCCCATCTGACACCATCAACAAGCTCTACAAGCTTGATATACCCTGATTTGATTGAGTGGAGATAAGAAAGAAGAGAGTATCAAGCTTGTAGAGCTTGAGATGGTGTCTGCTGATAGAGTTCATCAATGGATGAGTAATACAGTCAATAATGTGTTTTGGGGTTGCAGGGCGAGAATTTCACTTGGTACCTAGTGAGAGTAAAGCTTCCTTTAATTAATGCAAATAAAAATAGTTGCAGCATGTTATATTTTTTGTAATTTGTCCTCAATCCTGGAATAAAGAGAGAATAATTGGTGGTTAATTATACTCTTAGAAACAATGATGTGTTTGGGGGTTGCTGGAGTAGTAACAGAAACCTTTTAGTTTTTTGACAGCCATAACCCGGGAGCAAATCCCACATTGGATTTTTTTTTTTTTTTGAAGTAAAGAAATTGTTTTCCACAATTTTTACATGAGTCCAATTCCATCTGTGAGCGCAAGTAAACAAACAGGGCTCTGACACACTTTTAGTGAAAAGTCAAATTTTTCAATCTTTCAAGTGTAGACCTGTTGTGCACTTACTAACTACCCATCATGATTATCATGGTCTGTATCACGTGGACACACTCTTGGGATAAATTTTAAATTATTCCTAATAGTTTTATTCTGTTAAGCTTTCACTTTGAGAATCCTTATAAAGGATTCCATAAGAGATTGTCAAAAACAAAGGTAATCTCTCTTGGAGGTGGTCTTTAATCTGTGATAGTCATTCTGATTTTATAAAACTGGTCTACGTGCAACCTTCTCAACCTGCAACCCCAAAACACATTGACTGTATTGACTCATCCATTGATGAGCTCTACTCTTCCCCGGCAGACACCAACAAAAGTCTCAAGCTTTACAAGCTTGATACCTTTATATGATTGAGTGGAGATAAGAAAGAAGAAGATAAAACTGGTCATTCATCAGTGATAGGGTCATTTTGATTTTATAAAAGTTGTCATTCATGGAAGGTTTTCACTGTGGTGACATTTTAATGTTTGTGACATTTTGCTTTAGCACATATTAGGACACCATATAACTTAAAATTATTTAATTATTGTAGTGTGGCTAAGTTTTAACTGGTTAATAAATGAGGTCAGTTTGAGTAGAAACTTTACAAATTAGTTTAAAATCTTAATTTCTACACCTCATTTATAGTTGTCATACTTTTGAATCCCTTTGTCATCATGATAGTGGTAGTTGTTTGACCATGGTCCTATACTATTTATAAATATTCAAAAGATATTATGAAAAAGCTTTAATAAAATTTCAAACAATTGTCTGAATAAATTGCAAAATCTAAAAAGGACATATAAAAAGTGAATACTAGAGTTTTAAAATTCTTCAAATATAAAATTACAATTCTTAGGAGAGAGCATTTAATAAATGTTGTTGACAATAACAAAAAATACAATAATTTAATGTGACATTCAAAAAGTATTTTTGGTATAAAAATAAAACGATATATATATATATATAATTAAGATGATATGTTTATAACGCTCTGAACTACATTAATTAAAATTGACTATCAATCTATAAAAAAAGTGTGGGTGTACATCTTTTAGAAACATGTTACAAATATTGGTGGCTGAATGTTAATATGGTTAAACCACTGATTTGATAAAGCAAAGCTTCAATGATAACGTAAGGTGTCTAACCTATTTTGGTTTTACCTTTCTAATTAGGTGATATATTCAAATAATATTAAAATACTCCTCCCTCTCTGATTGTGTATAGAAGATGTATGGTTTAATCGTTTATAGAAGATATTAATTACTTCAACATGAATAAAAATTTTAGTAAAATGAAAAATTTTAAAAGCGATTTACAAATAAATCGTTTTAATTTTTAAAAACATACTTACCTACATGTATTTTCTAAGATGTAAATAGAAACAGCGTAGTCAAATTAATTATTTTTTTGTATTTATTTTTAAAATTAATATTGTTATTTCTTTAAGTGCAATACGCCCCTGTAGATATATAATATATCTATAATATAAATTTGTATATATAAATATTTGTTAAAATAAATTTTTTGTCTAAATTCAAAAGGAGTAATCAATTAGGAATTCAACAATTTAATATGTAATATAATTGAAATTATATTTTAACTCAGCAGCACAGTTCAGTTCTGTACTTATATGGTAAACAATATAACCTACGCTATATATTACTAACAACAACCTGTAAGTAAATAAATCCTCTAATACCTGAACAAATATATCTTATAATATGTTTGTTAATTATATAAGTTAAAATTTTACACAAATAAATTTACTGGCAATGCGTTTCTTTTAAATATCATCAAATATTATCTCTACAGACCTTACTGCAATGATATGAGTTATTGAATCACCAAGCCCTCTCATTCAATAACTCATATCATTGCAGTAAGGTCTGTAGAGATAATATTTGATGATATTTAAAAGAAACGCATTGCCAGTAAATTTATTTGTGTAAAATTTTAACGATAGATGGCAATAAAATTTAATTTACTAATATATATTAATTATATAAGTAAACAAAGATTTTACAAGGTGCCAGAAGTGGGATCCTAAGGAAAGCATAACGCCCCCAAGGTGTGTTGAAGGTCTAGTAAGGTTGTGTTCCCGCAGCAACCTTCAGTTGCCAAAAGCCTTTTAAGAAGTCAAGCTTTGTGAAGTATTTTGATATTGTAAGTGTCGCGTCCCCGTTTTTGGACCAATGGGAGCGGAGCATGTAAGGAGTGACTTAGTAAAATTTCCTTATTAAAATCTGCAAGTGTAACATTTTGACAACAACGTCGCTAACATCCTCGGAATGTATGTTGTGACTTAGTAAAATTTTCTTATTAAAATCTGCAAGTGTAACATTTTGACAACAACGTCGCTACCATCCTCGGAATAGCGTGTGACATAGAAATAGACAAATATATATACTTATACAACTAAGGTTATACTTGAGGAGATGGAGTATCAGATAATATACAAGTGTTGGGGCACGTTTTTTGTAACCATACCCCAACAGAAGGCGTATGTATAATCAAATCAAATGTATACATGGCTTCCCTCCCACATAGACTTACAGACCATCTTTTTGCCCAGAAACCTAGACAATTGATGACACCAGACTTCCATGCCGAAAGCTGATGCCTGGAGAAGAAGACATCCAGAGACATCCGAGCTGGAAACTGTTGTTTCCTATGTACATATATTCCCCTCATCAAAAGTTTAGGTAGAGGTGATCAGAAAAAAAAAATGGAGAAGGAAGATTTCTAAAAGACTGAACCTTATAAAATATCCTTCCCGAGAAAGGAAAGCGTTATATTACAGTTCAAGTAAAAAGGGGCCTGTGTCAATTTTTAGCTAAGACGGAGGGGGGGCGATATATATATACCGTCCCGAGAAAAAGGGAGGATAGCATTTCAATCCATGTGGAAGGGGGGGGGGCCTGGAGTCTGAAATCTTACACTAGTGCCGTGGCTGTTTCTCTCTTTAGATTTTTTTGTTTTGGTAATACTATATGTTCTATTTTTGATGGGAGAGGCCTGGGGCGTCTATGAAACTGTATACTGGAGCCGTTGGCCATTTTGATTGGTGTTTCTTTCGGCGAATGAAAATGGAGAGAGACATGAATAAAAGAAGGTTCTTTGCCAAAAGGCAAAAATTTCGATCGGAGTCGCTCAGTGAAAGGACAGTCTTCAGACGGGAGACCAGACCTTTGCCGGCACTTTCGAGAAAAGGTAAGCCATTTGTCATTATGACTTAGCGCCTTCCCCCCCCCCTTTTGTGTAGTAGCCAACCTAGATTTCGCATGGGCCCTAAAGGGCTATAAAGTAACTTCAGGTCACCTCTATCTAAATTTTACTATGTAAATAGCATATCTCGTCAGTATAGACATGTTCCCAAATTTTAAGATATTTAAATAAATATCTAGAGAAAATTTCTTGTTTCCTCTGTTACCTATTTCATACATAATTTGCCTTATGGTGCTACTCCCACTGTTTAAATGAAATGTTGTATGTTTCTTACCTATTTGAAGGGAATGTTACTAATAATCAAGTCTCCCATAAATTACCGGCCACATACATTGTCGCGAGTGTCTGTGTTTCAGTGTTTTATAGATTGCCCAATTTAATAACGATTTCATGGGTTGTCTGATGAAATTGTATACTAGTGTCGCGGCTGTTTCCATCTTTAGACCATTGTTCTGACAATATTATATGCTCGATCCTTGCTTTAGCTCAACTCTTAGTCAATTACAGAGTTTTTTTCCCTTTTTTATTTTATTTTATTTATCCTGTTTGCACAAATTGCATTACATGTGATGATGTAAAGACATATGCCGATAGTGCATCATTGACAGCTGTGCTGCTAGTATACAACATTAAGGTCTTGCTGCGGGTTATATACATGGGGTTGTTGGCCTAAATTGCTATATATATATATACTTAAGTAAGGAAACTTTAATAAGTCACACAGTGTATTCTCCCTTTTCAACTATCCAAACCGGGAACGCAACAATGTCGCCCGCCGCGGGGCTCGAATTTAGTATATGTTTCATCCCCTATACTTTAGAAATATATACCTAATGAAAAGCCATACTATTTTTAAGTATTGGTGAAGTAGTCCACGCATCCTGAGATTAACAGTCTATTATAAATCGTGAATTTTAATTTATGCTCTATGAATTATCTTATAGGTTAGAAATTCTATTATTTAAGTAGTTTTATAATAGTCATTGGCTATTACATATAAGTTACTTATATTATTGTTGATATTATTAGCTGGTACTAGGATATATTGTGTTATATGTTTCGGGCAAATCTATTTTCTATTAATGCTATTGTGTTTTCTGAATAATAGAGAATCAATTATAAGCCTTTGATATTTGCTGTTTATGTTATTGTAATGTATTCTAGGTTCTCCTAATGCGAAAGTGTGACCTGTTCCTTTGCAGTATTGGAAAATTAGAGACCTATTGTCTTGATTAATAACGTTGCGTCTATGTTCATATATTCTATTGCTGACTCTCCTTCCTATCTCCCCTGCGTATTTTGGCTTGGCAGCTGTATACACTCTGACAAGGGAAGGTTATCTTAAATTGATAAATGTGCAATTTTTTTTTGCCTTAAGTAGAGATTTCCAAGATTCTATTTCTGAAACATTTTTTTTGGATGAGGACAAATAAAACCATCTTGATAGTATTAAATCTGCAGTATACATTTGCCAGCAGAAGGCATGATGAGAATACATGAAATTTAAACCAGTTATATGTTTAGTATGTTCCTTCAGTTGTAATTTGACACCGTCTTGAAATAAAGAAATTGGACGGTGCGCTATATCTTGATGCTGGATATTTCTGTGTCAGAAAGGTGTAGTTATTCTGTTTAATGAGAATTCCAATAATTATCGAAATTTAGCAGATTATCATTGGGGATTTGAACAACTGTCTTGAAAATTTTTGAACAGCCCGAGTAGATAGAAGAGTCCTAGAGTTAGAGTGGAGAATTAGTAGTACAGACTGACCACTCGACGCAGATAACTCTAGGGAACAATTATTGTGTTAATTCGCCGTAGACAAGAAGAACTTTGGTTCTCAGGATATTCGATAGGCAGAATTTCGAGAATTAATAAGGTCATGGTTAAAGTTTACACAGGCATGTGGGGGGGGGGGTAAAGACAGTGATTTAAACAAGATAAGAGGCAGCCTTATGTCTTAAATACTTTCAGTGGAAGTAGATGCCACTGCAAATATTCAGGTCTAATAATTTCTAAATTTGAAGTCATGCATGACGGGTTAGCACGGGATTGACGCCTGGACGGGTTTTCACTGGGATTAATCGAGCTTGCGAAAGAACTAGAAGAAGTGTGACATGTCACGCCACTGTACTAAGATAATAATTGAGAAGATTTATGTTGAGCCAACTGAAATTAGTAAAGAATTTAGAGATTAAGGTCTTATTCTTTGAGTTTTACACTAATTTCAATTACGCGATATGGACGGCGTTATAAGTTGGGTGGAAATGATTCGGCCGCAATGGGATGGTCTCCTGGAGGTGGTATGATCAAATACTACTTATTGAATGCCGGGCGGGATCGCATGAAGCATTAAATGACATCGAGAAATGCTTAAAGAAACACCCTAGAAGATTGGGGATCGACAAAATGACGACATGGAAAATGCTCAACATTGTACATTGGCAGCAAAATGATATCTTGCTATTGTATGGACGACCACTCCTTCCTGAAATGTGCAGCGGATGTTAGTCCCAGAATTAGGTCCTTTGAGGCGACACTTTCCTTTGCAGATGACATAAAGACGCATGACAAAACAGCACATGAGCATTTAAACTAACTTCAATTCCTGCCATTAATTAATTTAATTGACCAATAGCTATAGAACCGCTGGAGACCTCCATACCCTGTGTGAATATTTTAGTGAGAAATGAGCGATTCAATTCTATGAGCCATGAGGTATCCTGTAAGATCAGAGCTGTACCCCATTCGATTTTTTTTTAATAGTAGCCAGTGCGAGATATTTCCAGAATGTTTGTTTCTTTTTCTAACTGTCATATAATTCGGAAACTAGAAAACTACACTATTTTGATACAGTTTACATCTAGCATCCATGTGAACTCAATATGACTATTGAACGTAGATTGAAGATTAATGAGTGAGCCAACCTAAAGAGAACGAGTTTAATAGGCTTACAATCAATAGTTGAAGCAAACTATTCGCACAAATTTGTTATGTTCTCTCTCTAAATGATCTATGACATTATAGGTTTTCTTAACAAGGTAACTACCCCGCCGAGTGTATATGGAGTTATAAAGCTTAAAGGTCATAGGCTGTTGGAATAATATTACACTAGTAATAATTAATAGTTCAAAATTAAGAGTGATAATAGATCGGGATCCAGATCCCGATGACGGGTTTCGAAGAGACTTCAGAGGGATGAAAGAGGTGTTGAAAGTGATGGAAGGGCGATGAAATATGATGAAAAAGGCGTTGAACTGTGTTATAAGGTGATGAATAAGAGATGAAATGTGTTGAAGGCGTTGAAGAGAGATGCGATGGAAGTAAGTTGAAAGGCGTTGAGGATGATGAAGGATGATGAAAGAGTGAGAAAGCGTTGAATGTTGATGAGGAAGAGATAGAAAGATGCAGAAAGATGTTGAAAGAGAAAGAATTGAAAAAAGTTGGATAAAGGGTTTTGTAAATAGTAGATAAAGATTGATGGAAGAAAGTACATTTAATGTATAAAGCGTAGCTGTCGACCGCAATATCGCCTCGATAGAACTATTTCTTTTAAAATAAGACATATTATGCACTGGGGGTTTGTGTAAGCTGATTTACATAAGTTTCGGCAACAGTATACACTATTTAATATAGATAGGTCTTTATTAATTACAATATTAGGTTATATATTAAATAGCAAATATGTCTTAGTGTCATGGTGAACTTTAAACAGTTTGCAGTTTTTTTTTTAACATGTGTTCTAGTGCTAGGTGTTGAAAGGAGCTTTAACACCATGTTTCGGGGTTTGTGTGTTATTTGTCTCAACCTTGTCTTTGTGCAGAATACCGTCTCACAACCTTACTGTAGTGTTTGTTGCCATCTTTAAAGATCTTCACAATTTGTTTTAATATTAGTGTGTCATTTAGAGAAAATTGTCACAACCTTATCCTTGTATAGAACACCGTTTTTACACCGTTTTATTTAATAAGTTATATGAGAGATTTTAGATATAGTATAAGAGTTACTATTTACATGAGCCAAATCGACCCAACAGTTAGAGCAAGAGGGGGGAACTCAGACATTTCCTCCTTTCACGTGACGCGACTGTTCACCCCGACCGGTCGTGCCAGATAAGAGGGAATACCAGGAAACTCTGTCCTCCTGACATCGCTCCCTCAACACGAGGAACGTCATCCCGCTGCTTACTAGTCGGTCACAAGACCTTTGGCAGTCTGTTCTTGCACTTCGGGTTTGTGATAGGGCTCCATGCTCGCTACAAGGACGACATCTTGGGTTTTCATGTTCTCCTAGTGTAGAATTGGCTCAGCCTCATTTTTAGTATAGTATATAATTAAGAGTTGTCTCACAACCTTGTTTTAATATGACACACCGTTTTGAAGAGCTTGTACAACCTGTCAGGATATGATTTAGGAAAATTTTAGTTTCTTTTTATTGTTATGTTACAATTTTATCCAACAATACAACCAGAGCGGACTCAGAAGTAATGAGACGAGGGGAAATTGACAGAGTTAGTGTGGACAGTTTAACTTTACGCAGGTCTACAAGGGTGAAAGGGCCCACACAGTGTAAATTCTGCTCAGACCGTCGCCACTAACTAGGTTTTTGGAGTGTGTACGGAGAATCAGCTCGATAGAATGAGAAGTTTAGAGATTTCAACCTTTTTTTTTTATTTAAAAACCTTTTTTTTTAAGTAGAACTTCATTGGGATTCCTTTTTTTCCTATACAAACTATTTCTTGTTAAAACCCAAGTTTCAAAGACCAATGAGAATAATGTATACCATTGTGAATTAACTATTTAGTGGAAATCTGAAAATTTAGATATTATCAGGAGTAATAGGTGAAGGAAGGTGTAGGAAATCACAACTTAGAGGGGGGCTATGTCTAAAACAACAAACCTAATAGGCATCCTATGGCTTGTGTTGGGTAATTCAGAAACCCTATAATCCCTGGCCTTCAGGTAGTAGCTTTGAAATAGGTTTCTAATGAGGACATGAAAGGTCAATCTTTCAGAGTAAAGTTGTGAAGTATAGGGACCCTAAGCCAGGGGTAGAAGTTAAGTAGGCCCAGACCGTAGTCGATCCTCGGAAAGCACTTGAGAATGTTAGTGTTGGGTAGTGAATCGTAAACCCTATAAATCCATCTTTCAATAGAGTGTTGAGGTCGGACTACTGCAAAGGGGACAGACGCAAGATGAAGTAGGAAGAAAGTGACTTCACCCACGGTGGCTAGGGGAGTGACTCAATTCCGCTTTTATGAGGTGTCACGTTTAATGGTCCTTTATTCGCCATTATAATTTGTGTGTGTCTTTATAGAATTGTCGTGAATAGTCACTTAGTGTCAAAGCAAGGGCAGTTTTTGAAATTACATTTTTTTTAGGTAGGTTAGCTTTCAGATTATTTAGAATTGTTAACCATTTTATTAACAATCATTTATCGAGTATAAAGTATTAGTATATATAGAGCTTGTACAGAGGCATTTTCTTTTGAGTAACCTAGGGCTTTAGTTCCCAATTTGTTTTAATTTTATTATTTTATTTGATTTCACATTTAGTCCTGGAGATTAGTAATAGTTAGAGTAAATGTTAACATTGACGATTGAAGTGCTTTGGCTTTTATAGTAGTTTCTAGCTTTAGTTTATGTGCAAGATGCGAATGAAATTGAATGAATGGGAAATCTTAGTGAATGTGTCCAAGGATTGAAACAATTATACTGTTAGACCAAAGGCATATTAGAATAGTGTAGGGAATTAATAGGTTCGATTTTTAATTTTGATTTCATTATTTGTTAGGATCGGAAGCCTCACAGGACAACTACAACTCTATCTAGTTAGAAAATATTCGCTCCCTTTTGTTAGGTCCCTCGTTAGGGGGTATAATTTCCCTTTGATTTTCTTTTATCTTAGTTTAGCTTGAATTCTAAGGATTGTGGATAAATGATCCCTATCCCGACCCTCAGACTTGGAGATAGTGGGAGGCAGGGATCAAGCCGACAGCCCACTCACCTCCTCCTCGCAAGAGGAAGCGAAGAGGTATAGATTGAATTTTATGCAGGATGGGGGATTTGTTTTAGCCATGCCGTATAGCCTGGGGTATAACGGCGCGACCTTGGGTAACCGATCTGACACCGTAGTTTCGACGCTTTTAGCGTGGCTGGAGCGAGGGTATTCCAGACGGGAGGTCCTGTAAGATTGGCAAGTAGGCAGAGATTGCCCAGTTATTCTAGACGAAGTGTTTCCGTCTATTGAATTTTTTTTGGTACCAGTTTGATCCCCCATAGCTAGCGGAAGTTTCTTCTAATAAAGGATTCGCCCTGCCATACGTTTTGTTGGAATGAATTCGAGCATAAGACCGATTCGAGAGACAGAATAAGTAATTATTAGGACCTTCAACGAGTTTAGACTCGTTCCATGTTAAGATTTTAAAGTATTAGTTAACTATAATGACCGCGAACGAGACGCCAGAACAAGCCAGTGAGTCAAAGTTTTAGAAGTGTTGTATTGAGGACAGTAGAATTAAGAGCAGTTATACAGGGAGTAGAATTCTGAAGGAATTTGTAAAAGAACCAAAATTTCAGATTGATAAAAATTCAAATTTATAAGATGTAGATTTATAGGGTTCAGGTCAATGAATAGGGAGTATATTGGTAGATGAAAGTAATATGAATTTCTTGGAAGGGGGAGGTAGCTGAACTGTACACACCCCAGAGACAAGGTAAACGGAGTCACAAACAAAATGGGAGAAGTTGATTAGTTTCTCTGTCAAACAGAGAGCTTTCTTCATACGGTTGTCACCCTAGATTTAAATGGACTGTGTAGTTTAATAGAGGTCTGGGCTATGTTCCATTTGACCAAGATTCTAAATGACGTACCCATCTGAGTTGAGAGTATTGTAACAGAGGAATCTAACACATAAGAGAAAACACACCCTCCAGTAGGATCGGGATAGACGAATATTACCCAGTGACCAACTCGTGATTCCAGACTGAATAAGATTGAAAACTTAACTGAGATACTAAACCTTGAACCTTCAGCGCACAAATATATATAATGTGTTTTCATTTTCTTATTGAATAGGTTATTATTTTTATATCATTTATATTATATTATAATTATATACTATTCATTTCAACAAATTTATTTCCTTTGATATTCATGATATTAGTAATATTTACCTGCCATGTTGCATTTTTTTTTTAACATGTTGTCGTGGCTTATTCTTCCCTCAAGGCATGATCTATTTTATCCTTATTGTCTTTTATCCGCCTTACTTGTATATGTATATATATTTTGTCATCATATATAATTTTGTAGTGGTTTTCTTTATCATCTATCATGGGATGAATTTTATCATATTTAATCACTATCCGCATGATATGTGTTTTCTTCAATATATATATTATACCCATCATATAACATGGAAGGATTCATTTTATCATTACATATTTCGTGCCTTATTTAATAATTACTTTCACAATTTGTTCCTGTAATTTTTTAATTTAGCAAAAGTCATCATGTCATAGACTAATTATTATGTATCAAGATATTTCTTTCAGCTAACTATAATTATCCTTTCCTTTGATTGTATATGTATAACTATACCACACGAATGTCTTGATTGGTACTTAAATAAAGATGCTGACATGTTTTAGGAGTTGGACTAGTCAGTTATTTCAAAACGACTTCTTGGCGCCCAAATTTTTTTTATATAATATGTAATAGGGAAATGTTCTAACTGTACTGTTAACAGAAAGAAGGTAGCAATGAATCCAGCACCCCAAGAGGCAAGGATGGGGTTGAGAGGACTTACCACAAGAAAGGCCTACTCCTCAAGGCCAAAGAAGAAAGTGGAAGGGTGGTATATATACCCATGAATGGTAAGACAGATGACCTTGCTTACTTCCATACATATGATATGACTGTCCCCCATAACCTATGTTGATAACAGTGTGCTGACAGAATAATAACACATAAAAAAACCCTTTGCCAGGATGCACAATGCCCACTAATGTTCGGAATAATAAACATCTAGAATAGCATACCATCATTTTGATTAGCCTTATCTTCCCTATAGGTTTCGGTACACCTGGCTTCACCTAGTAATGGAAAATGCATTTTGCTAGAAATGGGCCTGCTTTCATAGTAACTGATGAAAGGCAGATGAATAATGAATAGCACAAACGCATTTGTCCATTACTTGGCAGGGGGAGGATTGTTGGGGCACGTTTTTTGTAACCATACCCCAACAGAAGGCGTATGTATAATCAAATCAAATGGATACATGGCTTCCCTCCCACATAGACTTACAGACCATCTTTTTGCCCAGAAACCTAGACAATTGATGACACCAGACTTCCATGCCGAAAGCTGATGCCTGGAGAAGAAGACATCCAGAGACATCCGAGCTGGAAACTGTTGTTTCCTATGTACATATATTCCCCTCATCAAAAGTTTAGGTAGAGGTGATCAGAAAAAAAAAATGGAGAAGGAAGATTTCTAAAAGACTGAACCTTATAAAATATCCTTCCCGAGAAAGG
The DNA here is from genome assembly GCA_030710605.1 of Cordylochernes scorpioides. Lineage (NCBI taxonomy): Eukaryota > Metazoa > Arthropoda > Arachnida > Pseudoscorpiones > Chernetidae > Cordylochernes > Cordylochernes scorpioides. Next base: position 75,294,786 of record CP092874.1, read on the forward strand.
AAAGCGTTATATTACAGTTCAAGTAAAAAGGGGCCTGTGTCAATTTTTAGCTAAGACGGAGGGGGGGCGATATATATATACCGTCCCGAGAAAAGGGAGGATAGCATTTCAATCCATGTGGAAGGGGGGGGGCCTGGAGTCTGAAATCTTACACTAGTGCCGTGGCTGTTTCTCTCTTTAGATTTTTTTGTTTTGGTAATACTATATGTTCTATTTTTGATGGGAGAGGCCTGGGGCGTCTATGAAACTGTATACTGGAGCCGTTGGCCATTTTGATTGGTGTTTCTTTCGGCGAATGAAAATGGAGAGAGACATGAATAAAAGAAGGTTCTTTGCCAAAAGGCAAAAATTTCGATCGGAGTCGCTCAGTGAAAGGACAGTCTTCAGACGGGAGACCAGACCTTTGCCGGCACTTTCGAGAAAAGGTAAGCCATTTGTCATTATGACTTAGCGCCTTCCCCCCCCCTTTTGTGTAGTAGCCAACCTAGATTTCGCATGGGCCCTAAAGGGCTATAAAGTAACTTCAGGTCACCTCTATCTAAATTTTACTATGTAAATAGCATATCTCGTCAGTATAGACATGTTCCCAAATTTTAAGATATTTAAATAAATATCTAGAGAAAATTTCTTGTTTCCTCTGTTACCTATTTCATACATAATTTGCCTTATGGTGCTACTCCCACTGTTTAAATGAAATGTTGTATGTTTCTTACCTATTTGAAGGGAATGTTACTAATAATCAAGTCTCCCATAAATTACCGGCCACATACATTGTCGCGAGTGTCTGTGTTTCAGTGTTTTATAGATTGCCCAATTTAATAACGATTTCATGGGTTGTCTGATGAAATTGTATACTAGTGTCGCGGCTGTTTCCATCTTTAGACCATTGTTCTGACAATATTATATGCTCGATCCTTGCTTTAGCTCAACTCTTAGTCAATTACAGAGTTTTTTCCCTTTTTTATTTTATTTTATTTATCCTGTTTGCACAAATTGCATTACATGTGATGATGTAAAGACATATGCCGATAGTGCATCATTGACAGCTGTGCTGCTAGTATACAACATTAAGGTCTTGCTGCGGGTTATATACATGGGGTTGTTGGCCTAAATTGCTATATATATATATACTTAAGTAAGGAAACTTTAATAAGTCACACAGTGTATTCTCCCTTTTCAACTATCCAAACCGGGAACGCAACACAAGGTACAGGAGGTCTCAAGTGAAAACTTTCTTCCATACAAGGCGTGGGAGGGACCCCTCCAAAGGGGGCTCAGATCGGGAGGACCGTTGACAGGTCCTTCCTGGAATGTAGATAGAGCGTCGGGGTCTCGGGGACTAACGAAGTCTCTGGAATGTGGGAGTCCAACGTCCATTCTCCCCCGCCCTCCTTCTTCTTCCATGAAAGAGAAAATGGCGGCCCCTTCCCCTGCCTCCCTCGTTGTCTCAACTATTCCTTTAAGAGATTTCTGGGATAACCACACCTTCTGGCGATTTAGCAACCCACTGAGGACGCTGGTAGCTATTTCATAGAGGAAAATTATAGCGACGGATCTCTATAATTTCTACAGATCAACTGTAAATAGATTCATACACAAAGGATATAGCGCGGAAAATTTAGGACAGATATGTAAAGAGATTCCTCATTAAACTACGATAATATAAGACCAAATTAACATTTTTATAGGAGTATAATATGTTGAAATCAATATTTCAAATTAGATATCATGAAGTACCAGGTTCAGTTTTTATTGGTAGAAAGATCTGATTATACATGCAGGTATCCTTTAATCCCGATTTTATAATAAAGATTCAACAAAAATGCGTGGCCGCCTCTACAGACCAACGGACTCGGGTCCGTGACACGCCCATTTTTGTGTCACGTTCTCTGAGATCATCCAACGACTTTGGGGGATCTCAGATAAAGATGAACATGTTAATATTAGAAACTAAAATCCTGAATATATAAGACCAAATTAACAATTTCTATAGAAGTATAATATGTTGAAATCAATATTTCAAAAATTAGATATCAGGGAGTACCAGGTTCAGATTCTAGTAGTCATAAAATCTGATTAAACATGCAGGTATCCTTTAATCCTGATTTTATAACAAAGATTCAGCAAAATGCGATGGAATGTGGTTACTATCTGGATATATGGAAAGGACTCTATTTGTAAAGATTATACTAAAATCCAACAAAATATGCTATAAAGCAAGCAAGACTATACTATATACTATTGACAATGACATTTGTAATATTTTTTTTTTTAATAAAAGGTTTACAATAAAATCATAAAGAGAACAATCTAGGAGTATAAGGCGACATGGGTCTTATTAGATTTTAATCAAGAGATGGTATAATGATAAATATGACGAAATAGCTCACTGAAACACAGACAGGAGAACTGGCTCCTAGGGCAGGCACGTTCGGCGGTGTATGTTGGCCAATAATTATTAGAAGACTTGATCATTAATAACATTCCCTCCAAATAGATAAGAATCATACTATATTTCGTTTTAAACAGTGAAAGAAGGACAGATTCTTCACATTAGTATACAAATATTACTAAAAACCTGACAGAGAGATACCCTCAAGGCAGCCCTAATAAAGTCGTATTTTGCAACTGTTGCTGTGTCAACATATCACAGCAAATACATAGTACACAACTCTATTCCATCAGAGTCGGTAGTCTATATTCAATACAATTTGTGGTAATAAGGTGTGGGGGTAGTACCATAGAGCAACAGAATGAAAATGTATGAGGGGAAACAAAACTCTCCATATAAATTGTATACTAGATATTTATTCAGATTATGCGAGATTTTGGGGACATTTCATACTAGTGAGACATGCTATTTACATAATGATCTAGGTAGAGGTGACTTAAGGTTACAAATTCTTCTTTATATAAGGGAAAACATGGATCTCCATCTATCCTAACGGGACAAGATACGAGAATACTAACATTCCTTCTTGTATTTAAAGCCCTTTAGGGCCCATTCAAAATCTATATGGATTAGTTTCTACTTGAAAATTAAAAGGGGGAGCTAGACCATAATGGCGGGGCTTACCTTCTCTCGAAAGCGGCGGCAAGGTCTGGTCTCCCCTGCGTCTCAGGCCCGACTGGCTGAATCTCTCCTGTCACTGAGCGGCTCCGTCTATATCTATTTAGCCAAGAAAAAGTCCTTTTATCCTTGCCTCTCTTCATTTTCATTGGTTGCTCACGCCAAAGTTTCTATTGGCTGGCATTTTCATTCGTCGAAAGCCAACACGCACGTGATTAAGACCACGCCTCCAATTTACCGTGTTGCCGCGCGAAAAAAAAATTGTATATTGAAAACAAATTAATTCCTTTAGTAAATTGAATAATATATATATCCCGAGTATATATATAAAAAAAAAAGGTTATTGATTTAATATTTATATGACAAATTGTTTCCTTTGGTCACCTCTAACTAAAATGAGGGGATATATATGTGCATATGGTACAGCAGCTCCCAGCACGGATGTCTCTGGATGTCACCCGTGTCTTCCTCCCCATCAGGCGTCAGCTTTCGGCATGGAAGTCTGGTGTCCTCAAGTGTCTAGTTTTGTTTGTACATGTGCTCTTTGTACATCCTTCGTTTCGGCCCCTCCGCAGCGGGTTTTAGGTCTTTAGAGCTTCGTCGGCCATCGTTGGGAGTTCTCCACCTAGGCAACAAACACTTCGGCGAGACACTGCGTATATATTTATATGATGTAAATGTTTACATCTTTGTTGGGTCTTGTTTGGTGGAAAATCTGACCCAACAGAAGCTATGTCCTCTATTGTTCTTAGTGGGTAGTGTCTTCTTAGCAGGATCTTGTTTAAATCTGATGGATCAATACAAATTCTATATTTCCCGCCTTGCTTCACTACCACCATGTGGCTGTGTTGGCTCTTCCATTCTTTTTATCACCTTACTTTTCTCCATTAAATCTAGCTGTTTCTTGACCTCATCCTTTATTTTTATGGGTATGCTCCTGGGTGTTTTTATTTCCAACTTGTGGTCCCCTTTTGTGAATTCTGCTCTGTATTCAAAATTCTTTATGCAACCATCTTCTTTGAACTACTGGTGAAACTCTTGTTCTACTGTTTTTATTTCATTTATTCTCTTGAGTAGTCCTAGCATAAAGCAAGATTCACTGCCCAGTATTGGTGTGATCCCTGTTTTAGTGTCAATGAACTTAATGTCTGCCTTGATGTTGTTTATTATGCATGAGGCAATAATTTCTCCTTCCACCTTAATTCTGTGGCCTGAGAATGATTTTAAACTTTTCACTGAATTTCTGTTAAGTTTCGAATTTATTTTCTTGAAAATGTTACAAAGCAAGACTTTGCACTGAGCTCCAGTGTCCAATTTTATTTTGAAAAGTTCGGTGTTGTTTATTTGGATGTTTTCCATCAGTTCACTAGTGAGACTAGTGAAACAGCTAGACTTAATGGAGAAAAGTAAGGTGATAAAAAGAAATGGAAGAACCAACACAGCCACATGGTGGTAGTGAAGCAAGGCGGGAAATATAGAATTTGTATTGATCCATCAGATTTAAACAAGATCCTGTTAAGAAGACACTACCCACTAAGAACAATAGAGAACATGCACTTCCACTAGGTTCTTGCTCAAGGATGCTTTCATGGTCCTTTTGGGATTTGTAAGTTGAAATATGTGATTGGTTTCTTCTGTAGAGTCCTTTGTTGTTCTGGACTATATAGGACCTTGGACCATCAATATATATATATATATTTTTTTATCAAATCACAATATCTTTTATTAACCCAAGTTTTTGGAACAAACATATGTCGCCAACTACCAAGAAATTGGCTCAAATAAAAGTAATTCTACTCTCTTACTCTACTTCTACTCTCACAAGTTTGGCTTGTGTACTCTGAGTAGTTTGGCTAATCATTGTTGTTGTCTTCAAAAATGAAGTTTAATTAATAAAATACTGTCGTGTAAAAATAAGGAAAGACCAACGTCATAATCTCAAGGCAATTTATTTGATGCAAAAAAAAATTAAAGTTTTGAAATACCTGAGAGGCAATGAGGGAAGTTTGAGGATTATCAGAACATATTATAATCAAAGTTGCTAATCTGTTCTTAAGTAAAAAATAATTTGTCACATTGCTCCTAACTATGGAAGCTGTAACCCAAAGCTTGTTAATCTTGTTGCTACTGACTTGGATCTGGCGTGTTTTTGTCAAGGATTTGCCCCCAGGTCTTGGAAATGTATCCCTAGTAGTTTTGCGCCCCTTTTCTTGCGGCATAAAGACTGGCTTTATCAAGAGTGTCTATAAGATATCGTCTTCTTGGAGGGAAGTATTGGCTTTGGCAGGGCAGTAGAACCCTGGAGTCAGTCGTGGAAAATGTAGCTCAAAGCACCCATGGCTGCTCATCATTTTTATTTCCTTCCATATTTGTTATATTCAATCGATTATTCGTAGAGTTATTTTCCGTCGATAATTTGACGTGCTTTGCTGCATTATCGATATGAAAACATTACCATCATACAGTTCTCTCAAATGATATGATGTAAGAATGATAATTTTAGGAATTGATATAAGATATAGAACAAAAAAATGAGGAAGATTATAAAATATCTAGATGACAAGATAGCAAACTATGAGATATCTCTCTATGGCGTCTACAAATATATTTAAGGGACACGACAATCTGATAAATCGGTTTGGAGAAACACAAGCAGCCTTAATTTCTTTGCTGGCCATTCCCTCTGTCCATACTTACTTCGAAATTTTTCTCGCCCTGTTCTGAACCTTCTATCCCTGGTTCCGATTCTTTCTATCCCTGACCCGGAGTCCTTCTATCCCTGGTCCCGAGTCTTTCTGTCCCTGGTCCTGAGTCTTTCTATCCCTGGTCCCAAGTCTTTCTATCCCTGGTCTCGAGTCCTTCTATCCCTGACCCGGAGTCCTTCCATCCCTGGTCCCGAGTCTTTCTATCCCTGGTTCCGAGTCTTTCTGTCCCTGGTCCCGAGTCCTTCCATCCCTGGTCCCGAGTCTTTCTATCCCTGGTCCCGAGTCTTTCTATCCCTGGTCCCGAGTCTTTCTATCCTTGGTCCCGAGTCTTTCTATCCCTGGTCCCGAGTCTTTCTATCCCTTGTTCCGAGTCTTTCTATCCCTGGTCCCGAGTCTTTCTATCCCTGGTCCCGAGTCTTTCTATCCCTGGTCCCGAGTCTTTCTATCCCTGGTCCCGAGTCTTTCTATCCCTAGTCCCGAGTCTTTCTATCCCTGGTCCCGAGTCTTTCTATCCATGGTCCCGAGTCTTTCTATCCCTGACCCAAGTCCTTCTATCTCTACCCCCGTACCGTGGACCTCTCAGGACTCTGGGATTCTCCTTGATGATTCCCTAGGTAAAATACATTGAGAAACTCCATGAAAATAACAAACGTTTAAACACTAATTGAACCAGCTAGATAAGCTCGAAATTCTAACTCTTCATTGTAAGTAGATCTTTAGCTTTCTTGGGTTGCAGCAGCTCAGGTTTTTTAAATTGCTTTAAGATGGAGATATATTTGGTGGAAAAAATGAACATTAGTTTAACCATCAGCTCACCAAATGCACTTCTTTAATGTAAAAGCGAGTATACATTGGTTTTCGACCGCTAAGAGGCGGGTTCAAATCCCGCTTTAGGTCCTTTTTTTATTATTATTTTTTATTTTATATTTTAATATAAATTTATACATATTTTAAAATACATTTTCATAGGAATTAAAATATGGCCCGAGTTTTCCATCAGTTCACCAAATGCACTTATTTATTATAAATGCAAGTATATATTTTGTTTTCGACCGCTAAGAGGCGGGTTCAAATCCCACCTTGGGCTCTCTTTTTAATATATATTTTTCAAATACTTTTTCATTTAAATAAAAAAATGGTCACGAATTTAAGCATCAGTTCACTAAATTCAAAATAATAAGTCGGTGGACGAGTGGGTAACCCCCTCGATTCCCGACAGTCATGAACCGGGATTGAATCCCGTGTTAAAATTTGTTTAATATGTGAATAACCTTCACATATTATTCATTGTTCAATTATCATGAACTAGGTTGCTCTTGCTGAGCGGTACCTATTTATGTGAATTTGAACCAACCACCAAATTCACCTCTTTAATGTAAATTCGAGTATATATTTTGTTTTCGACCGCTATGACTCGGATTCAAATTCCGCGTTGGGCACTTTTTTTAAATTTTATAATTTTTTATATATTTAAAAATATTTTTTCATAGTATTAGAAAAATGGCCACCGCGTTTAACCATCAGATCACCCATTGCCCTTCTTTAATGACAACTATTACGCGTCTTTTTCGAGCTCGTCATTTTGCGAGTGCGAATTTTGAAAATCATTTAGTTTAGTGAACCCCTTTTTTTTTTAGCGAACACGACTTTAACGCTCTATTTTTAAAAGGAATATAAAAGGTTGAGAAAAACAACCCTCTTCAACTACCATAACAGGTTTTAGACTACGACTCTATATTGATAAACTCATCTTGTGAAAACTGATGCGCGCTAGTTCACCCAGGAATCTGTGGAAGGATCGGACGCTTTCATCAATGACGCGGTTCCCGAGAATTTGACCAGCCGACCCTCGCGCGTCTAGGGATTTCTAATTCTTGAACTGGCTAAAATATCGACCTTCCTCTCTGGGTTCGGTTGAATATTTGCCAGGCTGCGATAGGGTTGTACTATCCACTTACATATGTATTCATGTCAAGTGCACCCCAAATCTGCCGGCAACTTAAAGTAATATAAGAAATGGAGCTAACGCGGGACCCTTTTAGAGACTCTGGCTGGGGGCGCTTGCTAACGCTGTGTGCCTCCATTACTTTTATCCGCACCCAAGGACGCAATCTCAGTTCACAGTCAAGCCGAAGTCACAGGACCAGCTTTAACAAATTGAGGAGCGCACGCCTGGAGAACATTGGGTTGGTGCAAAGCTCCTCTTCAAACCAGGACTGCCTCTATTCAATGTCGTACACAAGGGACCAGATTAAATCTTCAAAATTCGGCGAAGGGATTGTCAGCTCAACACCTCTTTGGCGGAAGGTGAAGATTTCATTCAATCCCTTTTCAATCTGAAGAACCCCCATCCCCTGGACTGAGGAAGGCTATCGGCCCGACATCATGGTCTTCAATTGGGCGCTTTTCAATTTGCCAAAGCTTGCGTTGTCGTTTTGTCACCGACCCGAAGCCGCTTGTTAGCGGCGTAGGACTATATATGGCGTCTAGTTTTGATGTCTATTTTAACTGGAGAGGTGTCCTTCGTTTTTATAAACAGTATGAGATAGTTTGCCAGCAGTAAATTAAAACTGGCCCACTCCAACCCCCTATTTTGATTTATATGTACAGGCATTATATATTTTCGCATTTAAGGTCCTTACAACCCTCGTTAAAAAAAAGGTTGCAACAAAGGCGCAGTCCTTACCCTTATAGGGTCCTCAAAGAGGCGTGGTCCCATAGTCTTTATGTTCTTCTTACTAGGTATGGCAGTTAACCTACTATGACCTATTAAAGGTCGTGTTCGCAAACTAGGTAGGATCGTGAAAATGATTATCACTTTCTGGTATCGTTTTAATAAATGAATGAGCGCTAAAAAATGAAATCGCAAAAGAGGGAACAGCGACTAAAATAGCGAAATCCATAACATGACGCCATCATTTATAATACCTGTCGCTCGCTAATCAACCAACGGTTTGTCACGCGGGGTCGCTTAAAAGCGCGACCTATAATCTGCTATATGCTCCAACCTTGTATTGTCTCTTATATATATGTGGTAATTTAAGAATCATAAACACCTGTGTAAATACTCACCACCTCTTCTTACACCCCTTACTCGAATATGGACTTTTAATCATGTTACCCAATCCTCCTTTAATCAATTTAACTTTGTATGTATCGTTTTTTATGTGTTCATTTAAATAAAGAGGTACATCTAGAGGGAACGTAGAAACCAAAAGGGCTTACCCCGCAAACATGAGGTCAACCGTCGCGACACTGCGGCGCCAGACGTCCGATAACGGCAGGGCTTACCCCGCAGCCAATGAGGTCAATCGTCCCACTACGGCACCAGACGTCCGATGATGTAACAGGGCTTACCCGCAGCCAATGAGGTCAACCGTCTCGACAATGCGGCGCCAGACGTCCGATAATGTAACACTTGAGCATATAAAAAGGGCTTGCCCCGCAGCCAGAATAGAAATTTGGCTCAAAGCTGAGTCAGGGATGATATAGGCATCAAAGGCCCTCGCATCCCCTGCTTTCGCGGAAAGCCAGGTCACACAGCCAAAAGGGAATGATGCATTCTCCATGCACCGAGCGGCCATTGGTAGGCCCCTCGCGCCCGCCTTTATGGTCTGGCTCCATGGGGTTGACCATTCACCCACAGGCGTCTCCGAGAGTTCATTGGCAAGCTTGCTGTCCGAGCCCTCTCGTTCGGACTTAGTTAAACCCGTCCTACGCTCCAATAGGACTCCCCCCCCTTTGGCCCTCGAACCCTTATCCAGTACTCCCTGAATCTGCCGTCGAATCAAGGACCTCTGAGGAACTGAGGTTTACGCAGGGAACGACGCGAACGCGGGGGGGTGGTACTACTGTGTGCACCCCTTGGTTTTCCATGGCGCGCACGGCAAGGACGCTCCCAATGGCGCACACACAGAGCGAAGACCCAAGAGTTTCAAGACTCTTGCGCCCCGCGACCAGCTAACCAAGGGCGGACCACCAGCTTACAGCTTCACTGAGGATCAACCAGTGGTACTCCGGCGCAAGGCAAACACGCAGAGACGCCTCTCCACTCCACTCCCCTCTAGAGTGAGTGTAGAGGGTGGGAAAAACTTCTTCCCCACTGCCCCGCAGCCAGTCAGTCAGTTCGGTGGATGCAAGATAGCAGACAGCAGCAGCAGACAGATCGTTAGTAAGTCTTTGTGAACGGGGTGGATGGCCCGCCGGCCGCTACTTGGTCTCTGCGTTCCCTCTCTCTGATGCCTCGGATTCCCCTGTGATTCGTCTCTGTGTGCTTTACCACTCACCACCATCACGACTGCGCAATCATCATCTTTCCCCACGACTCAATACAACAGACCAGACCACCGAAATATCACAGTTAAAGAAGAAAGTCGACAGGATTCGACATATATATATATACTAGCGGATGTGTACCCGGCTTCT
>CP092874.1:75305085-75414315 GCA_030710605.1 Cordylochernes scorpioides
TTAATAAAATTTGTTTAAATGTTGTTGATTCTATAAAATCTTAAAAATTGACCAAAATATATGCCTTTGCAGCAATTTGATGATATGTTGGAAGTAACATTACATAATTTAATAATTTTAAAATTATAACAATTTATTTTGTCATATGTTCCAACTGATTTGTTTGCAAGGTTTATATTTAAGTCTAAAAGTTAATTTTTCTCTCCTTAATAAGATATAAATCCTTTATATCTATAAAAATGAAATGCGAAATCGATGTTTGTTATCGCATCACGCAAAATCTAATGACTCAATCATTATGGAATTTCGCATGTAGGTAGCTGAAGATTTCGTTTAACATATAGGCTATTCAAAAAACTAAAAAGGTTAATGTGCTTTTTTAAAAAAATAAAAAACCAAAAAGCGTTAATTCAGGCCTTTTACCGCTTGGGCGCAGCACTGGTCGCGACGATAAATGAATTTGATTGGTTAATAATTTACACGTGGTTTGTAAACACGATGAATCTTATTTGTTCACACGATGATTGTTTTTAAAAGGTAAGATTATCCAATCGCCGTGAAACTTTAGGAAGTTATTTACTATACTACTGGGAAGGTTTCTGGTATGAATTTGATTTGAAATAAATATTCTTTGTAATTTTATTTGCAAATTTTCTACTTTCACTCGCAAGCAGCGCCTCTAGCGGCGTCTGGTGAAATTTTCTTTATAAATTGTAACAATGCTTAAAATGTGTTAAAAGTATAATAAATTTAATTTGAGAATTTATTAATATAATATTCCATTGACGTAAAAAAAACTTGGCGTTTTAATATTAATATATATTTAAAGAAAATATTGTAACATTTTTGTGTTAAATGTTAAAATGTAATGTTAAAATATATTTTTTACATTGTTAATTTAATTTGTTGTTGTTTTATAATAATAAAGATGCAAATTACATTGTTGTTGTTGTTTATTATCGTTTGTTTATATAAAAAAATTACATTGTATGTGATGATGATAACAAAAATGAATTTTTAAATTAATATATATATTACATTGAGAAAAAAAAATTATAAAATTCATAAAAGTGACAATATTTTATTTAAAATATAATAAATGTTTTAAAAGAATTATGTGTTTCAAAAATATATTTAAACGCATATAACAATATTTATATTTATATACGTTTATAAATCAATATATACGAGTAGGTGGATTGGATGTTTTCTAGAATCGTTTTAACAAATGTTCGTTAGGCAAACTTTTACTCGGATTAAAAACCGGGCGAAGCCGGGTACATTCGCTAAATACAGTTATTTACAAATCTTCGTTTGTAGCAAGATACTATTCCTTCAACTTTAAATTACCGAGTGGACCAATTAATACTGATTTTTTTCAACTTATCGAGTATTTTTCAAGGGAACCGGAAAATTTTCAAATTATTGAGAGTATAGACAAGTATAGATTCAGAAGGGATTGGATGTTTGCTAGAATCGTTTTAACAAATGTTTGTTAGGCAAACTTTTACTCGGGTAAAAATCGGGCGAAGCCGGGAACTAATCTCGCTAAAATTTGAGCAGGACAGAGAATTATATCTGGAAGAACTTTTTGTCTCACTTTTAACCAAGAAAAATTATAATTAGCCAAGTACTCAGCAACAATTATTTTTTAGTCAGAAATGATTATGACAATATTGCTGTATCATGCTTGATTGACATAAACAAAATTCTTTAGGGGAATATTCACTAAAGCAGTCCACGAGCGAAGCCAGATAATAATTATTAGTAAGCAGGAACAAAATTCTACCAGCGAAACATTCACTCGAGCAGAAGACACACGAAGCCAGGTCGTCTCTATATATAAAATATCGTTTCTCGGCCATTTGGCTAAGATCATTTAGTATATCTCTAGATATTTTTATTTATATATATCTTTTTTTTTAAATCTATTCAGTAGAGAGAGAGAGCATATGTTTGATCGGAAAATATATTATATGAATATATAATGTAATGAATATTATTAACATCATTATCAATAATATTCGTTAGGCAAACTTTCACTCGGATAAAACCCGGGCGAAGCCGGGTACACATCCGCTAGTATAATACATATAAACAACTATTTAATCATCTAACTTAAACACAAAAATTATCAACTTTTATCTTATATATTTAATTTAGATTTAGCTTGCTAATCTAATAGAATTTCCTATTTATATATAAAATATTACTATTATTAAAAGTTTTAAATAGAGTTTTGTCAATATATATAAATCCATGTTAACTTACTCTATAATATCAACTTAAGATATAAATCTTTATTAGATAAACTTTATTATTTACATTTCATATAAATTCTTACGAGCTTGCTCTATGATAATAGCTTAATTTAAGTTATATTTAAGATTTCAATTACATATCCAAAAGGTATAATTAATATCTCTTAAGGGAAAGATTAATATATAAAAGTAATTATAATCACATAATACTCACAGAATTTTTTTTCTCAGTGTTTTAGTCAGTTTAAAGATGTTTTTTTATTAGTTATTCTTACAATTAGTACAGACATACATACAACAATGTATATTTATTATGAAACAAATTTTTAATTAATTCAACTAACATCTATAACAAATAATAAATTTTAATTTAAAAACAGTTTTAAAGAATAACAAACTAAAAAACTTAAAAAAACTACAAACATTTTTGGGTTAGCACCCCATCTATGTTCTCTAAACTCGCTAAAAATTGTCTAAATAAGAAATGTCAAACTTGCTCAACTTTCAAGAACCATGACACATTTCAAACACCTAGTTGTAAAATAATAAACACTATTTATAAATTAACTTGCCAAATTTGACAACTTTCATATATAGGACAAACTTGCAATCCTTTAAACATAAGAATCAATTTACATAGAAACCACTCTAAAAAATCTATTGGTAACACATACATGAAACAACACAAAAATGCATACCTTTAACAATTACATGATAGAAATACTTGACATTTGTCGAGACAAAAAACAACGATTATTATTAGAAAACAATTACATTTATCAACACAACACTTTATACCCTTATGGACTTAACGACGAACTTAACCACACATACACACCACAACCATCTGAAATATCAATCTATGGAATTAGTAATAAATACAAAAAACATAACTCTAATAATAATTCAGTCAAAACCAGAGGTAAAGCTACCAATAATATAGGCTTCATAAACTTTAATAACTTATTAGACACACAAAAAATGTACATGTACTATATTTTGAGTTAGATAGCTCACAACCTTCTTCTGGTATTTATTATAACCCCATATCTATATAAAAATGTGTATCGACCTTGTGGAAATGGATGTAACAAATAAACAAAGAGGCAAAGGTAGACCAGACGGCGACAACGACCAACGGCGCCAGAAAGTGGCGTGATTACAGGAGCCAATCAGGACTCACCGCCAAATGCGGGGGTCCAGTATAAAAGGGCCCAGAAAATGAGACAAAGGAGTTGTTTTCAGAGTGACGCCGTTATACGGTCGGTCGGATCTCTCACCCCTTCTTCTATCCGCGAGTAGGCTTAGGGCATCCGCGGCGCCCGTGGTCCGACTGCCTTCGTCCGTGGTCTATCTCTAACTCTTGGAGCTACCATCTAGACCTGCCTCTGTCCCTTGCTGTCCCCGTGCGGGAATCCCATCACGCACCCACGACCACGACTGCCCAGTACATTCCACGTCGGCTTAGTCGGGGTTACTACAGAACCCGTTTAAGTTGACAGGATAACTGAGGACAGCAGCATGCAGAGGATGACGGAGGTCAGAGACGAATACTTCGCAGATGCCCTCACCAACATGCAACCCCACTGCGAAGACCTAGTAAGACGCCTAACAGACGCCATTCGGGGAATAGCCGTGCCTCGTGCGGAGGAAGCCCTCATCTCTCCTTTCGACGGATCCTACGCAGCAAGCAACTTCATCCAGCAACTCGAGCGGACGAGCAAGGGACCGCAAGATGACGTCACCCTGCAAGCCCGGCTCCGCACGCTACTCAAAGGTGAGCCCCTCTCCCTCTACAACGAACTGAATCTGGCCTCTCTGCCATACAGTCAGGCAAAACAAACTCTCATGGACCTCTACCAATTGTGACAAAAATGCACCCAGCCAAACTTTAGCTCATTTTCCCCATTTATATTTATTACCCCCACTATATCCCTCTGAACATCAATGTAAAATTTTCAATGATTCTTGTAATTTATGTGTTAAGAATGATATCCCTTTACCTTTTATGAATATTATTAAGAATTACTCAAATATTTTTTCTACTAACCACTGCAAATAACCCTCAAGCTAACGGATTATGCGAGCGTCTTAACGCGACACTCACCGGGAAGCTGAGGTTACTGAACTTAGAGAATCCAGGAACCTCCTGGGCTAAGTTAATTAAGATAGTAACTAATAAATATAACGATACCCTCCATACGATAACTGGATTTCCCCCCGTATTGTTAATGTACGAGGTGTGTTCAAAAAGTATCGCGAAATTTGAATTTTCGCGGGTTACATATATTCAAATTTCGATCTTTTTGTGGCTTTATGTTGGTACTCATGTCTCTCACTTATGCCGACAAGCTCGGCCATTTTGAATTTTCACTTAATTGTTGACAGCTGCTTTGCTTGCCGGTGTTTTGGATGGTCTTCGATTTTTACCTATTAAAAAAATGGATCAAAGAACCTGTATCAAATTTTGTGTGAAAAACGAAATTAAGTGCTCGGATGCATTCCGAATGTTGACTGTGGCATACGGAGAAGCTACCTTGGACCGAAGCAACGTTTATCGGTGGTACAAAATGTTCTCAGAAGGCCGAGAAGATGTGAACGACGAAGAGCGTGCCGGACGCCCGAGCACTTCAACAACAGACGAAAAAATTAATGAAGTGGAGAAAATGATATTGGCCAATCGTCGAATCACCGTTAGCGAAGTTGCTGAGGACCTAAACATATCGATTGGCTCGTGCCATTCGATTTTTATCAATGATTTGGGCATGAGACGGGTCGCCGCGAAATTCGTACCAAAATTGCTCAATTGCGACCAAAAACAGCATCGCATGAACATTGCTAATGAGGTGTTGGATTCTGTCCGCGATGACCCAAATTTGCTCCAGAGGGTCATAACTGGTGACGAAGCGTGGGTTTATGGTTATGACGTGAAAACCAAAGCTCAATCATCTCAATGGAAGCTGCCGCACGAACCAAGACCGAAAAAAGCGCGCCAAGTTCGGTCGAATGTGAAAGTTTTGCTGACAGTTTACTTCGATTGCAGGGACGTGGTGCATCATGGGTTCTTGCCACAGGGTAGAACGGTCAATAAGGAATATTACCTGCAAGTTATGCGCAATTTACGCGAAGCAATCCGCCAGAAACGCCCGGATTTGTGGAAGAACAAAAATTGGCTTTTGCACCACGGCTTGTGCGCGACTTTTTGGCCAAAAACAACACACTAATGATGCCGCAGCCACCGTATTCCCCAGATCTGGCCCCCTGTGACTTTTTCTTGTTCCCTAAACTGAAGAGGCCCATGAAAGGACGACGGTACGCTACGCTTGACGAGATATAGACGGCATCGAAGGAGGAGCTGAAAAAGATTTTTAAAAATGATTTTTTTAAGTGCTTCGAAGATTGGAAAAACCGTTGGCACAAGTGTATAATATCTCATGGGGATAACTTTGAAGGGGACAAAATAGGTATTCATGAATAAATAAATAAATTTTGAAAAACACAAAAGTCGCGATACTTTTTGAACACACCTCGTATAATATAATCCCCTCAGACTTAAATAACCACATAAACCCCTACCCCAATATAATAGAAAGTAGAAAACTAGCAATGCAACGTACAAATGACAGGCACGACAAAGAGAAAATTAAATATGATAACAAACATAAGAACCCACACTTTGATACAGGAGATTTAGTATTAGTAAAGGCGTATCATCACCCAAATAGCGGTAAGTTAGTACCCTACTTTACAGGTCCATATAAAATTACGGAAATAATTTCTGATAATGTCGTACGTTTAAATAGACCCAATAGGATTACAGGTAATGATAGCGATACTGTACATGTAAATAAATTACAATATTATAATGAAGAGGTCCTCTATATTTCACCACCCAAATTATATATATATATATATATATAATAATAAATAGTTATTTAATTTTATAGTCCAGTTTTGTATTAAGATTATCTTCACTATTATGATCATTTAAATTCAAATTATAAAATTTGTATAATGTTATTAATTTGTAGATAGAGAGAGAAAAAAAAAATCCTTTACTTCTACTATATCCTCAAGTTAATTATATATTTATAATTAATAACAATAAAAATTAACAACGTAACGTCTATTACATCGGCTTTTACACGTCATTTAGACATACTCTAATCCTATATATAGAATAATCGAAGAGAGAATATATATAATAGTTAGAAAAAAGAGAGAAAGACAGAACCATGCACTTTTAATCAAACTAATAATAAGGAAAAAAAAAAGAAGGTAGATAAGATTGTTAGTATATATATATATATTTTTATGATTTTATATTTTATCCTTTTTTTTTTTTTAAAGATTTTTAAAGGTTTTTTTTATTTTATAATATGATTATAAATAGTTGTATTTAGTAATATATCTATAGTATGAATTAACATTTGTTATAAGTTTGGATATTATGTTTTGAAACCCTAATGGTAGACCAGACATACACAAAAAACTTTAAATTGAAATAAATTGGAAAAAGAGATCTGCTGGACCGGGGATCTTCAGATAAAAGTCCAACGACATTTCAACCCCTTCTTTATTATGTCATAGATCTCTTTTAGACCGGATTTTATGTGTTAATATTAAGTTGTTTCAGTGAAATATTTAAATGAACATATATAACAGATACAAGTGTTAACAAATTCAAACTGTAAACCTACCTCAACCGCGGCGTCCTCCATTGTGAATATCTATTTCTGGCTGACACATGTTGCGGGAGGGGAATGTCCCCCCACATTTCAAATTTAGACCATTTATTCAGAATTTTTTTGAACAACAAGAAAATTAAAGAAGAAAGGAAAAATAGTTAAAGGAAGAAAGCTGAATTTCATAATCTTTACAGCTAGTTATATCAAAATAACTGATTCAACACTTATTCATCTTTTAATATTCCTTTAAAAAGGCAAATTATAATAGTTTAATAAAGCTATTAATTGTGCAAATTCACTTTTATTTAACTTCCATTTTCCTCCCCAGAAATTGGAGATTAAACAAAATGAACTATATACTATAACACTTTAAAAATCTTGTGAAAAAATCTTTTTTCAGTTATTTAATCAAAGTTTAATTAACTGTTAAAGATTATAAATTTGTATTAGTTAATATTAAGAGAAATTATAGAAAGTTGATTTCATAAATGGATATTTCCATTTATTTTTTTTTAAATATTTTATAATTGATATACTGTTGAAATATTTTACTTGTTTGATACTAAATTTGTTTTTAATAAATTCCATGTTTAAATTTTTAACATCTTCTATGAAATTATCTAATATATTATTTATTCTATAAAATCTTAGAAACTGACCATAATATATACCTTTACAGCAATTTAATGATATATTAGAATTCATATTACAGTATTTTATAATATTGAAATTATAATTACTCTTTTTATTATAAACTCTAACAGCACTATTTGTAAGGTCTATATTTAAGTCTAAAAAGTTAACTTTTTTGTTTCTATAAATTTTTTCATTGTTCTTAAGTTTCAAGTATTTAGGATAAATTTCAGGTATTAATTTTTTAAACTGTGGATTATTAAATATTATTATGTCATCTACATATCGGAATATTTGCCAATTAATATTATTTTGTAGAAAGTATTCTCTTTCGTACCAGAACAATATTAGATTTGCTAATAACGGACTAGAAGAAGTTCCCATGGGAACGCCTTCTGATTGAATATATATTTTATTTTTAAATTCTATATAGTTAAAATTTAAAAATGTTTCCAGTAGAGTTTTTGCTGTTTTAAGATCTAATTTAAATGTTTTATATCTGTTATGAATTATTTTAATGTAGAAAGTTTTGTCATTAATGAATTCATTAAATAAATTGGTTATTTTATTATTTAGATCTCTTAAATTTATTTTAGAATATAGGTCCTCAAAGTCAAATGTGTGTACTGTTTCAATGTTTGTCCAATTGTTCATTAAATAATTAATGATTTTTTTATTTGAGTCGATAAATTTATAATTATATTTATTAGTTAATTTATTTATAATAAATTGTAGTGTTGAAGCTAATTGTATATCAATATTTTTTATGACTGAATTTATACCAGATGTGATTGTTCTGAAAGAAATAGTTTTTTTGTGTAGTTTAGGAATTATATAGAACTTTGGTATGTTTGGATTTTTGTGGTTATTATAAATTTTTAGTGAATTTTCAACATTTTTGATGTCTTTTTTGATTTTTGTGCCTGTAGTTCTAGCAAAAGTGTATTTATGATTATTATCAATTTCCTTTTTTAGTATATCGTGGTATAGATTTTTACAAATTAAAGATAAATTATTGGTACATTTATCTATAGGAGTGATAATATAGTCCTTCTGTAAATTAATTATATTTTCTTTAAAAGAAGGAATGTCTGAATTGGGTTTTGTGTATTTAAGTGTATTATTATAATAATTTATAATTTCCTTTTTAATATTATGTTTCCATTCCAGAAAAGTAAATTCTGGAATACTGTATTTTATACTAGTTTTATTTATGAAAATATCTATATCTTTTAATATAGATTTAATTGTATTATTATAATTGTGTTTAATTTGAGGTATATATTTATACCCTTTATTTAAAATTTCTTGATATTCTGGATTTAAAAAAGAAAAATTGCTAGTTAATATATGACCTGAGAACTTATATTTATCAATATAGTTGTTGCAATTACATTTAATTTTTTTAAAATTTGCCAAATTATTAATAAATTGGTTATAATTGCAAACTAAATTACCTATATTTTTATTGTATCTCCAGATTGTTTTGAAATTTAAATTTTTTATAGGGAAAAGATTATTGATGATTTGGTTATTAAAAATATCATTAAATTTAATATGATTAAATTTAATGATATTTTTAATAACCAAATCATCAATAATCTTTTCCCTATAAAAAATTTAAATTTCAAAACAATCTGGAGATACAATAAAAATATAGGTAATTTAGTTTGCAATTATAACCAATTTATTAATAATTTGGCAAATTTTAAAAAAATTAAATGTAATTGCAACAACTATATTGATAAATATAAGTTCTCAGGTCATATATTAACTAGCAATTTTTCTTTTTTAAATCCAGAATATCAAGAAATTTTAAATAAAGGGTATAAATATATACCTCAAATTAAACACAATTATAATAATACAATTAAATCTATATTAAAAGATATAGATATTTTCATAAATAAAACTAGTATAAAATACAGTATTCCAGAATTTACTTTTCTGGAATGGAAACATAATATTAAAAAGGAAATTATAAATTATTATAATAATACACTTAAATACACAAAACCCAATTCAGACATTCCTTCTTTTAAAGAAAATATAATTAATTTACAGAAGGACTATATTATCACTCCTATAGATAAATGTACCAATAATTTATCTTTAATTTGTAAAAATCTATACCACGATATACTAAAAAAGGAAATTGATAATAATCATAAATACACTTTTGCTAGAACTACAGTCACAAAAATCAAAAAAGACATCAAAAATGTTGAAAATTCACTAAAAATTTATAATAACCACAAAAATCCAAACATACCAAAGTTCTATATAATTCCTAAACTACACAAAAAAACTATTTCTTTCAGAACAATCACATCTGGTATAAATTCAGTCATAAAAAATATTGATATACAATTAGCTTCAACACTACAATTTATTATAAATAAATTAACTAATAAATATAATTATAAATTTATCGACTCAAATAAAAAAATCATTAATTATTTAATGAACAATTGGACAAACATTGAAACAGTACACACATTTGACTTTGAGGACCTATATTCTAAAATAAATTTAAGAGATCTAAATAATAAAATAACCAATTTATTTAATGAATTCATTAATGACAAAACTTTCTACATTAAAATAATTCATAACAGATATAAAACATTTAAATTAGATCTTAAAACAGCAAAAACTCTACTGGAAACATTTTTAAATTTTAACTATATAGAATTTAAAAATAAAATATATATTCAATCAGAAGGCGTTCCCATGGGAACTTCTTCTAGTCCGTTATTAGCAAATCTAATATTGTTCTGGTACGAAAGAGAATACTTTCTACAAAA
The DNA here is from genome assembly GCA_030710605.1 of Cordylochernes scorpioides. Taxonomy (NCBI): domain Eukaryota; kingdom Metazoa; phylum Arthropoda; class Arachnida; order Pseudoscorpiones; family Chernetidae; genus Cordylochernes; species Cordylochernes scorpioides. The sequence continues at coordinate 75,315,475 of CP092874.1, forward strand.
TAATATTAATTGGCAAATATTCCGATATGTAGATGACATAATAATATTTAATAATCCACAGTTTAAAAAATTAATACCTGAAATTTATCCTAAATACTTGAAACTTAAGAACAATGAAAAAATTTATAGAAACAAAAAAGTTAACTTTTTAGACTTAAATATAGACCTTACAAATAGTGCTGTTAGAGTTTATAATAAAAAGAGTAATTATAATTTCAATATTATAAAATACTGTAATATGAATTCTAATATATCATTAAATTGCTGTAAAGGTATATATTATGGTCAGTTTCTAAGATTTTATAGAATAAATAATATATTAGATAATTTCATAGAAGATGTTAAAAATTTAAACATGGAATTTATTAAAAACAAATTTAGTATCAAACAAGTAAAATATTTCAACAGTATATCAATTATAAAATATTTAAAAAAAAAATAAATGGAAATATCCATTTATGAAATCAACTTTCTATAATTTCTCTTAATATTAACTAATACAAATTTATAATCTTTAACAGTTAATTAAACTTTGATTAAATAACTGAAAAAAGATTTTTTCACAAGATTTTTAAAGTGTTATAGTATATAGTTCATTTTGTTTAATCTCCAATTTCTGGGGAGGAAAATGGAAGTTAAATAAAAGTGAATTTGCACAATTAATAGCTTTATTAAACTATTATAATTTGCCTTTTTAAAGGAATATTAAAAGATGAATAAGTGTTGAATCAGTTATTTTGATATAACTAGCTGTAAAGATTATGAAATTCAGCTTTCTTCCTTTAACTATTTTTCCTTTCTTCTTTAATTTTCTTGTTGTTCAAAAAAAATTCTGAATAAATGGTCTAAATTTGAAATGTGGGGGGACATTCCCCTCCCGCAACATGTGTCAGCCAGAAATAGATATTCACAATGGAGGACGCCGCGGTTGAGGTAGGTTTACAGTTTGAATTTGTTAACACTTGTATCTGTTATATATGTTCATTTAAATATTTCACTGAAACAACTTAATATTAACACATAAAATCCGGTCTAAAAGAGATCTATGACATAATAAAGAAGGGGTTGAAATGTCGTTGGACTTTTATCTGAAGATCCCCGGTCCAGCAGATCTCTTTTTCCAATTTATTTCAATTTAAAGTTTTTTGTGTATGTCTGGTCTACCATTAGGGTTTCAAAACATAATATCCAAACTTATAACAAATGTTAATTCATACTATAGATATATTACTAAATACAACTATTTATAATCATATTATAAAATAAAAAAAACCTTTAAAAATCTTAAAAAAAAAAAAAAGGATAAAATATAAAATCATAAAAATATATATATATATACTAACAATCTTATCTACCTTCTTTTTTTTTCCTTATTATTAGTTTGATTAAAAGTGCATGGTTCTGTCTTTCTCTCTTTTTTCTAACTATTATATATATTCTCTCTTCGATTATTCTATATATAGGATTAGAGTATGTCTAAATGACGTGTAAAAGCCGATGTAATAGACGTTACGTTGTTAATTTTTATTGTTATTAATTATAAATATATAATTAACTTGAGGATATAGTAGAAGTAAAGGATTTTTTTTTCTCTCTCTATCTACAAATTAATAACATTATACAAATTTTATAATTTGAATTTAAATGATCATAATAGTGAAGATAATCTTAATACAAAACTGGACTATAAAATTAAATAACTATTTATTATTATAATTAATTTAGATTTAGCTTGCTAATCTAATCAAATCTAATTGATATAAGTTATCATTATTATCATTTTGCTCCTTAAGTTTTAAAATTAGAATCACTGTTATAATTTTGTTATATAGTTTCTACACTATATATATATATATATATATATATATAGAACCCCTAAAAATAAATAGAATAATAGATCCTTTCCGACATTTAGATCCCAACTTGTTTAGTCCAATAGAAAAAAGTATAGCTCATCGATTTTCCGAACCATTTAATCACTTGTCCCCCCATCTATTCTCATAAAATTAGCGAAATCTAGGTCCTGAAAGTCTGGCGAACTCCTCGACGTAAATTAATCAATTAAATAATCATAGCATTCAACACCATTTCATGATTACCTTTTCCTCCACCAATAATTTCTCTCCTTCAAATGTTATGACTATTTTTCTCTTTCTATTAGGCACACAACTGATTACTTAAGACTAACCCTCGGAATTGTTTGGACTAGAATAGCGCAATTCCGAGAATATAACTCATACACACACTGTATATAAAAACAAAGAAACATTATGTAATTATTTTTTATTATTCCAGTTAGCTTCTCTTTCTTAAATTATGATAATATATTCCCCAATAATTTCACAAAACCTATTCTCTTTATATGCCTCTACACCAACCCCTTGGTTCTGAATTACTTAAGCACCGATCCTCCCTCATATATCCTGATCTATTGATAAAAGTATTCGCAATATTAACTCAATTAGAAAAACATTTGGTACACAGGCGCCACCTAGTGGCAAACAATCCATGTTACATAAATAGCTATTATATTACCGTCCTCCCCAAAAACAAAACACAACGCCCGCCACCGCGGTGCTCAGTTTGATTATATAGGCTGCACGAGCTCGACTTTCTCGCGCCACTTTGGCGCCTGCCCGTTAGATTGTCGCCTGTTCAAACATACATTTTTATTTCGCACTTTTCTACATTGTTCACATCAATTTTAATTCCTTCGCATATCCCATATACCAATAACACATTTCGCATGATCATAACACATTTATTTATACACTAGTTAATTAATTAATTCTTTTATAACCTACCTTTTCCCAATGAATGCACACCCACGATTTCAATATTACAGATTAAATTTAATATCTTTCTAACAGAGGAACCTGCCAGATTAAAACGGATAGGAAAATTATATAAAATCCCTTTTATAACAAATCTTATTTTTATAATGTTATAGGATAGTTTATCGTTTTGTCAACCCCGTTTAAAAATTAGGTCCCCATCATCTCTAAAATCGATCCTGTACATGAGACCAAAGGAGACGCCATCTTGGCCTCCTAAAAGGACAATTAAATCCCCAAAATGGCATCCATCGCCACGACAATATTCCAATCTTCATCCCAACGACAACCAGCTCAAGGACACACTGAACTCCCCCCTAGTTTTTTTTTTCTACTTCGTCTCTCCTTCCCTACTTCTAAAAGGGTGGAATGACCATTGTATCCACCATTGGCAGAGATATTCCTTCCTACTTCAACACTCTTGCCTGTCAATCATTCAATTATAGGGCTTTTGGGTACAATTTAATACGAACATACACTACATTACCGGCTCCCTTGTTAGGAATCAAAAAGGTTTTAACTTTTCTTTTTCTTTTTTTTTTGTCAAATTTGTCGCCTCTCATTTCCCTATATGTAACGCAATGTTACATGGAGAAAATATCTGTTAAGTTAATACTTTAAATGATGTTCCCCAAACGTAACAAGCCGGCGTTTGGGTAGGCTCAGCTAAAAATTTTGCAGACCAACTGCATAAAACGCTCTGCAATCTTTTTAGCGCCTAAGACATGCACTACACATACTACACGTATCTAAAGTCCTATCTTCCACTACAATGACATCATTTTAGGGATCAAGATCGCTCCCCGTCTGGTCTCACATAATATAATCTGGAAGATCTGGCAAAGACCAACTTCTCAGACCGGACCAAAGCGACATAGGGCCACATTGCCTCCCCGTAGGCCAAACTAGAAAGACATCAGTAATCTTGCACCTACAACTAGACATTGTGTGTAAATATGTTCTCTTTTTTCAGGAACGAATATTTTTGTTTTCTTTTAACTTTTCTCTCATTTACTTGTAAATAGACTTACAGTTTTACTAGTTTTGTGGTGTTGGACGTTGTTTTTTAACTTACAGATGTAGATAAAATATTTCAATATTAATCGATAATATCATCTTGTTTACTAACCATCAACTACCAATCAACCCTTTATATATTATTACCTTTAATATTTTTATTTTCTTTCTTTTTTTTCATCATGTTTAGACTTAGAATTTTACAACTTCAATTATTTTAGGCACCATTTAAAAAAAACCTACACCTAACAATATTTATAATATTTCTTAAACAGATAAAACATTTATCATTTTATTTTTCTTAATAGATCTTCAAAATGTTATTTTTGACGCTTCCCTCACAACCTCTAACTCTATCCCATGAACCTTTCCTCCCAACTTTTTACATCCATCAAGAGATTATTGTTCGTCAGCCATTTTTTGATTAAACTAACTAGAAAACCCTTCCTCGCTATATCATTCCCAATAGTGAGCTCAGGAGACCCAGTTAGATTTTTTTTTTCTCTTATCGTCCGGCTCATCATTTTTTTCATTTTTCAACTTTTTCTTCTCACCACACAAGTCGGACGCAATCAAAATTGACAGCAATAAATCTCTTACATCCACCTCTCCTTTTCCGCATCCCTCAAACTTCCAACTACCTTCCAAGGGATTCCAGTTCGCCGAACATTTTTTTTCATTGATTAATCTGACTAGAACAATCCTTCCTCGCTATACCATTCCCAATAGTGAGTTCAGGATATCCAGCGCGATCTTTTTATTTTCTTTTTCTCATCGCCCGACTCATCATTTCAATTCACCATTTTTTCAAATTTTCACTTTTTTTTCATAATTCAACTGGGCACAATCATTATGGACAACAGGGATCCCTCTTACCTCTACCTCTCCCTTTTAATCCATCAATCTTCCCACCTCTTTTCACTGTCTGAGCTAATGATGCAGACGGAATATCTTGGGCATTCTGTTAATGAAAACAATGCCTCACTTAAACAAGTTCGCATTGCATTGCAGAATGCTTGGGATATTACTTTGCAGAAACATGCTCAGATACCCCCTTTCCCTTTTTCAACCTTAGCGTCACATTATACGTTCAGTCAATAAATTAACTTCTTTTTTTTCTCTCTCATCTTTTATGCAATAAGATATTATTTTCCTTGTACGATTCATTTTATCATATTTACCATTTTGTATTATATACTTTCTCTTAATCTTTTATCATTCATTTTGTGCGTTTTTATTTTTATAACCTTGATTTTTATTTCATTGATACACCACCATTACAACATCTTTCTCTTTTTAACTTGTAGCTTAATAATAATTTTAACTAATTTGTATACAAATTATTTCTTTTATTTTTTTTATAATAGGTTTGTTAGGTCATCATTTATTACATGTCATTCCCCCAGCCAAACCTTCATCACCGGGGGCACAATCTGTAGTATATTTTGAGTTAGATAGTTCACAACCTTCTTCTGGTATTTATTATAACCCCATATCTATATAAAAATATGTATCGACCTTGTGGAAATGGATGTAACAAATAAACAAAGAGGCAAAGGTAGACCAGACGGCGACAACGACCAACGGCGCCAGAAGGTGGCGTGATTACAGGAGCCAATCAGGACTCACCGCCACATGCGGGGGTCCAGTATAAAAGGGCCCAGAAAATGAGACAAAGGAGTTGTTTTCAGAGTGACGCCGTTATACGGTCGGTCGGATCTCTCACCCCTTCTTCTATCCGCGAGTAGGCTTAGGCCATCCGCGGCGCCCGTGGTCCGACTGCCTTCGTCCGTGGTCTATCTCTACCTCTTGGAGCTACCATCTAGACCTGCCTCTGTCCCTTGCTGTCCCCGTGCGGGAATCCCATCACGCACCCACGACCACGACTGCCCAGTACATTCCACGTCGGCTTAGTCGGGGTTACTACATACACAAAAAAATTCATTTAAAATTTTATTAAAACATTATTCAAATTAAATAATAGCAAACTTATAAAACTCGTGGAACACATTGAAATTCACAATTTTTCTAATAGATTAATAGATATCACAAACGACATCTTCAAATACAGAAAAATTAAACAAAAAACTAACCAAATTAATATTATTATTAAATTCAATAACAAATTATTTGATCATTTCAAATTTAATGATATATTTAATGACCAATCTATTAACAGTTTATTTCCCAAAGGGTTCAAATTTTAAAACTACCTGGAAATATAACAAAAATATAGGCAGTATATTATGCAATTATAACCCGTGTATTAATAATCTAACAAATTTTTAAAAATCTAAATGTAATTGCCACAATGTTCTAGATAAATATAAATTTACAGGACATATTTTAACTAGCGATTATTCTTTTTTAGAACCAAAACTCCAAAAAATTTAAATAGAGGATATAAATATATACCTCAGATCAAACACAATTTCAATAATACAAATAAATCTATATTAAAAGACATCGATATATTCATTAATAAAACTAGTATAAAACACAAAATTCCTGAATTTACTTTCCTAGAATGGAATTATAAATTAAGTAAATAAATAAAAAACTATATATATATTATAACAACACACTAAAATACACAAAACCTAATGAATCGGAAATTAATTCCTTAAAAGACACTTTTGAAGGCTTACAAAAAGATTTTATCATATGTCCAATAGATAAATGTTCAAATAATTTATCTATCATATGTAAAAATTTATATCATGACCTTCTAAAAAATGGAATTAATAACAATAGTAAATACACTTTCATAAGAACAACTGGAACTAAAATCAAAAAAGATATTAAAAATGCAGAAAACTCACTAAAAATTATAAATTACAACAAAAACACAAACAAACCGAAATTTTATATTATTCCTAAATTACATAAAGCACCAATCTCATTCAGAACAATCACATCAGGAATAAACTCAGTCATAAAAACATAGATTTAAGACTAGCTTCAACTCTTCAATTCATAATAAATAAAATAACTAACAAACATGATTATAAATTCATAGATTCTAATAAAAAAATATTAACTTCCTAACGAATAATCTACCAAAGATCAATACAGTTCATACATTTGATTTTGAAGATCTTTACTCTAACATACGTTTAGAAGACCTTAATAATAATAAAATACACAGCTTAATAAACGAAATCATTAATGATAAAACATTCCATATTCGAATTATTCACAACAAATACAAAACATTAAAGGTAGATAACAATACAGCAAAAACATTACTTGAAACCTTCTTAAACTTCAATTATATTAATTTTAAAAACAAAATATACATTCAATCTGAAGGTGTTCCAATGGGAACTTCATCCACTCCTCTACTAGCCAACTTATTACTTTTTTGGTATGAAAGAGAATTCTTTCTACAGAATGATGTAAATTGCATATATTCCGCTATGTAGATGACATTATTATCTTGAATAACCCACAATTCAATAATATAATTTACAAAATATACCCTAAATATTTGAAACTTAAAAATAATGAAAAAATAACTAATAAAAAAAGGTTAACTTTTTAGACTTAAATATAAACCTTGCAAACAAATCAGTTGGAACATATGACAAAAGAATTTTTTATAATTTTAAAATTATTAAATTCTGTAATGTTAATTCCAACATATCATCAAATTGCTGCAAAGGCATATATTTTACTCAATTTTTAAGATTTTATAGAATCAACAACATTGAAACAAATTTTATTAATGACATTAAAAATCTTAATAAAGAGTATTTAAACAACAGTTTTAAATACAAAACAGTAAGGTTTTACAATAAACTATCAATATACAAATACCTAAGCAATAATAAATATAATTATAGGTTTGAAACTTCAAACTTCTCCAATTAATCTAACCAACAACTTATATTCTATTCTTATAATAAAACAAATGATAGAATAACTGAATATATTTCCTATGACTTTAAATAAATAAATTATATGATAACTATTATAAAGCAATAAATTCATTCAATTTGATCTCCAGTTACTGTGAGAGGGAGCTGGAAACCAAATATAAATGAATTTGAAGCATAATAAATGTTTTATTATTCAATTAATTCATAATTTTAAATATAATTTTGACTTAAATCAATGGAAACAAAAAATTAATACATATTTTCACAATCTTTAAAATTTCTAATGATTCCTTTCTGACAGCTTTTCTAACTTTAAACAACTTTAAAAATAAGGTTTCCTAGAAGAGGGAGGGTTACTTTTAGAACAAAGTTGGCAGGCCCCAAACAACCACATGTTATATGTCCACACATGTGCACTGTCTCTAGAGAGGTACAGGCGTTACTTTGAATAGGTAAGTATACAACCTCATTCTATGTTATCTGTTGTAAGATTTAGGTACTTACAGCTTGTAGGAAGGCATGAGGACGTTGAGGATTATATGATAATAATCTTTATTATCCATTTAGCAAGAAAAACAAAGTTATGGTAGCGAACAGTTATTGAAGTATAGAGAAGAAGGTAAACAAACAGTTGTGATGATGATAGGTCCAGTGTGGCGCTAGCTGTCGTAGCATTCAGTTATCCAACAAATCCCCGGCATGAATGTGGAGACATCACGAGGTTGTAGCGTAACTTCTCAAATGTCGGCCTTGGTAGCGGCTTGGTCAGAATGTCCCGAGCTTCAGTTTTGTACAGCATGTAGTCATTTCTTATGGGAGGTATTCCCTTTGTTGGTCTCGTGAATCTTCTTTGTGTGACCACTTGTGTTCCTGTGCTGGTACCGGGTTGAAGGTACTTCTCGGTTTCTGAGTCCTCAAGGTTTTCGGATTGTGTTCCTGGTTCCTGACTTTCCTCTGCATTACCAATATGATTGGAGGAAGTTAGATCTGTACTTAGTACTTGTGGTGAAGTTGTTTTTGTGGAAGCGTGGTGAAACCCATTTTCTTTTTCTATAAATTTTACGGATCTGCTGATTGTGATGTTGTCTGTATCGTGCAGGATTCTGTATCCTTTGCTTCGATCATCGTATCCAAGAAAGATCCCTTCGATAACTTTGCTATCCAACTTGTTTCTTTTTATCTTGGGAATATAGGCGAAGGCTTTACATCCGAATCTTTTTATATGCTTCAGACTGGGCTTCCTGTTGGTCCATAGTTCAAATGGAGTCTTGTCTGTAGCTTTCGAGGGTATTCGGTTGTGTAGGTAATTAGCTGTGGTAACCGCTTCCGCCCATAGAGACTGTGGGAGTCCTGAGTCAAACAGCATGCATCTTGTCATCTCCATTAGTGATCGATTTTTCCTTTCTGCTACTCCGTTCTGGGCTGGTGAGTAGGGGACTGTTAGCTGATGTTTGATTCCGCTTTGGTTCAGGAAATCTTCGACTTGTCGGTTTACGTACTCACGACCGTTGTCTGTCCGTATGGTTTGGATATTTTTTCCAAATTCCGTGTGTGCTGAGATGACGTAGTCTTTTATTTTTTCATAGGCTTCGTCTTTTCCTTTCAGGAGGTAGGTCTTCGTGTATCTGCTGTAGTCATCAGTGAAGGTGATGAAGTATCTCTTACCGCTGAGAGAGTTAGTTGGTAATGGACCGCAGATATCACTGTGGACAAGTTGAAGCGTTTCAGTTGCTCTGTACTCTGTCTTCTTTGGAAATGGGGTTTCGGTGAGTTTTCCTTGAATGCATTGAATGCAGTCTGTGCTGTGCGAACAGTTATTTAGACTTAGTCCTCTTGCTAGGTTCTCATTTCGAATCTTCTTAATTGATTCTATATTTCTGTGTCCTAGTCTGTCGTGCCAGAGCATGAGGCAATTTTTGTTCTTGCAGTGGTTTTGTTTTGCAACATTTGCTTTGAATGTGCGAGTTTGGGGGTTGTCATCCAGGTGGAGTCGGTACATTCCATTGTCAAGTATACCGTTCGCGAGGACTGTGTTGTCTCTTTCGATGGTACACCAATCTCTGTTGAACGTCACTTTACATCCGTTGGAGGTGGCCGCACTCACTGACAGAAGGTTGTCTGTTAGTTCCGGGATGTAGAGAACTTTTGTGAGAAGTAAGGTGTCAGTCTTTCCTTGGGGTGTGATGACTTTGATTTCTCCTTGTCCTATCCCTTTGACCTGCAGCTTATTGCCATTAGCAACCACAACATGTTGTGTTTGTTCTCTGTTAAGTTCAGTGAAGAAGCTTTCATCGTATGCCATATGAGATGTGGCTCCAGAGTCGACGAACCAGTTGTGTACACTTGCTTCTCGTTGAGTGCAATTGAGAGCTTTTGGGTTAGGTCCTCTTGTTGTTCTCTGATTTGTTGATTGTTCTTGGGTGACACTCGACTGATTTGTGTACTTTGGTACGTTTCCTCTTCTGAAGTTTTCATATTTGTACTCTTTGTTGCTGTTGTTTCGCTTTTGATAGTGCCAACATTCTTCTTTGGATTGGTTTGGTTTGTGGCAGAAAGAACAGAATTTCTTCTCTTTTTCTCTTCTTTGGCTTGAAGCTCCGTGGAGGCTTTTTAAGGCTTTTGATGCGGTGCTTTCGTCTTTCGAGCTTTCTACTCTGCGTGTGTGTTCATCAAGGAGTTTGTTCTTGGTAAATTCAAGCGTTAGCTCGTCATCGGGCCTTGATTCCAACATCGTGATGAGATTGGAGTAGCTCTTTGGAAGCGAGCAAAGCAGTATAGCCGTGATGTGAGAGTCCTTTAGTGTTTCGCCAATGGTTCGCAGTTTGTCAATTAGTTCCATCATGGTAGTGATGTGCTGTTGCATGTCTTTGTCTTCTTCGAGTTTTAAGCTGTATAGCTTCCTTAGCAAATAAATTTTTCCTGAGAGTGTTTTTCTTTCATAGATATTTTTAAGAGTGTCCCAGGTAGCTTTGGCTGTTAGTAGGTTTTTGACATGCACTATTTGTGAGTCGGCGATGCTTAGATTAATGATAGCTCTAGCTTTTGAGTCTTTCTTTTTCCATTCGATTTTAGGTTCATCTGGAATATTTTCGGTGACAACTTCCCAAAGATCTTCCTTTTGCAAGAGCATTTCAATTTTGAAAGACCATAGTGAGTAGTTATAGCCGTCGAGCTTATTTAGGGTTACATCGTGGCTCGGGAGTGACGCCATTTTTGCTAAGCCTTTTTTCTTTGTCTTAACTCGTTAGTTGAATTTCATGCAATATTCAGTCTCATAATCTAATTGTTGTAAGATTTAGGTACTTACAGCTTGTAGGAAGGCATGAGGACGTTGAGGATTATATGATAATAATCTTTATTATCCATTTAGCAAGAAAAACAAAGTTATGGTAGCGAACAGTTATTGAAGTATAGAGAAGAAGGTAAACAAACAGTTGTGATGATGATAGGTCCAGTGTGGCGCTAGCTGTCGTAGCATTCAGTTATCCAACATTATCTAATATTAACTTAATTATACACTATAATGGTCGAAGAGAAATCTAACCATAATGAAGTAAGGGTGAAATGGGTATATGGTATTTTCATCTGAAGAGCCCTGATACCACAGATTTTTCTTTCCAATAGATTTTCCAATCTCCTTGTCGTATTTTATTTTTGAATACTCTGTGTGAAAGCTAGATTTTGAATAGGAACTAACCTATAAGTTTTGGTTTTTGGCATCCCGTGTTTGTTTTCGTTTTCTTCTTGTCTTGCTAAATGCAATAAATAATTATTTTGTTGCTTTAAAGAGAGTTGTAATTATTTAAAATACTACAATTTCTGGTAGCAGAGCGCGGTTCAATTTAAAACTTGAGAAAAAGCGAAAATATTTTATCAGAAGTTTGATACGTTTATTCTAATCGGTAAACAAAGATCTCTTCTGCATCAAGGTATGTAAATTTTGAAATATGTTTCAATAGAATTTGAATTATATTGATAAAAGAAAGTTTTAAATATAAGGATTGAAAAAAAAAACATTTTTGAATTATAAACTACCTTTAAACTATATTTTTTAATTTTAAAACGTTGAAAAACAAGGCTAAAATGGATTGCAATTTTTCGCCAACGACAAAAATTGAACCTTTAACAGGAACAAATTATCCGATTTGGGCTTTAAAAGTCGGAGCACTTTTACGTGGAAAGAAATTATTTAAATGCGTAATTTCGAATCCCGAGCCTGATATAAAAGATGAAGTCGCTTGGCAAATATGGAGTGAAAAGAATGACGAAGCCTTTGGAATTATAGTTACAACTCTATCAGATGAACAAGCAGGAATGTTTCTAGATGAAACTAAAGCAAAGAAAGCATGGGATGAATTAAAGAAAATCTACACGGGCAACCTAGAAGATAAGATCATTGATATTGGACTTGAACTTAAGAATATCAAGATGAAAAATAATGAATCCATAAATGAATATATGGCTAGAGCCAAAAATATTGCTTCTCAAAGTTCTTCACTCGGACACCAAATATCTCAAAGAGAACTAGCGTTTCATATTGTGCGAGGTATCCATCCAAGATTGGAAAAGATCGCTGTTGTACTGAGAACTAGAAGAGACTTAACTCTTGATGAAATTCGGCAGTCACTTAGAGAGGAAGAGAATCGAATGAATTCTAAGATGAATGGGAGTCATTCTGATGAAAATGAACAGGCTTACAGAAGTAAAGACAGAAGAAATCACTATCAACAGAATCGACAAAAAGAGTGTTTTGTTTGCCATAAAATAGGACATTTAGCTAAAGATTGCTGGTTCAAAAATAAGCGAACTCAAGAACAACATGGGAGAAGAAATGCAAATTCAAATACGAACTATAGCAAACAAAATTTCAGAAATAATGCGAATACCGTCTCAAGCAAGCCTGCGGAGCAAACTTTCAATACCAGCACAGATCGAGTTTTTGAAAACTCCTCAAATAATTATAGTCAGATACAAACCTGATGTCTTGACTCAGGATGTACTACGCACTTATCTCCACACTTGGACTGGATGGAAAATGTAATGCCTTATGAAAGTGAGATAAATTTGGCAGAAGAAGGTAAAGTTACACATGCTACAGCTAAAGGTGATATCAAGGTTTCTACTTGTACCGAAAACGGAATTGAGAATGTTCAAATTAAAGGAGTCCTGCATGTACCTAACTTAAGGTCTAATCTTTTATCAATATACGAATTAACTAACAAAGGAAATACTGTAATTTTCAATAGAGATGGAGCAAATATTTACAATGAACAGGATGATTTAATTGCAGAGGCTCAAATCCAGGATAGGATGTATGTAATGGAAACATGGTCCAGAGATGAATACTCGGAAAAGACGGAGAATGTCATGACCACAAAAGATGATTTCTCAAATGACAATATCAGCTTGTGGCATAGAAGACTGAATCATTTGAACGAAGCGTACATGAAAGAGATAATTCAACGGAATGTGGTATCGGGGGTTAATGTTAAATTTAAGAACTTGCCAGAATGTGTGAAGCTTGTATAATGGGGAAATTGACTCGACAACCTTACCATCCCGTTACCACCAACTGTACAACCAAACCCCTTGAATTAGTGCATATGGATTTGTGTGGTCCAATGCCATACCAATCTCTAGGTGGATCAAAATACTTTTTTGTTCTGGTTGATGACTTCAGCCGAAGAACCTTTATCTACTTTCTGAAAAACAAAGATGAAACTTTGGGGAAGTTTGAAGAATTTAAGGCAAGAGTGGAAAATGAGCTAAACCTGAAAATAAAGGATGTGCGAACTGATAATGGCACAGAGTTTACTAATCACAGATTCAAGAATTTTTTAATTAAAAATGGAATACACCACCAACTCTCCACCACCTACTCGCCACAAAGTAACGGAGTTGCGGAGAGAGTAAACCGAAACCTAATTGAAACAGCAAGGACATTATTGTTTGATTCAGCATTACCCATGGCTTTCTGGGCGGAGGCAGTCGCTACTGCATCATATGTCAAAAACTGTACTCCACATAGGTCAATCAAGCTTGATACACCAATGGAGAAATGGAAAGGAAGAAAACCCTCCATTCGACATTTCAGAATATTCGGTTGTTTGGCGTTTTGGCCCATTACACAACAACATAGAAGTAAATTTATGCCTAAAAGTCGAAAAGGTATTTTTGTAGGCTATTCTCTGAAAAGAAAGGCTTATCGAGTGTATGACATAATCACTAAGAAAATAGAAGAAGTAAGATCAGTAAAATTTGTCGAAAATGAGAAAGGAATTGATTATGCAAAAAATCTTCAAGAAGACACAAATTACGACCATTTTTCTTATAAAAAGGAAGATGATATTGAAATCGACCATCGGACGCGTCCAGAAACCTCAGAACTAAATGAAGAAATGATTCCCACGCTAGACGAACCTAACGAGGAAAGAATTGTAAGGTCAGGTCGCAAAAAGGGAGATACACAAAAAGTTTTAGAGCAAAAACACAGAGCAAAACTGAGAGAAGTAGAAATGAAATTGCTTGAACAAGGCGTTCGACGTTCGCAAAGAATAAAAGAAAGAAATAACGTGAATTTTATATTAGAACCAGAAGAACGTATTCCCGAAAATTATGAGGAGGCGATTAACTGCGAGAATAAATATGAATGGCTCGAAGCAATGAAAGAAGAACTTTACTCTATTGACAAGCATAAGGTATGGACTCTCGTTCAAAGAGAAAAGAATATGAAGATCATAAACAGCAAATGGATCTTTAGCATAAAGAGTACGCCTAGTGAAGGTGTTTATAGAAGAAAAGCTAGATTAGTTGCTATTGGTTGTAATAAAAAATATGGCGTAGAATATGAGGAATCATTTTCTCCAGTGATCAGAAAAGAAAGTCTTCGTGCAATTGTAGCCCTAGCAGGTCAGTTGAATTTGGTTATAACATCATATGATGTGAAGACCGCCTACCTTTACGGAGAATTGAAGGAAACTATTTTTATGAAACAGCCGGAAGGATTTGTTGAAAAAGGTGAAGAAGACAAAGTTTGCAAATTATTAAAAGTATATATGGACTTCCACAATCGGGACATTGTTGGAATAAAAAGATCACAACGAGATACTGATACAACTGGGAATGGAAAGATCGCGATATAATCCATGTGTGTACACTTTTAGAAAAGGAAAGGAATATGGAATATTGGGTTTATGCGTGGATGATCTAATAATAGCCGGAACGGATAAAACCTTTAATGAAAAACTAGCATCAGAGATAGGAAGATTTGTTGCTTTAAAAGAAAAAGGGGAGAATGAACCTTTCATTGGTATAGAGATAAAGAAAACAGAATACGGTTTTGATCCATCACAAGCCCATTATATCGATAAAATCTTGAAGAAATTTGCACTCGAAGAATGTAACATTGTACAAACTCCGGGAGATCGAGACCAAAGTTTTGATGAATGTCAAGACTTCAAATCAGTAGACAAGACATTATATCAAGAGATGATCGGATCCCTGATGTATTTGGCAACCGGAACTCGTCCAGATATTTCTTTTAATGTGAGCAATTTATCCCGATTTTGCAATGATGCAAGAGAAGTACATTTAACAAGAGTTAAGATAATATATAGATACCTGAAGGGCACCAGAGATAAAATGTTAAGATACAAGCCATCAGAAAATAGCATTCTTGTCAGCACAGATGCAAGCTGGTGTTCAACAAGTGACGCAAAGTCCTATTCCGGATACACAGTTAAACTGGGAAACAACCTGATCAGTTGGAGAAGCAAGAAACAAAGTTTGGTGGCTCTGTCTACATGCGAAGCCGAACTGATTTCGATATGCGAAGGGATGTGCGAAGTAAAATGGATTAAAGGACTTTTAGAAGAACTATGTAAGGATGCGAACTTTCCTACAACGCTTAAAACAGATAGTCAATCTGCTATCAAGTGGATTAAATCTGAAAAAATAACTTCCCGGACAAAACATATAAACCGAAAATTGTATTTTATAAAAGATGCTGTGGAAGAAGGAACAATCGACCTTGAATTTGTTAGGAGTGACGAAATGGAAGCGGACCTATTAACAAAGAGTCTTCCCAAGGAGAAACTTAAAAACTGTATAAACTCTCTCGGACTTGTTTGATAGAAGCTTCCACACAGGGGAGGGATTGTCGTATTTTATTTTTGAATACTCTGTGTGAAAGCTAGATTTTGAATAGGAACTAACCTATAAGTTTTGGTTTTTAGCATCCCGTGTTTGTTTTCGTTTTCTTCTTGTCTTTCTAAATGCAATAAATAATTATTTTGTTGCTTTAAAGAGAGTTGTAATTATTTAAAATACTACACTCCTTTTGTGTATTGTCCTGGTCTACCATTAGGGTGTATTGTCCTGGTACCATTGATGTTGAATGTTGACTGTGGCATACGGAGAAGCTACCTTGGACCGAAGCAACGTTTATCGGTGGTACAAAATGTTCTCAGAAGGCCGAGAAGATGTGAACGACGAAGAGCGTGCCGGACGCCCGAGCACTTCAACAACAGACGAAAAAATTAATGAAGTGGAGAAAATGATATTGGCCAATCGTCGAATCACAGTTAGAGAAGTTGCTGAGGACCTAAACATATAGATTGGTTCGTGCCATTCGATTTTTATCAATGATTTGGGCATGAGACGGGTCGTCGCGAAATTCGTACCAAAATTGCTCAATTGCGACCAAAAACAGCATCGCATGAACATTGCTAATGAGATGTTGGACTCTGTCCGCGACGACCCAAATTTGCTCCAGAGGGTCATACCTGGTGACGAAGCGTGGGTTTATGGTTATTACGTGGAAACCAAAGCTCAATCATCTCAATGGAAGCTGCCGCACGAACCAAGACCGAAAAAAGCGCGCCAAGTTCGGTCGAATGTGAAGGTTTTGCTGACAGTTTTCTTCGATTGCAGGGGCGTGGTGCATCATGAGTTCTTGTCACAGGGTAGAACGGTCAATAAGGAATATTCCCTGCAAGTTATGCGCAATTTGCGCGAAGCAATCCGCCAGAAACGCCCGGATGTGTGGAAGAACAAAAATTGGCTTTTGCACCACGATGACGCCCCTGCTCACACATCGTTGCTTGTGCGCGACTTTTTGGCCAAAAACAACACACTAATGATGCCGCAGCCACCGTATTCCCCAGATCTGGCCCCCTGTGACTTTTACTTGTTCCCTAAACTGAAGAGGCCCATGAAAGGACGACGTTACGCTACGCTTGACGAGATAAAGACGGCATCGAAGGAGGAGCTGAAAAATATTTTTAAAAATGATTTTTTGAAGTGCTTCGAAGATTGAAAAAAACCGTTGGCACAAGTGTATAATATCTCATGGGGATTACTTTGAAGGGGACAAAATAGGTATTCATGAATAAATAAATAATTTTTGAAAAAACACAAAAGTCGCGATGCCTTTTGAACACACCTCGTACATTGCACTGTTGGAGCGGCCTGGGGATGGGTTGCCAGGGGATCATCGCCGGGTGAGGCCAGGGGAGCCGGATGTAGAGGAGAATCATTTGCTCGCCAAGTGCTCCTATTGTAGATAAAGTCCCTAAGTGACTTCGGAGTGTACCCCAATTCAACTGCACAGATGGAAAGGAGGCGTAGTCTAAGGGTATCAAGGCTGCTGCACTCTAACATGCTGTGCGTCAAAGTTTCTTCCCTGTTGGTATCGCAATATGAACAGGAGGGATCATCAATAACCCCTATCCTGTAGCCAAAACTATCAGTCCACATGTGTCCGGATAGCAAGCCAATCACAATGTGCTCGCTCGGGACTATGTACTCATACCTTTTGTCTAAGAGATTCATTGTAGTAAGGCCAAAGCGGGTGTGGATAAAAGGAGCTAGAGAGAGAGGAATCTGCTCTCCCACGCTTCACGCGCCCGCCCGTAGATTGTCGCTTTTATATACGACAAAGGAGCGAGCTTGTAGCAGCTTGGGTTAGCAGACTCCGCTACCCGCTTTGCGAGTGTGTCTGCAATGTCGTTACCCAAGGTGCCGCTGTGTCCCTTAATTCATTGGATGGTACACCTGTTCCTGTTGCGGTTCAGCCGCGAAATCAGAAACAGAAATTTCCTGATAAGGTAATTACCAGTCCTATAGTTCAGAACTGACTTCACGACTGAGAGATTGTCAGCAGGGATATTACTGGGAGCGGAGTAATGGGGGGAGGGGGGGGGGGTAAGAGAGAGGATTAGGGAAGGGAGGGGGCTCGAGTGGAACCTCGGCGTCAACCAATCCATACTTTTTCAAGTACAGCTCGGTTTTAGCTGCGATTTCCAGGTCTAGGGTAGGTACTCGAGTGAGGGAAATGAGAGCAGCATTGCTTGTTGTACCGAATGCCCTACAGGCCTTCACAAGGAAGGGCCTCTGGGTCTTCAGTAGAACATCCAAAGAGCGTTTAGCAAAATTGGGAAACCATACCACCGATGCGTAGGCAATGGCAGGAACAACCACTTGCAAATACAGAGTTCTAGGGGCACGGTGATCAAAACCAAAGTTAGAGTTGGCGGCTGTGGTCAAACGCGGCAACATGGCGCAGACTTCGACTATATGCTGGTGGAAGGCAAAACGTCGGTCAAACTTTACCCCTGTAGAGCTGATTTCTGACGCCTTCTGTCCGAAATCCACGACGATTCTTTCGTTCTCAGGGAGTTCACAATGTATATACTCTGCTATATAAAATAAATAAATTTGCATATATCCTGCGCGCACTGGGGTTAAAAAATAATTGACTCTAAACTAAATTAATGACTAAGAGAGTCAAAGTTGAGATTCAAAACAAATTATTATATTTATTTATCTATTGAAATGGTCACAGACAGATAAGAAAGAATAAAAATAAATAAACGGGGGGCAATAAGAATAAATTGGGAAAATATGCATAAATTTAACCTGTTTAAAAATATTATGAAAAGTTACTTATCTTATTTGGTACTTCAGTTGGATGGCTGGAAAATTTCTTCCGCTAAATTTTGAAAGACTACATTTTTGGACTAATTTCTTAGGACATTCCTCTCAACTCCACTGCTTTCGCCGCCTACCCTATATCTCTCTTCTTCCTTATTTTTTTATCGCCTTCCTCAAAGATTGCGCCAAAATTTTTTCAACAGAGTAAAAAAAAATTAAATTTCTATAATATTCCAAATTTTAAAATAAAAAATTTAGAAAATAAAAAAAATATAATTGAAAGTTATTATTCAAAATATTATTTTATTTAACGAATATTATTTGAAAATATTAAAACAAAAATAGCTGCTTATTTATTTTTATAAAAAGTAAAAATTTATTATAATATTATAAATTATCTACAAAAAATTAAGTAATAAAAGAAAGGTGAAGAGATGAATTGGTTTGACAATGATGAATGCTCGACGTCCTCTTCGTTCTTGTCGAGGCAGCTTCATCATTGTCCACCAGCTTTCTATTAGGTACTTTGATTGAGTCGCACCATTGGATTGTCTTATTCTTTTTAGCCATGCAAAAATATAGCAGGCTAGACATATATAGTATTATTTCTGTGCTGAGAACATTGGATGTTTCCCACGTGACGCGGCGGAGCGTGACCGGGCCTGCACGGGTGAGTAGTTGTTGTTTTGAACTCTGTATGGATGGACATTAAAACATGGTGGCAGCGATAACTGGATAAAATACGAACCCGTATATTGCAAAATATCGATTTTTGCGTACCTTGGAAGATAATTCAACATGGCTCAGATTCAACCTCCAGAAACTTTCGACTTCTCGACTCCCAACGAATGGCCCAAATGGAGGAAGAGATTCGAACGATACCTCGTGGTCAGTGGAATAAAGAAGAAAGAGGAGGCGGACAAAATCGATTTGTTCATGTACTTGATGGGTGACCGCGCGGAGGAAAAGGAGGAAGAGGCAACGAAAATTGATTCCGTCCTCAAGGCGTTCGACAGCCACTTCTGTGTCAGAAAGAATATTATCTACGAACGTGCGAAATTTAATTCAAGAATCCAAGAGGATCGGGAGCCAGTGGACGAATTCATCACTTCATTGTACAAATTGGCTGATAGTTGCGAATTTGAGGGTCTTCATGTGCAGTTGATCCGTGACCGAATAGTGGTTAGAGTGAGGGACAAAGCTTTATCTGAAAGAATGCAGTTGGACAGCAAACTGACTTTGGAAAAGGCGGTGAAGTTGGTTCGACAGCAGGAAGCCGTTCGACAGCAGCAAGTCGACCTGCAGCGTCCCACAACAAGCCAAAAGGTCAATCAGGTGAAGTTCAACTCGAAGAAGCAATCACCGAAACAACAACAGCAGCCTTCGAGGAAGAAGGAGAAGTCAGCCAAAGCAAGATCACGATGTCCAAAATGCGGAGGTTTCACCAACAGGGAAGGACAGGCTTGCCGTGCTGAAGGACAAAGATGTAACCTATTTTCAAAAACTGGCCATTTCGCAAATTGCTACCCAGATAAGCAGGCGAAGACTGCGGAAGTCAAAGCTGTTTCTGAACTTGATGAAGAAATTGGTGTACTCCTGGAGGTCTCAGCTGTGGATGATTCATCTAATCTCGATGATGTTGAAGGCGAGTGCAGGAGGCGGTGAACAGCAGAAATCCAAGTGAACGGGAAACAGGTGAAGTTCAAGCTCGACTCCCAGGCGGATGTTACATGTGTTCCTCTGTGTCTCTTCAAGAAGATAATGGGGCAGCAACGACTAGTGGAAAGTGATATCAACATTAGAGCTGCTGAATTCTCCGAACTTCAGACTGTGGGTATGTTTATATCAACGCTGCGAAATGGCAATTATGAAATCGAGGAGAAGATTTATGTCATTCGTCGTTTGAGTGAACCTCTTCTGAGTCGCCGGGCATGTGAGCTCTTGAACCTGGCGAGGCGGATTGAAGTGGTTGCGACGAGAATTAACCCGATCAAGGAATTCCCCGAAGTATTTGGAGGAACTGGTTGAAAATGAAAAGACCCCAGTTGTGGATTATCCCTCTAACGACTCAGAAGACGGCCAGATAAGAACCCGGAGTGGACGAATTGTTAAACCCGTGGATCGCCTTCATTATTAATTATATTATGCATTTAATGTCTGTAATGTATATATATTTCAAATCTCAAAAAGGGGGATGTGCTGAGAACATTGGATGTTTCCCACGTGACGCGGCGGAGCGTGACCGTGCCTGCACGGGTGAGTAGTTGTTGTTTTGAACTCTGTATGGATGGACATTAAAACAATTTCTATTCAAAACATTCACTCATTTTTTATTTACATTTCATAAAGTAATTTAGTTTTTTATTTAATTAAAGACAAATTAATATATACACTATAATTAGATTATAACAATTACAACATATTTTTCAGCTGCTACACACATATAGACATGTGGTGCACTTACCTTAAAAAGTAGTCACCAACTAATACACATGATTATTATAGCCTGTAGCACGTGTAATAGGAATAATAATAAAAACAATAGAAACATATATTGGGGTGTATTGTGCTCAAAATGAATGTCCAAATGGAGCAGGGAATGAACTTCTTGTTTTGACTGCGTTGGGGATATTTCAGCCCAAGTAGGCTCCACAGGGATCAATTTTTCTTACCTCTGTGCTTTCC
Organism: Cordylochernes scorpioides; assembly: GCA_030710605.1. NCBI lineage: Eukaryota > Metazoa > Arthropoda > Arachnida > Pseudoscorpiones > Chernetidae > Cordylochernes > Cordylochernes scorpioides. The sequence continues at coordinate 75,336,824 of CP092874.1, forward strand.
AAGTCATAGTAAACTTCACTATCCGAGAAGTCCATATCAGAAATCGCGACAGGAGCAATGATTAGCGGTAGAATGATGCCATGATGGAGGTAATCAAGGAATATGCTAAACATTGTTGTATTCCAATTTGATTACACACAGCGCTCAACGTTAATTATTATTTAATTACCTACAAGGTAAAAGGATTATACATAGATTAAATGGTAAACATGGAGAAAGAAAGAATAAGTCAGCGTGGCGACGCCGCTTGCAGGTTACATAAACAGGAAGTGACGTCAGCTCCAGTGTTGCCGAAGCCAACCGCCCGCCGTCACGGTCTAGCAAACATGAAACCATCTACTGAGATGTAACCACTTTATGACACACAATGAATAAATGGATAAGGAGAAAACAACTCTAAATACTTATATATAATAAGTATGATGTGACTGCCGTCTGGCTAGAAAAGTTAAAGTGTTAACAAATTTTAAGGATAAAGATAGTTATAGAAATTACTCAATAGAAAGCTCCATTTAAAAAATTATTTTTAAAAATTAAAGATGTTAATTTATCATTTCAAACATTTGTTAGTTATATCCAAAATGTTAGTTAAAAACTATAAAATGTTGTCATTTGAAATTAAATTCAGTTTTTAAGTCTTTAAAACGTCAATATATGAAAAATCGAGATTGATTTTTATATGTTTCTGTTGTTGTTAACTTAAAAAAAACTATGCCTAGATCTCTACAAGTCCAAATATTGGGCGCCAGTGGCTGCAGAAAGGCAGACCACAAATTTATTCATCTATGGCACATGTAGAGACCTAAAGTTAGGCCAGCTATCAATATTTAAATGTTAAAGGAGAATTAAATACTTCCTTTCTACTAAACATTCTTTATTTAGAGATTAATAAAACAGTTTTCAACATACACAACAATTTAAAAATTGAAATATAACATTTAAAAAAGAGGGGGAGAAGCTTTAAATTTAAAACATTATATATACATAAAAGGTTATAAGGGAGGATATAAAAATATATAAACTATAAAAGGCCTATTATACTTAAATTATCTATAATCCTCCACCTACCTCTACATCCAACAACCCAAGTCCAGCATTGGAAAAAAGGGCGGCCAAGGCCGCAGCCAGGCCAGTGGCCTGAGCTTTTTGCAATCCCTGTCCTCAGCTTCCAGAAAAAAAATCTAACTCTCCTTAAATATCCACTTCCTTGCCCCAGTGTTGCCGACATACCCCCCAAGACTATCATCACCCTTCTCTCTCTGTAAAAAAAAATAGTAATAAAATAAAACAAAAATTGAAAATATTAAAGAAAAATTTACAAACAAAAAAAAAAGAATTAGAAAGTATTAGTAGTATTAGTGTTGTGTATAAAAGTGGGCCTTGTATTTTAAATGATAAGGTATGGGTTGATTTTAAATGTTTTAATTATATTGGAATAAGATTACATAATATAACACACAATAAAAATAAAAGTACATACTTGAGGTGTGACATTGAAGGCGGTAAACAACGGAAAAAAGTTTATTCGATTACATCTTATATTTACAACACAACGTTGTCGAATCTATTTCTAACATTATTAAAAATATATAACAGGCTCCCTTACTTTAGATAAGACACTTAGGGATAGTTTCCTGTTTTTATATTTCTGGTTGTGTAGACATAGTCCTCAAGATGTCGCGGGGGTCGTCTTGGGCGTTTTGATCTGCGTAGGGGTGTATCAGGCATGGATGTAGGTTCCTGATCAGATGTCTGGTCGGGGTCATGATGCTCCTGTTGATTCGGTTCAGGCTGTGAAACAGTGTATTGGATCGGATCAAAGTCTGGTGATGACTGGCTTGGTTTTGATTGGTGGTGTATTGTAGATTCGTCAAAAGTGACTTGTTTCTTTTTAATTTCAACTTTTTGAAGTTGATTTATGTGACGTTTTAGAGATTTTCCTTCATCTAATTCAATGATGTAGTGAAGATTTCCAAGCTTTTGTTTAATAGTTCCATTTTTCCAAAACGGTTTGTTGCTGATGAAGACTCTTGCTTGAACTCTTTCTCCTACTTGAAGACATCGTGTACGCGGTTGAATTTGCTGTTGGGAGTCTGTTAGCAAGTTTTATGCGAATTTGCCTGTTCAGATACATTTCTGATGGTGATCTCCCACTTGCTAATGGAGTTGCTCGATAACGAAGGAGTATCTTTTGAATCTTCTGGTGTATTGGAACATTTTCGTTTATCATAGATTTAAGTTTGTTTTTCAAGGTTTGAACATTCCTCTCAGCGAGTCCATTTGTTGCTGGGTGTCCGGGCGCTATGAATTTTTGTCTGATCCCGTTTTCAAGACAGTAGTTCGAGAAGGTATCACCGGTAAATATTGATGCGTTGTCAGAAACCATGACAAAAGGGTATCCATGGGTTGAAAAAATGTCATTTAAAAGTTTGATGGTGTTGAGGGATGTTGGAGGTTCACTGATGGCTTTGATCTCGGCCCAGCGAGATTTTGCATCAATTAGGACTAAGTAATAATATCCCTGGAAATGTCCTGCGTAGTCGAGGTGAATGCGCTCCCAATTAGTTGATGGAGGATCCCAATGATGTACAGGTGCTTTTGGAGGATTGTTTTGAGTAGATAAGCAATCTTTGGATGATTTTACAAGATTTTCAATATCCTTGTCAATATTCTTCCAAGTGCAGTAACGTCGGGCAAGTTGTTTCATCTTCACGATCCCAAGATGTGTTGAATGAAGGTCTATTAAGACTTCCAGTTGAAGACTTTTTGGAACTACAACCTTATCATTCTTGAACAAGATTTCTCCATTTAGTGTGTAATCACTCTCAATGGAATTTGATTTGATGTCTCGTTTTAGCTTTGACAGTTCTTTGTCTGTCTCTTTTACAATTTCTTCCACTGTTAAGGTTTTCATAGAAATTTCGAACACCGTTGAGGAGCATATTCGATTTACCTCCTCATTGATAATCATGTCGGTGGTAACATAACCTTGGGCAGTGGGTGCTCGTGACAAACAGTCTGCAATTTGATTTTCAGTTCCTTTCTTGAATGACACGACGTAGTCGAAACCTGCTAGAAATGAAGCGTAACGTAAAAGACGTGCAGATGTCATTTTTGGAAATTTTGATTTAGGATGAAAAATTCTGGTCAAGGGTTGATTATCAGTAATTAGTGTAAATTTATGTCCGAAAAGATAATCAAAAATGGTCTACTCCGAACACAATTGCCAGTGCTTCTCGATCTAGTTGAGAGTAGTTTTGCTCTGCATCTGTTAGTGAACGTGAGGCAAAAGCAATTGGGTGTTCAACCTTATTGATACTGTTGGGCCAGATTTTCACAAAACAGACCCAACAATGATGTAAACATTTACATCATAAATGCACAGTGTCTCGCCAAAGTGTTTGTTGTCCAGGTGGAGAATCCCCAACGATGGCCGACGATGCTCTAAAGGCCAAAGCCGGGGAAGATACCCAGTCGGAGATGACACTGGACCTGTCCAAACCGACCAACCCTCCACAGAAGGACAACGACGAGGTCGATTAAGAGATGAAGAACTGGAATTAGCTCTGGGCGTGTATCCTAAAGTCCGCTGCAGAAAGGCCGAGATGAAGAATGTACAAAGAGCACATGTACATATGTATATAAATTATCCCTTCCTTTATATGCAAGAAGAGGAGTCTAAAATTTTATTACCAGTTCAAAAAAATTCTAAATTTAATTTTATTCAAAAAGAATAAAATTAATTATATATATAATTTAGATAAATTAGGCATATTACCAGTTCGAAAAATTCTAAATTTAATTTTATACAAAAAGAATAAAATTAATTATATATATATAATTTAGATAAACTAGGCATATTACCATTTCGAAAATTCTAAATTTATTTTATTCTAAAATGAATAAAATTAATTATATACATATTTAGATAAATTAGGTATATTACCATTTCGAAAATTCTAAATTTATTTTATTCTAAAAATAATAAAATTAATTATATACATATCTAGATAAATTAGGCATATTTTTTTATTTTTAAATTTTCTTAAAGAAGAAATTACTATATACAAATTTTCAAGGGATAAACCTGTTATATTTTATTTTATTTTTTTATTATTAATTCAAATTTTCTTTTACTAAAAAAGGGAATAATATTTTACTTTTATTTTTTCAATATACTCTGGGAGATTAAATTAATTTTTCTTCTTACTCTGTAAGAAGATGATAAATTTTTTTTTTTGGGAGGGCGCCACTTTTAAAAAAAATTGGGACAGTTCCGAAAGAGCACGCAAACTGACGGGAGGTCTTGGGAGATGGTGCGTGGAGAAAGACAATGCTAGGTTAATATATTTTTTTAAAATCTTAGTGTATGGGCCTAAAAAGGCTCATATATATGTCAGAAGACATATACATAGTTTTTAATAGGTAAAATTTTTGTGATAAGCCCTACTATATAATATATATAGTGAATAGAATTTTTCATTTTTTTAAATTTTAATAGTATAAGGAATTGAAGAAATGTTCTTTAATGTAAATTAACGTGTCTTTCATATAAATTTGTCTTTGTTTTATATTACATCCAGTATTTAATTGCAATAAATTTAATATGTATTTTAATTCTATCATTTGTATTTCCTTTATTTTACCTCACACCAAACCAAAAGGTCAAAATTTTATCATTCTTTGTGGGTAAAATTTCTTGGTTAGCTCATTTTGAGGCTTGTCCCTTTGGTACTATGTCACAATAACGAGGTTGAAACTTGTATAGATCAATGTTTGAGTAATAGCCGTGGTGAAATTTTAAAAGAAAATAAATTTTTCTTTATGAGAGTTTAGTATATCATCTAATGGTCAAAAATAGATACATCCATTAGAACAAAAACCCGATCCAACATTTGGCGCCCAACGTGGGGCCAAAAATATATTAACCTACCATTGTCTTTCTCCACGCACCATCTCCCAAGACCTCCCGTCAGTTCGCGTGCTCTTTCGGAACTGTCCCAAATTTTTTTAAAAGTGGCGCCCTCCCAAAAAAAAAATTTATCATCTTCTTACAGAGTAAGAAGAAAATTAATTTAATCTCCCAGAGTATATTTAAAAAATAAAAAGTAAAATATTATTCCTTTTTTTTTAGTAAAAGAAAATTTGAATTAATAATAAAAAATAATAAAATATAACAGGTTTATCCCTTGAAAATTTTTATATAGTAATTTCTTCTTTAAGAAAATTTAAAAATGAAAAATATATACCTAATTTATCTAGATATGTATATAATTAATTTTATTCTTTTTAGAATAAAATAAATTTAGAATTTTCGAACTGGTAATAAAATTTTAGACTCCTCTTCTTGCATATAAAGGAAGGGATAATTTATATACATATGTACATGTGCTCTTTGTACATTCTTCATCTCGGCCTTTCTGCAGCGGACTTTGGGATACACGCCCAGAGCTAATTCCAGTTCTTCATCTCTTAATCGACCTCGTCGTTGTCCTTCTGTGGAGGGTTGGTCGGTTTGGACAGGTCCAGTGTCATCTCCGACTGGGTATCTTCCCCGCCTTTAGAGCATCGTCGGCCATCGTTGGGGGATTCTCCACCTGGAAAACAAACACTTTGGCGAGACACTGTGCATATATGATGTAAATGTTTACATCATTGTTGGGTCTGTTTTGTGGAAATATGGCCCAACACAGCTAAAGCGCCGCAGGCTTCAAACATTTTTAAGGGATTGTTGGGGTAGACTACCTTTTGCCCAGAAACCTAGACACTTGATGACACCAGACTTCCATGCCGAAAGCTGATGCCTGGGGGAGAAGAAGACACCAGTGATATCCAGAGACATCCGTGCTGGAAGCTGCTGTACCATATGTACATATATGCCCCTCATTTAAGATTTAGATAGAGGTGACCAAAAGAAAACAATTTGTCATATAAACATTTAAATCAATAATTTTTTTTAATACTCGGGATATATATATTATTTAATTTCCTAAAGGAATTAATTTGTTTTTCAATATACACCTTTTTTTTTCTCTCGCGCGGCAACACGGTAAATTGGAGGCGTGGTCATGATCACGTGCGTGTTTGCTTTCGACGAATGAAAATGCCAACCAATAGAAACTTTGGCGCGAGCAACGAATGAAAATGGAGGGAGGCAAGGATAAAAGGGAGTTTTCTTGGCAAAAATGAGATAGGAGAGATTCAACCAGAGTCGACAGTCGGGCCTGAGACGCAGAAAGGAGAAGACCAGACCTTGCCACGCTTTCGAGAGAAGGTAAGCCCCTCGCCATTATGGCTTAGCTCCCCCCCTTTTCGAGCAGAAACTAACGTAGATTTCGCATGGGCCCTAAAGGGCTTTAAGTAACTTAAAAGGAATGATAGGGATCTTACATTTTGTCCCGCCAGAATAGATGAAGATCTAGGCTTTCCCCTTTAGAAAGGCAAATTTGTAATTTCAAGTCACCTCTATCTAGATTATTATGTAAATAGCATATCTCGCTAGTATAGAAATGTTCCCAAAATTGAATTTAATCTGAATAAATATCTAGTATATAACATATATGGAGAGTTTTGTTTCCCCTCATACATATTTCATTCTTTGGTACTACCCCCCCCCCACATCTTATTATTACTAATTGTACCGAAATATAGAACTACCGGCTCTAATGGAATGGAGTTGTGTATTGTACCTTATTGTGATACTTTAATACAGAAACAGCGGTAAATACGATTTTTTTTTTCGCCTTGAGGGTATCTCTTTGTCAGGTTTTAGTAATATTTGTATTTTCATATAAGGAATTTGGCCTTCTTTCACTGTTTAAACGAAATATTGTATGATTCTTACCTATTTGGAGGGAATACTACAAAAAAATCAAGTCTTCCAATAAATTGCCGGCCACATGCATTGTCGCGAGTGCCTGTCATGCCCACAGTGATCAAATAAGCCAGTTCTCCTGCCTGTGTTTCAGTGTGTTTTTCCGTCATACTTACCATTATATTATTCGTTGATTTAATTTTAGTAAAGACCCATGTTGCCTTATCACTCTTTGGTTTTGTTCCCCTCATGATATTATTGAAACCCTTTTTGTTTTAAATATATTACAAATGTTAATGTCAATAGTATAAGTCTATCGTTTTGCTTGTTTTTATAGCTTATTTGTTAGATTTTGGTATAATCTTTACAAATAGAGTCCTTTCCATATATCCAGATAGTAACCTAATTCAACGCATTTTGTTGAATCTTTGTTATAAAAATCGGGATTAAAAGGATACCTGCATGTTTAATCAGATTTTATTACTAATAAAATCTGAACCTGGTACTTCCTGATATCTAATTTGAAACAATGATTCCAACATATTATACTTCTATAGAAATTGTTAATTTGGTCTTATATTCAGGTTTATAGTTTCTAATAGTAACATGTTCATCTCTATCTGAGGCCCCTTAAAGTTGTTGGATGATCTCAGAGAATTTGACACAAAATGGGCTTGTCACTGACCCGAGTCCGTTGGTCTGTGGAGGCGGCCAATAGATGGCGATCAATTCCAGCGTCTATTTTGATGGGAGAGCCGACCATTATTTCATAGATCATTTAATTTAATGTAGGAACGAGAATAATTCAATATTTCCCTCCTTTCTTCCCAAGTACACGTGAGCCTTAGTTTAATGAGGAATCTCTTTACACATCTGTCCTAAGCCTTCCGCACTATATCTTTTGTGTATGAATCTATTTACAATTGATCTGTAGAAATTATAGAGATCTATTGCTATGATTTCCCTCTCTGAAATAGTTCCCAGCGTCTTCAGTGGGTTGCTAAATCGCCAGAAGGTGTCTTTTATAGATTATCTAATCAATAATGACTTCACGGATGTTGCACAGTATATGCCACAGAATGACTATGGATAATTCTAGAAGAGATTGGTGCTAGACAAGGGTATTGAGGGAGAATAGTAAAGAATAAGTCGTACTAGCTTTCGCGAATAAAGTCCAGGAAGGACATTATTCCAGGAGTATCTTAAAAGATAGCTGACACCCCCGCCCCGGGGCCCATCATTATCTCTTTTCTTCAAAGGGGAAGTTGATACCCCTGAGACGTTGGAACTTCACATTCCATAGACCTTGTTAGTCCCCGGGACACCCGGCGCTCTATACATTCCAGGAAGGAACTTGTCAACGGTTCTCCCCCGACCTGAGCCCCCTCTGGGGGGGGGGTCCCTCCCACGCCTGGCATGGAAGAAAGCTCCTACTTGGAGTGGCGTAGTCCTCAAGTCCTTCTATACCCTATATATTATCTGATATTTCTATCTCCTCAAGTATAACCTTAGCTGTTTAAGTCATATATTTGTCTATTTCTATGTCACACTTGTATATCTTAATAAGGAAATTTTACTAAGTCACATCTTACATGCCCCATTCCCATTGGTCTAAAAACGGGAATTCAACAATGGCGCCCGCCGCGGGGCTCGAATTTAGTATATATTTCATCTCATATACTTTAGAAATATATACCTAATGAAAAGCCATACTATTTTTGGGTATAATTATTTAATTAATTAAATTGGTGAAGTAGTCCACACCCTGAGTTAAGAGTTTATATCTAGAGTGACTTACAAAAATTTCCAGTGGTCTTACTTAGGAATGTCATGTTGTTGCCTTGAGATTTTCCGCTAATTTTAAGAGCTATTCATAGTGCCCTTTTAGTTTTCTAACCACACCTACTGTTATGATTTTAAATCGTGAATTTTAATTTATGCTTTCCGTTTCACTGGCATTTTTATCAGGCAATGAAAGTTAAGTTGAGGCGATGTCTACCGCATCACTCACCGCTGTCACCTACGATTCACATTGTTTGGGACAAAGCCCTAATAATTTATTATTTACAAGTTTTTATTTAGTTTTAATCATTTTATACAGTATGAGAAATGTGGTTGGATTGCCATGGTCCAAATTTAGAACGGTGATCAGTGTTTTACGGTAGTCTACTGTTGGCTTCCGTAGGCGTTTCTTACTGGGAAAAAGAAAGAGAGGACCCAATGAAATAATTTAGTAGCGTTTATTAAAACAAAATCATAATAATGAACAACACATATAACAGAGAGTACCGTCGTCTTCCGGGTATTCCTTCTACTGGGGAGCTCGGATTCTATATTCTGTGCGTTTATAATCTGTTTATCTGTGGCTCTCTGGTCGGGATGGCGCCTACATTCGGCCATTCCTGGATTTCAATCGTCCTCGATTGAACCTTGCGTTGCAGGAACGTCGTGGGTTGCGTCGGGGGGTATCTTCTACTTCTGGCTCCTCGTCCGGACTTTCTTCTGTAGCTGAATCATCTTCTTCACTGTGCCAAGACTTCAGTTGACTGATATGGGCCGTTGTCGTGTAGAACCGTCCACTGGTTCTTTCGCTTAACTGAGTCACTCTATACGTGTCGCTTGGCAGAACCTCGGTAATTATCAAAGGTCCTCGATATTTGGGTTGTGCCTTGGTTGGTTCACCCGTCATTTGGGGTACATGCCTCATCACTACAATTTCTCCTACTTCGAATTGGATTGTACGGCACCTCTTCTTATTGTAGTATGTCTTCATAATTTCTTGTTTATTCTCAATTTGGGATCTCACACTCTCTTGAATTCTATCCGGCTCGGTCCATGGGTCCACGTCTTCGTCTGCTAATCTTCTAAGTATCCCATCGTGGAATCGAGGGGAATAGCCGTGGAGTGTTTCGAACGGTGTTTTATTCATCGTCTTGTTCACCGCATTGTTCAGGTCTCGCTCTACCTCCTTGATCTTCAGGTCCCAATCCTTCCGTCGCGGATCCTCGATACTGGTTGCTATAGTGGACAATACTGTTCGGTTCACTCTTTCGACCATCCCGTTCCCTTGCGGATGTTTCGTAGAGTTCAGAGTATGATGTATTCCATTTCCTCGACAGAATTCTTCAAATTGCCTTGAGGTAAAACATGACCCTCTGTCGCTGATGATCTTGTCGGGTAGTCCGAAATCATTCACAAAACTTTTCATTACCTTCAGGACGTTCTGCGTCGATGTATTCCTTACAGGGCTTAATCGGACAAATCTTGTCAGATTATCGACAATCACTAAAAGTTCCTGGTTACCTTTTGTACTTCTCACGAAGGGGCCTACGTGGTCCATGTGTACGATGGAAAACGGTCTCTTGCCTGACTTAATGGGATGTAGGAAGCCTTGTTGTTTTCCACCGGGAACTTTGTTGAATAGACACTCGAGACACATAGCCACATGGCGTCGAACGTACCTCTTCATTGAAGGAAACCAGTACAATTCCTTAATTTTGTTGACAGTCCTATCAGTCGCAAAATGTCCCATTAGATCATGGAATTTGACAACTAAGCTTTTCCTCATACTTTTGGGTATAACATACAGGGCTCGTTCCTCTTCTCCATTTTTCACCATGCGGAAAAGTCTGCCTCCTTTGTAGCTGTAGTCGTTAATTCTATTTTGTTCTCCTACTGTCCTATCACACGGGTCCTTTCGAAAGATCTGGATCAGGTCTCTCAATTCAGGGTCGGAATGCTGAATCATCAAGATTTGTTCTTCCAGTGAGATTGCGAAGCACACTTCAAGGTTTTTCTCCACGATTTCCTCCATCGTGTCTCTAGGGTCGTCGACTGGAGCTCTACTCATTCCGTCTACGTGGGCCATCTTCTCCCCTGGTTTATGTCGAATTTCGAAATCGTATTCCTGAATCATATTGTACCATCGCGCTATCTGAGGATTTGTAGTCTTCTTCGCGTTCATGTTGACCAGTGCTTGACAATCTGTAACCACTGTAAACTTGATTCCTACGAGGAACTGACGTAGTCGATCCAAGGTCCACACTATCGCCATCAGCTCCAATTTGCTTGAGTGGTACATCTTCTCGGCCTCTGTTGTCTTCTTGCTCACACAGTAGACCAAGCGCCATTTGCCGTCTTCGTCCATCTGTAGCACCATTCCTGCTAATCCCTCAGCACTCGCATCGCAATGTACTTCTGTCTTGAGTTCAGGGTTGTAATGAGCTAGTACCGGATATTCGACCAGATCCTTTCGTAGTCCTCCAAATGACCTTCGCTGTTCTTCCTTCCATTCAAATTGTGAACCTTTCTTCGTAAGTCTGCTTAGTGGTTCTGCTTTCCTCGCGAAGTCCTTTACAAATCGTCTGAAGAAGTTCGTCAGTCCCAGAAAGCGTCGTATGTCGTGGACATTCTTGGGTTCTGGAAATTCTTCTATCGCCTTGATCTTTCTTGGGCCTGGCTTAAGTCCGCCTGTACTGATGACATACCCTAAGAACTCAACTTCCCTCCTTCCGAACTCACATTTAGAGGGTTTCAGTGTCAACTTCGCTGATCTTATTCTTTCGAGGACTTCCCTCAACCTTTCGATCATCTCCCGCCAATCCTTTGCCGGGATAATCACGTCGTCGAGATAGCAGAATGCCTTCTTGTTCAGCAGCGGACCTAGGACAGTGTGCATCAGTCTTTGGAATTCAGCTGGTGCGTTGGCGAGTCCAAAAATCATCCTTTCGAATTGACCTGTATCATCTGGGGTGATGAATGCTGTCTTTAATTTTGCCTTATCGGTCAGTGGTATCTGCAGATATCCATGCGCCAGATCCAGAGTGGTGAAGAATTTCGCATTCCTTAGGCCTTCCAGAAGGTCGTCTATCCTTGGTAATGGGAACTTGTCCTTAACTGTTTGAATGTTGAGTCTCCTATAATCTACCACCAGACGATGATCTCCAGTTTTCTTCCTCACAAGTAGAACGGGACTAGCGTAGGGTGATCTAGTTTCCGTGACTATTCCATTGTCCTTCCACTCTCTGACAATCTCCCTGATTGCTTCGCGTTCACTTGCAGTCGTCTTATACGGTCTCAGACAGACTGGCTTGCTTCCATCAACCTCCTTAATGTCCATCTTGGTGACATCGGTGCACCCTAATTCCTCCATGCCAAGAGCGAAACAGTCTCTATACTCGTTTACTACATCTAGGATTTCTTGTCCCTCTTTCGAAGTCAGAGAATGATTGACGTTGATGTCCTCAGGCAGTATGGGGCGCTTACGTTTCATTTGGTCTTGTCCTTCCCTCTTCTCTTCATTTTTAGTCTGAAACGAATCCTCTGCGACGTCCAGGTTAACAACAATCTCATCAAGGTTCAGTAGTTCAACTCGCCCTACACATTGGTTCTTCCTTACTCTCAACTTGCCCTTGCCAGCTGAGATGATGGGTACGGTCGTCTTTCCATCGACCACTTCCAATAGGGAATCGACACAGGCGTCATCTACTCCTGTGAACAATACATATCCGTCCTTTACCTCGTCTGTGATTGCACTTGTAAAGTTAATGGAGTCGCTCTCCAACTGAACAGTTTCGGTTGCTCTCAGTTCGATGCGACGCGACTTGATTTCTTCTTGCAGATTAGCAAACGGAAATTCGGATGAATAGCCAATATGCAAGTTTTTACCAATTCTGGCGAAGGATACGTAGGGCAGATCTGTCCATGTTCTTCCAATTAATAGGTCATAGGGTTGGGCATCATCGTTGACAATGAATACAGTGATTTCCCTTCCGACGATGCCATCAATCTCCAGGTCGACTGTCGTCTTCCCAACGGTCCTGGCAGCTGGTGCAGTCTGGTTACCAATGCCGTACAGACTAGTCGAGTCTGGTTCGATGTCGACGCTGATCCTCCTTGCGACCGATTCTCTCATTAGACAACTGCTGCTCCCGGTGTCTATCATTGCCTTCACGGTTTCCTTGTTGTCGATCTTGACATCCTTCAAATATACATCTGGCGGGACAGTCTCCAGTCCTTCGACTTCCAGGTTGGCTACTTTTAGTCCTTCTTTGGGTCTTGTGCAATTCCTTTCCTTGTGTCCCGTTTGACCGCATCCTCGGCATGTCAACGTAGTCCTGGGTGCTGGGCAGTCTCTGGCAATGTGTCCAAACTGATTGCAGTTGAAGCACTTCGGTTCTCCCTTGTCGTTTCTGATCGTACGGTTGACCATTCTCCTCAAGGTGTTAGGGTACGTTTCACTGATTTCGTTCCTTGCAGCGTCTTGACCCGAAACATTCGTTCCTTGTTTAGTCTCTTTAACTTCGCTTTGGTTGGGGAATCTCGCAGATTTCTGCTGAAACGACGGTGGTATGAGGTGTTTCGCATTCCAATGCGGAGGTCCCATCTCGGTGCGAACATTTTCGTACTCGTCCAGTTTATCCGCCAACTCATCTGGGTTGTTTAACTTGGTCCAATCGTCAATGAGATGATTACGCAGCACATTTGGAACTTTTTTCTTTAGCTGGTTAGTGACGGACAAATCCTTTAGGGCGTCGAAATTTTCCACGTTCATTCCTTCGATCCATTCGTTGAAATATCCTCGCAATTCGAAAGCGAAGTCTCTCCAGGAACCCTTTTGAGATCTCTCGTGCTTCTCGAATTTTTGTCTGAATTGTTCGGGGCTCAACTTGTACCGTTTTAGGAGCAACCTTTTCACGAACCTATAATCGCCGCTTTGTTCTTCTGTCTCCCGAGAGATTAATTGAGTCATTTCGTAAGGTAGCAATCCTAGGAGGCTGAACGCCCATTGGTCTTCATCCAATCCTAGTCGCTTTGCCTGTCTTTCGAAAAGAATTAGGTAAAAACTCAAATCATTGTCCTTCGACTCGTACTTGGGCATCAGTTTACGTATCTCGTAATGTGCGTCATTGCTGGTACTTCGAGACGTATCGTTGTTTCCGCGTGTAGTCTGGATGCGCAGCTTCTCAAGCTCAAATTCCATTACCATTTGTTCTTTTCGTTCCCGTTCGATTCGTTCCCGATCCTCGATTCGTTTCCGATCCTCGATTCGTTCCCGCTCCTCGATTCGTTCCCGATCCTCGATCAGAGTCTCCAACAGTTGCTTTGCGAACTCTTCTTCGTAAGATTGGCTATTCAAAATAAGGTGTTTTAAGTCGACGATCCTGCTCTCTGGCGGTACTACCTCGCCGAGTTCATACGCCAACTTGCTCAAATCGCATTTCCTTACTTTCGCTAAATAAGTCATGTTTTTCAAAAGGAAAAATAAACAAAGCAAAAATTTTAAAATAAACAAATAAAACTGACTAAACCAGATACGTACTGTTTCAATTATTTCTTTAAACGAAATCAACTTTTCTTTAGAAATTTTGAGACAATACTTTTTTTTTCTTTTTACCGCGATACTTTGCGATAATACTTTTTATCGAGATGATTTTGCAATAATACTTTTACCGCGATACTTTGCGATAATACTTTTATCGAGATGACTTGCAATAATACTTTTACCGCGATACTTTGCGATAATACTTTTGTCGAGGTGACTTGTAATAATACTTTTACCGCGATACTTTGCGATAATACTTTTGTCGAGACGACTTGCAATAATACTTTTACCGCGATACTTTGCGATAATACTTTTGTCGAGGTGACTTGTAATAATACTTTTACCGCGATACTTTGCGATAATACTTTTGTCGAGGTGACTTGTAATAATACTTTTAGGAATAGGTAATTAAATTTCGTACATACCATGCAACTCCTCTTACGTTGATCGGTCACCGCGCCACGTCCTTCTCGTTTCCAAATTATTCCAGTGAATCTTCAATTTTCTTCAGGACCATCCCACTTCTGAATTTCTGTTGGCTTCCGTAGGCGTTTCTTACTGGGAAAAAGAAAGAGAGGACCCAATGAAATAATTTAGTAGCGTTTATTAAAACAAAATCATAATAATGAACAACACATATAACAGAGAGTACCGTCGTCTTCCGGGTATTCCTTCTACTGGGGAGCTCGGATTCTATATTCTGTGCGTTTATAATCTGTTTATCTGTGGCTCTCTGGTCGGGATGGCGCCTACACTACTGAAATGACTTAGCATACCTTTTTTTTTTTTTCATCATAGCTCTGATATAATTTCTCTCACAGCAGAGGTGAGTTCTGATAATTATTGCTGGCTACAATTTTTTAACTTTATTTAATAGCGCTTTCTACCAAGTCATACTAGCCTGTGCATCCAGATTTGGGGCTAATATGCTGAGGGATAGTTAATCGATATTTTTTTCCAGCGCATAGTGGATTGGGAGAGTGGCAAATATATGAGCCTTAAGGTGAAAGTAGAGCTGAAGATCCAGTTAGCGTACCCGTGAAGAGAGAAGTTTGATCACCATCTCTTCGTGAACCTTTTTTTTTAAATTTGAAATCAATAATGGATAGAAATCTGGTTTTAACATTCCAATGGCAGAATCTCAAGGAATAGATATAGTAACCAATTTGCGCGAGTACTTTTAATCACTGTGGAACTATGTATTAACTTATGACAACTACCTGGGATAATCTTTAAATATTCAAAGGAAAGGAGATGACTGGAGCTTGTGTCTGCAAGACAGCTGAGATATCCCGAGGCGTGCTTGGACAGCTTTAAGTTAATGACAAGGCAGCAAAAGCCACCTGTATTAGAGACAGGATCTATCTAATAATGGGGGTATAGGAGCCAGGAGAGTTTATCGAGGCTCGATTTGACACTTGTATATCATGAGGAAGTTAGCGGAATGCGAGTCTCCAGTGCGGTGTGATATCACCTAAAGGCTGTGAATAAGGATTGATAAAGTCGGGACACCCGAGCAAACATATTACATTGAATGTAATTCGGAACCTGTAGGCGTGAGGCGGTATCGTGATTGGTTAGATGGCTAGACACGCGAGGAGGGCGGCCCCCTTTGACGACGTTTTCTGCCAAGTATGATCACTGGATGCCGATAGACCGCTTAAAGGGTGTGTCCCCCACATGGGAAATGTCATTGAAGATGTGCCAGCATGGAGAGAAGAAAGGTCTAGGACGAGATGACGTTTCCTAAAATTGACACTCAAGGTGGTACGCCTGGGCTATAGATGAGGCATTGCGGTCCATCTAGAATATGGCGCTAATTCCAGAACAAATGTGGATAGATCGAGCTGAGGTGACTACTCCATATTAGATATACTCCTGTAAATTCTTAAATGTCCACAAATATTTCCACAGTGAATTATACAAGTTGCACACCCATATCTCATGAGCCAGGAATGTAATTATCAGACTGACAGTAATAAGGAATAATATAAAATTTCTAACCCAGGAACAAACAAAACCTCTGATATGCAACAAAGTCCTACAAAGTAATTCCCCTACAAGATTCACAGTGTATCATCATAACTCAACAAAAAGTTCAGTTACAATTGGTATCATAAAGGGCGAAATAACTTTGTCATTTCCCAGTCCAATATGCACCTGTTACCCCATAGACAGCGATCTTATAACCACATTTGATTTCGTTTCAGCATGTTGTGAGGGAATTGAACTCATGGAAATGCAGCCTCTAATTACTATGCCTCATACTGTATAAATAAAAGAGGGAGATTTCTAATAACAGCCGCTAAGTGTCAATGGACACGTGCACGTGTTAAGGGATTAGGTAATTGATAGGATAAACTTCTAGATATTCAACAATTGTATATTCATAATTTGTAATTGCTAACAATGTGGCAGAGATCATCCAGGGCTTCAACGTGACATTTGTGTATGCCCCGGGGAGAGAGAACACGATGGCCGACTTCCTCAGTAGGCCCCCGTGTGGGGGTGATTCTGACTCATCACGAGATAAGAGAGTTGTAGCCGAGGCAATTAAAAATAAAGATGGTGGGCCCCTCTCCCCTTGATAGATAGCGAACGGACGGTGGGAAGATGATAGAAGAAAGTACATTCGATGTGGAAAGCGTAGCTGTCGACCGCAATATCGCCTCGATAGAACTATTGTTTTTGGCCCTTCACCACTTAGTGTTAATAGATAATTTGTTTTAGACTAGAGGCCAATATATCTGTGAATAGTACATATTATGCACTGAGGGTTTTGTGTAGGCTGATTTGCCTAAATTTCAGCAACTGTATACACTAATTTATATACATAGGTCTATATTATAATATTAGGCTATGGTAAATAACAAATATGTATTCTCCTTTTAAGAAGCAGTTTTTTTTCCTTGGCTGCAAATTTGGTTTTAGTGTTGGTATATGATTTTTTAAGAGTTACTCAGTTTTTTTTTTTAACAACGCTTTGTTCTTAGTGATAGGCTGTGATTTAAAGAGTTTCAGCTTTCTTTTATTTTTCTAGCTACGAGTTTGTTTTAGTGTTGTAATGAATCTTAAAATTTCAATTTTTTTATTTTAAGCTAACAATTTTGTCTTAGTGTTGTGGTGAACTTTGAAGAGTTTGCAGTTTTTCTTTTTATTTTAAACTATAACGTGTGTTCTAAACTTCCAGTTTTTCCTACTTTATTTTATGTTAACAATTTTGTCTTAGTGTCATAGTGAACTTTAAATAGTTTACAGTTCTTCTTTTTATTTTTAAACCATAACGTGTGTTCTAGTGTTAAGTGACCGTTGAAAGGAGCTTTAACACCCTGTTTCAGTGTTTGTGTGTTATTTGTCTCAACCTTGTTTTTGTGCAGTATATCGTCTCACAACCTTGCTGTAGTGTTTGTTGCCATCTTTAAAGATCTTCACAATTTGTTTTAATTTTAGTGTGTCATTTAGAGAAAATTGTCACAACCTTATCCTTGTATAGAACACCGTTTTTACACCGTTTTATTTGATGACTTATATGAGAGATTTTAGATATAAAAAAAATTAAGAGTTACTATTTACATGAGCCAAATCGACCCAGCAGTTAGAGCAAGAGGGAGGGACTCAGATGTTTCCTCCTTCCACGTGACACCACTGTCTACCCCGACCGGTCGTTCCAGATAAGAGGGAATATAAGGAAACTCTGTCCTCCTGACACCGCTCCCTCCACACGAGAAACAGCGTCCCGCTGTTTACTAGTCGGTCACATAACCTTGGGCAATCTGTTCTTGTACTTCGGGGTCGTGGTAGGGCTTCATGCTCACTACATGGACGATACCTTGGGTTTTTCGTCCTCTCCTAGTGTAGAATTGTCACAACCTCCCATAGTGTAGTACATAGTTAAAAGAGTCTTCACAACCTTGTTTTAATGATAGTTTGTCGTCTTTAAGAGTTGTGTCACAACCTTGTTTTAATATAACACATCGTTTTGAAGAGCTTTCGCAAACTTGTCAGGATATGATTTAGGAAAATTTTAGTTTTTATTTTTTGTTTTTATGCTACAATTTCGTCCAACTTTCGACCAGAGGGACCACGAGAAACAGCAATCTTAGGAAACCCGCTAGAGGTAGTGAATAGGACAATTGGTGGCAATGTTGACGACCCTGAAATACGCCGTTCGACCAGGGTCAAGAAGCCCACTGAGTGCAGGTTGTGTCCAGGTTGCCAATGATTAAACCTATGGAATGTGTACTAGAGTTTAGTTAAATTTTGATCATAGTATGAAGTGTTAGAACATGGGTTAAAGGCCCTAGACAGTGGTTTTAAAGAATTTCAGCTTTCCTTTTTAGATTACAACCTTGTGTTTGTATTAAATGTTCATTGTAAGGAGTTTTCAGTTTTTTTTTATTGAAGAGGCTATTCTGTGTTGATAGCAAATTGTGATTTAAGTCGTGAGTTCAACAGTTTATTTTGTTTTAATTTTTTTATTGAAGGTTCTGAACAGTGGTTCAACTTTAAAAATAATTAAGGGACTTAGACGCACTAGATAATTGCTGTGCTTGTAACCAATTCTCTATGGACAGACTTGGAACTTGCGTTGGGTAAAACTTGACTCCCTGTAATCCCTGGGTCCAGTTATACAGTCCAAAGAGAATTTCTAATGAGAGTGTGTAAGGCAATTACAGTCTAAGAATTGATATGATAGAGCAACAAGTAACCTCTGTTGTTAAACTCCAGAACGAGCTGGGTACTGAAAGCCCTATAAGTCCAAAGAAAGAGTTTAGCTGAATAGCAGAGGAAGAAGAATGCCAATGACCTATATAAGAAATAGGGTTGGAAAAATACTTGTAGGTCTATCAGGTTTGGCAATGAGGCAAATGCTTGAAGTTCAGTTCGCTCCATTTAAGTGCTAGTCTTGATGATTCGTTTATTTAGACACCAAGTGTCAAGATAAGAAGATTTTCAAACTGTTAGACACACAGTTAAAGTGATAGGTTAGATTTCAGAATACAATTGTTGACAATCAACATAGTTTGATTTATTTATCTGTTTAATTATAAATAATTTTTATCTATGAGTAGATAATTTATATAGAGTTTGTAAGAGGCACTTTATTTGAGTAAATAGGGCTTTAGTCCCCAATTTGTTTTAATTAGGTATATTTTATTTGATTTCACATCTGTCCTGGAAGATTCCATTATTGTTAAGGCTTATTGAGAATGATAATTGAGTACTTTGGCTTCTATAACAGCTTTGAACTTTAGGATGAATGCCCTCAGTGACTGGATTTTTTTTTGTATGAATGTGAGGAGGAATAAATGTGTAAAAAGTTTAAAAACTCTTATATTGTTAGACCAAAGGTACTTTAGAATAGGGTTAGGGAACCAATACAATAGATTCAATTTTAATTTTGATTTCTTTATTTGTTAGGATCGAATGGCCTCACAGGACTGTACAACTCTATTGTTAGGAAAGGAATTCGCTCCATTTTGTTAGGTCTCCTCCTATGGGAGTATAAAATTGGTTTCTATTATTAGGGTAATCAATCACCCTATTTCATTATATCAACTTGAATTCTAAGAATCGTAGGCAGTGACCATGTCTCGATTCTCAGACTGGAGATTTGTGGGAGGTCACGGTCAGGCCAAAAACCTGCAAGTCCCCTCCTCTTTAGAGGAAGCGGAGAGGTACCAGGTGAACTTTGTGCTAGGTGGGGAGATTCAGTTGCCGACGTCGCAAACTAAGTGTACAGCGACAAACCTCAGATAACCGATCTGACATCGTAGTTTACGACGCGTTAAGCGTGGCTGAAATGAGGGTGATTCAGTCGGGAGGTTGGAAAGGATCGGGACGTTTGATGCTCTTCTATATATTGCGCAGCCTGGAACAAATTCCCCGATGGACGAGCTTAGAAACATGTGCTGGGTAGAGAAATCGAATTCCCTGTAACTCCTTGTCTTTTAGTCAAAGTCCAAAGGGGTTTTCTAATGAGGGTTAACAATTGAGCAAGTAGGAAACAAGTTACGATTACACGAGGCGATTCCGTCTACAGATTTTAGATACCAATTAGCAAAGTGACAGATGGACTGTCCAGATTCTTTGCGTTTTATATCGCCCCAGGCTAGCAAAAGTTAATCACCTATTTAAAGGCTATTAGTCTACCATACGTTTAGTTAGAACGAATTTAAGTCTAAATACCAGTTAGTAAGTAGAATTTTTTTTCTTTTACGAGAATAACTCGTTCTATGTTAAGATAAATTTTAAATTAGTAGGCCACCTAAATGAACCTTTGAAGCAGATTGCCAGAACAAGCCAATACAGTATCCCAAATTCGAGAAAGAAGGAAGTTTTAAAGGAAGATTGAATATCAATTTTGTTTTAGCAGTAAGATGGTCTAGAGCAATGAGTTTATTTTATTTTATTTTGGACGTAGAGTCAAATTTTCAGAGTGATATTAAGAACTCAAGTGGGAAGATGTATCACAGGGTATAAGTTAGACCTAGGTTGCTAATCATCATAATTATTATCAGGGTTAATTATTTTTTTAAGTGAATTTGTTGGTCAAAAATATGAGTACACATTCTATAGATAAGATAAACAATGTATAATAGGGGTTAACTACATGTTCAGGTAAAGAACAAAGATAGGTGGGAATGTCATCACGATAAGGTAATTTAGAAATATCTTGGTTTAGAGGAGTAATTGACTACCAAGATTTCCTTTCCTATAAGTTTTCTCTTGGATTGAGAGAGACGGAGAACATGCCAGACAAAACACTCCCAATGACGAGTTGATAAGAATAAAATTTTAAAATATTACATATGAGTTTTGAAATACTAGTGAGTTGAATTAGACCCCTCAGTGCATATCTACTCGTTTTATTATTACTATATATTCAATATTACCATATATCATATATCATTCCATATTATATTCATGTCTATCTATATATATATATATATGTAAAGCACAATCAATTTGGATTATTGGTTATTGACACAAGATAACGGGACCAAGTCCTAAGAGGCAGGCGACGTGTGACATTTCAGTAGCAGCGTTGTTACCATCTTCAACCAAATAGACTGAATGAGAAATCCCACCACAGCATATATATTTGTTTTTTTATATATATCCTCTATATCAACGCTATCTCCTCTCTATATATTTATATCATATCCGTTCAATATTTTTTTTTGGCATATGTTGTGCCCACCGTTATTTTACTACATTTTTATTATTACCATATATTCAATATTATCATATATCATATATCATTCCATATTATATTCAGGTATCTATATATATATATGTGATGATTTAAGACCATGGAATTGTTGTAAATAGTCTAGATATCGACTACCACATGTTCCACCCCATGACTGTATATAACTTCTTATGTACTGCACATAGAAAACCTCAACTAACATCAATCTGTACCGCGTAAGAATCTAATAAAGTATCGCAACTGTACAGATAGAAGGAATGGAGACTAACAGGAGAAAATTAAGGTTAAAACTAATCAGGCTTAGGACAGAAGTCGAAGCAAGGCCTAGCAAAAGAGGCTTAAAACTAGCCCAACTATAAATAATTTACAAGACAATATTTCCTGGGCAAGACAGGACGTATCTTGTGACCGCGGAAACCATAAAAGTCGAGTAACGCCCCGTGTTTCCGGACCAAGGCCGGATATCTTCCGACAAAAGCAGCACCAAAGAAAGCCGCAGGGCCAATCAGAGAAGACAAGACCTAAATAGGTCAACCAATAGAAAAAGGCCACGTGGCATGGTCCCGCCAATTGGGAAAGAATCACCTAAATAGGTCAGCCAATTAGAAAGAAGCAAGGTCGTGGTGTTAAATCGAGGACCTAGAATTGTTAGTCTTCGCTTGGATCCCAACGGTAACACTTGCTCTAAAATCTCCCTCTCTCCTCATCCCATTCCTTCTTGACGTCAGACGCTTTTAGTGGAATCTCTGTTTGTTTATTTCACCTTTGGCCCAGCTGTGTCGCCTTCCACCACGACTGCGGGGTAGAGTTGACATCGAGGTTCGTCTAGCATCAGGTAACACTGGTCCCAGAGGTCCCAAGATATCACAGACTCCCCCGTACCGAAGAGTCGACAGGATAGTGGACGCCAAGGTACAAGTAAGCAAATAGACCACTGTCTGTACAGAAAGATGGAACAGGGAAGAGAGGAGGATTCAAAGGAACCAATGAAGACCGATACCGACTACGAAAGTGGAGAAAGCACCACTTTTCCGAAGAAAGAAACCACCCTCGGTAGGACGCAGGAAATTGTCCCCGGCCAGGAAGACGTCACACCCCCGCCGCCGGTGTCAGATGTCCTGGGGAGTTTGACCACGACGCTACATCAGCTTTCTGCCGTGACCGGACATCGCGAGAGGTGGAATCGCTACGATGGTTCATACAAGGCGCAGAGCTTCTTCACCAACTACGACGCCCAAGCAGATCGGGCCCAACTACGATACTCTACAAGACTGAGGAAGCCAGCAAACCTCCTGCAAGTACCCCTCCGAGTTACCAACACGCGAGCGCATGTTACGCGCTCCCCTGATCCTCTCTACACCACGAGCCCAGCGCAAACAATGAACTCTGACTGTCCCAAGGAACCTCCAACTATGACAACAGACCAGGCCTGTCCCGACATACAAGACAGCACAACAGTAGGTTCCTCCATACATAACTTTTGTTGAACTATTGCTCGTTCGAGCTGAACACACTGTCCAATAATGTAAACCTACTCTACTACTTGATACAGAAGCATCTATCGCTATAATTAGGCAGAATACTTTTAAAATAATAGAAATCAGTTTGCAAAAGAAAATACCTGTCCATCCATTTAACTTAACTATTAATGCCATAGCTAACAATATTTTCACCATAGATTATATCTTTTTGATCTTAAAAATAGTTAACATAACGCAAAACCTAAAATTCCATATAATCGCTACACCATTGCCTTTTATCATATTATCCCTTAACTCTATAAAAAGATTTCTACTAATTATAAACTGTCCTCAGCTACTCCTGTATCAAGATAATGTACTTCTACCAACTACCTTGTATAAATCCACCTCGTGCAAGCAACACGTGTCCCATGGACAGGTTAATACAACTGTCCCATTTACTAAATTTTTCCCTCCTGGAACAGGTTGCTCACACGTGGTGAACTCCAACACTCTTATTTAACCTCATTATAATGTTCCTAATCCCATTTTCAACGCCCCTATGTCCTTTTCTTTCATATCTTTGGACAGAAGTAACGTAAATCACAGCCTTCCAAAACTATTACAATCGTTAAATTCCCACATAACTACACTCCTTCCTTTTACACGCATAGTTAAATATCGACAAATCGCTCTTAACAAAATAAACAACACCCTCTCACATCACTTTTTCTAATTGGCAACAAATTTTTAGTGCGCGACTTCACACTCAAATCTAATTTCGAGCCACACAAGCTTTATTACGTCGCCCTACTAAACGCACACACAAAAAAAATCACATTAAACGTGTCATATCCACTAACAATATAAAAATTATCGATATGTTCGTACAACCAACAACCATGACTTTAGTAATTTGTTATTCTTAGTGAAACAGGTTAGATTTTGTACAAAACAGAGACTTCACGTGACACCTTTTCATTTACAATTTTTTCGCTTCGTGTCACAGCGCCACACCACTAAACTCTTTCAATTTTCAGGCCAAAGACGCCTTCATCACGCCTGTGACACATTTATTTAACCACACATTGTCCACGTAGATAGTCGCAATTTCATTCAATTCTAACCCGATATCCATGAATAACATTTTTACTAAGTCCGCAAAATATCGAAACACAACAACCAGTCGATTTAATATCAACAGATACAATATCCGAATTTTCGAAATACAAACACAAATCGAACAAATGCTTGAACACAGGATAATTACAACCTCTGTATCTCCCTATATCAATCCCATAACGCTTTTCACCAAAAGTGACAAATCAAAACGCTTTTGCGTTTACAATTATAGAATTAATATCTCCGAACGTAGTTCGAATTAACTTCCAATAAGTTGAAAGAAAGCAAGCCCCCTCGCTCCCCCCTTGACCTAAATCCGGAATCGCATTAAAAATAGCTTCGCTCCCCTCTCTTCCGCTGGAGCTGGACAAACAAACAGCCGACATCTTGTTACGGCCCGTCACCAGGTCTAGATTCTCTCGCCCTCGATTAACTTGTCCACTTAACATCGACACTTAGAACCAAGGACAACATTTTACCCTAAAAATCACACACACCCACACATGTTTTAAAAAAAAAAAAAAAAAAAAAAAAACAACAACAACAACAACCCTTTATCGGTTAGAATAGATCGCCGTGTTTCTCCTGCACACACAGAATAAATGCCGCTTTAGGAAGAATCACGTTTCACCTAAACGTGGCGCAGGGAACAAAAAATCGACAACATTAGGACTCAGTAAGTTTCACAGTTAGAAACAATGTGATCCACGAGTCGCATCAAACTTAAAACAAATTCGATAAGTTAGAACAACTTAGGCCAACAAGACCAAAGATATCAATCGAGGACAATTTAAAGCTCTCTCCACCCATCCTAAAAAAACAGGAACATTCATTTGGCCTACAACTTTCCATTCTTTCACGATATATAATTTCTATGTATAATCTTACTTGCTCTGCTTTCTCGATGAACATTTTTTAAAATTTTTCATTTTAATATCCTTTATATAATCATTATATAGCTCTTATAATTGTTTTTTTTACGTCAACCAATTAGTTTAGATTATTGTCTTTTTTTTATTTTTCTTTACCAAAACTTATTTACTTTTGCTTTATGACTCTATTTTATAATCAACTTTATATTTTATCTTTCATATCATATCTAATAATCTCAAGTTTATATTTCATGTTTATATCACTAATTTGCATTTATCATTTTATATTTTTTCTCACTTTATAAATTAGATGTTATTTACATTGTTTCACCTTCCGCTACCATGTCAATGCTATCGAGTATATTATTGCTCGTTATTTTTTTTCATTTAATATTTTCACTTTCTATTACCCCTTATATACTGCTGTAGTGTGTTAATCTTTGTATCATATCATCACTATTTTTACTTTTTTTTTTAAAGATTACTTTGCATTTAACTTCGCAATTCTATTTTCGATTTTTCAAATCCTTTAACGCTATATGCAAAGCCTTAATTTCGCAATTTCATATCTCAATGATATATTCTTTTATAATCAAACTAAAAATCATGATCTAAAAACAGGGCAATCTTCAATAACCTCTTAAACAACCACTTTAAAGGTTACTTCTTAAGAATTACTAACATTCCTTTTCCGCAGGAACTTTTAACTCCTTCACAGGCTAGACTTGACCTCCTTTGATTTCGTAATTAACAATCTTGACACACCGTCCCCCAGATTTACCTTATCCCAACTTCTGGCTTGGATACGTGCAAATTGTATTTTTTTTATTATTCCAGGGCACTCTCATGCCACACGCTGGCACATCTTTTTTTTTTTATTATTACTCTTTTTCTCGCTAAGCCCCTGACGACTCTAATTAAAACTTTGATTTCTGGTCACTGATCTTCGCCCTCTTTATCCTGCATGCGTACGTCTTAACGACTAATTAATAAAACCCATAACAATCACCCTTATCTTACTTTTCGATTGTGGTACTGTAACTTTATTCGGTCCTTAAATTTACATGTGAAACATGGCCTAGGTTCTCCGCGCCGTGCACATTAAATGGTTTGGGACTTGAGTCAAAGTGACATTGCCTCAACCAAGTAATAACTAACCCCTCAACCCTTTCTAACGCCCATCACGAAGAAATCATGATTTTCCCATCCAATCATTTTTATTTTCACCTATAATCATTATATGTTCTCTATTAAATATTTTATTCATATTTTTAGTTTTACTTGTATGTTTAATATTAGTTGTTTATACTTTATTACCTCTCATGGATATACCGAAATCAACCCCATGTTATATACCAACTCACTTTAATTAATTTCTAAAAAAAATTACTTCCTTAATAACAGTCTTCCTATTCCGCTCTCTTAAATCCCTCCATATGAACCCTCTCACATCCGGGGCCATCTGTGATGATTTAAGACCATGGAATTGTTGTAAATAGTCTAGATATCGACTACCACATGTTCCACCCCATGACTGTATATAACTTCTTATGTACTGCACATAGAAAACCTCAACTAACATCAATCTGTACCGCGTAAGAATCTAATAAAGTATCGCAACTGTACAGATAGAAGGAATGGAGACTAACAGGAGAAAATTAAGGTTAAAACTAATCAGGCTTAGGACAGAAGTCGAAGCAAGGCCTAGCAAAAGAGGCTTAAAACTAGCCCAACTATAAATAATTTACAAGACAATATTTCCTGGGCAAGACAGGACGTATCTTGTGACCGCGGAAACCATAAAAGTCGAGTAACGCCCCGTGTTTCCGGACCAAGGCCGGATATCTTCCGACAAAAGCAGCACCAAAGAAAGCCGCAGGGCCAATCAGAGAAGACAAGACCTAAATAGGTCAACCAATAGAAAAAGGCCACGTGGCATGGTCCCGCCAATTGGGAAAGAATCACCTAAATAGATCAGCCAATTAGAAAGAAGCAAGGTCGTGGTGTTAAATCGAGGACCTAGAATTGTTAGTCTTCGCTTGGATCCCAACGGTAACACTTGCTCTAAAATCTCCCTCTCTCCTCATCCCATTCCTTCTTGACGTCAGACGCTTTTAGTGGAATCTCTGTTTGTTTATTTCACCTTTGGCCCAGCTGTGTCGCCTTCCACCACGACTGCACGGTAGAGTTGACATCGAGGTTCGTCTAGCATCAGGTAACACTGGTCCCAGAGGTCCCAAGATATCACATATATATATATGTGAAGCACAATCAATTTGGATCATTGGTTATTGACACATGATAATGGGACCAAGCCCTAATAAGTAGGTGGCGTGTGGCATTTCGGTAGCAGCGTTGTTACCATCTCCAGCCAGATATACTGAATGAGAAATTTAACCACAGCTTATATATTTTGTTTATCATTTATATCTTCTAAATCAACGATATTTCTCTTCTATGTATATATATCATGTTCATACATTTTTTTTGTTTGGTATATATCTTTCCCCTCGTTATTTACCATATTGTTGTTATTATTTAATCTTATATATCACCTTTAATTTCTTTTGCCCTATGTATGACCTTATATAGTCATTCTTTTGCTTTTGTATTATAAATTTACCACATGCACCTCATTATCTATAACTAAATAAAGATTTTTTTTAGATATGTTTTAGGAATTGTAAATATCTATGTTAACACGCACAATTCCTTGGCGCCCTTAATAATTATGTTTACCTAGAAGGTACTAAGAATTTGTTTGTATAGAATCGGTGCTTAGACCATCCCACACCTCCACCATAGGGGCTGTGGCTGGGAACATGTGGACTCACCTCACACCTGGGTCAAGACCCTCTGAAGTACAGACAGTGAAAGACGGGCTAGTACTTTGCCCACTAAATGGTAGGATGAGATTTCCCTCAATACTACGATGAGCAAACATGTTCCAGGTTCATGGCCCGTGTGTTCCTCCTTTGCCCGAGTGTCAGTGATTGCATACTGGTATCGTAAAAGAATGCATTTCCCCCAATTCCATATTTCTCATGGAGTATGAACAGAGATGAATTGGAATAAACACATTCTTTCACTCTGGCAGGGGAGGAATTGTTGGGTCACATTTTCCACCAAACAAGACCCAACAAAGATGTAAACATTTACATCATATAAATATATACGCAGTGTCTCGCCGAAGTGTTTGTTGTCTAGGTGGAGAACTCCCGACAATGGCCGACGGTGCTCTAAAGGTCAGGGCAGGGGAGGAAACAGCCCTGGACGTGTATCCCAAAGCCCGCTGTAGAAGGGCCGAGACGAAGAATGTACAAAGAGCACATGTACAAATAAGCC
The DNA here is from genome assembly GCA_030710605.1 of Cordylochernes scorpioides. Classification (NCBI taxonomy): domain Eukaryota; kingdom Metazoa; phylum Arthropoda; class Arachnida; order Pseudoscorpiones; family Chernetidae; genus Cordylochernes; species Cordylochernes scorpioides. Next base: position 75,364,977 of record CP092874.1, read on the forward strand.
TAGACACTTGATGACACCAGACTTCCATGCCGAAAGCTGATGCCTGATGGAGAAGAAGACACCAGTGACATCCAGAGACATCCGTGCTGGAAGCTCCTGTACCATATGTACATATATGCCCCTCATTTTTAGATAGAGGTGACCAAAGGAAAACAATTTGTCATATAAACATTTAAATCAATAATCTTTTTTTTTAATACTCGGGATATATATATTATTTTAATTTCCTAAAGGAATTAATTTGTTTTTCAATATACACCGTTTTTTTTCTCTCGCGCGGCAACACGGTAAATTGGAGGCGTGGTCATGATCACGTGCGTGTTTGCTTTCGACGAATGAAAATGCCAACCAATAGAAACTTTGGCGCGAGCAATGAATGAAAATGGAGGGAGGCAAGGATAAAAGGGGGTTTTCTTGGCAAAAATGAGATAGGAGAGATTCAACCAGAGTCGACAGTCGGGCCTGAGACGCAGAAAGGAGAAGACCAGACCTTGCCACCGCTTTCGAGAGAAGGTAAGCCCCTCGCCATTATGGCTTAGCTCCCCCCCTTTTCGAGCAGAAACTAACGTAGATTTCGCATGGGCCCTAAAGGGCTTTAAGTAACTTAAAAGGAATGATAGGGATCTTACATTTTGTCCCGCCAGAATAGATGAAGATCTAGGCTTTCCCCTTTAGAAAGGCAAATTTGTAATTTCAAGTCACCGCTATCTAGATTATTATGTAAATAGCATATCTCGCTAGTATAGAAATGTTCCCAAAATTGAATTTAATCTGAATAAATATCTAGTATATAACATATATGGAGAGTTTTGTTTCCCCTCATACATATTTCATTCTTTGGTACTACCCCCCCCCCCACATCTTATTATTACAAATTGTACCGAAATATAGAACTACCGGCTCTAATGGAATGGAGTTGTGTATTGTACCTTATTGTGATACTTTAATACAGAAACAGCGGTAAATACGATTTTTTTTTCGCCTTGAGGGTATCTCTTTGTCAGGTTTTAGTAATATTTGTATTTTCATATAAGGAATTTGGCCTTCTTTCACTGTTTAAACGAAATATTGTATGATTCTTACCTATTTGGAGGGAATACTACAAAAAAATCAAGTCTTCCAATAAATTGCCGGCCACATGCATTGTCGCGAGTGCCTGTCATGCCCACAGTGATCAAATAAGCCAGTTCTCCTGCCTGTGTTTCAGTGTGTTTTTCCGTCATACTTACCATTATATTATTCGTTGATTTAATTTTAGTAAAGACCCATGTTGCCTTATCACTCTTTGGTTTTGTTCCCCTCATGATATTATTGAAACCCTTTTTGTTTTAAATATATTACAAATGTTAATGTCAATAGTATAAGTCTATCGTTTTGCTTGTTTTTATAGCTTATTTGTTAGATTTTGGTATAATCTTTACAAATAGAGTCCTTTCCATATATCCAGATAGTAACCTAATTCAACGCATTTTGTTGAATCTTTGTTATAAAAATCGGGATTAAAAGGATACCTGCATGTTTAATCAGATTTTATTACTAATAAAATCTGAACCTGGTACTTCCTGATATCTAATTTGAAACAATGATTCCAACATATTATACTTCTATAGAAATTGTTAATTTGGTCTTATATTCAGGTTTATAGTTTCTAATAGTAACATGTTCATCTCTATCTGAGGCCCCTTAAAGTTGTTGGATGATCTCAGAGAATTTGACACAAAATGGGCTTGTCACTGACCCGAGTCCGTTGGTCTGAGGAGGCGGCCAATAGATGGCGATCAATTCCAGCGTCTATTTTGATGGGAGAGCCGACCATTATTTCATAGATCATTTAATTTAATGTAGGAACGAGAATAATTCAATATTTCCCTCCTTTCTTCCCAAGTACACGTGAGCCTTAGTTTAATGAGGAATCTCTTTACACATCTGTCCTAAGCCTTCCGCACTATATCTTTTGTGTATGAATCTATTTACAATTGATCTGTAGAAATTATAGAGATCTATTGCTATGATTTCCCTCTCTGAAATAGTTCCCAGCGTCTTCAGTGGGTTGCTAAATCGCCAGAAGGTGTCTTTTATAGATTATCTAATCAATAATGACTTCACGGATGTTGCACAGTATATGCCACAGAATGACTATGGATAATTCTAGAAGAGATTGGTGCTAGACAAGGGTATTGAGGGAGAATAGTAAAGAATAAGTCGTACTAGCTTTCGCGAATAAAGTCCAGGAAGGACATTATTCCAGGAGTATCTTAAAAGATAGCTGACACCCCCGCCCAGGGGCCCATCATTATCTCTTTTCTTCAAAGGGGAAGTTGATACCCCTGAGACGTTGGAACTTCACATTCCATAGACCTTGTTAGTCCCCGGGACACCCGGCGCTCTATACATTCCAGGAAGGAACTTGTCAACGGTTCTCCCCCGACCTGAGCCCCCTCTGGGGGGGGGGGTCCCTCCCACGCCTGGCATGGAAGAAAGCTCCTACTTGGAGTGGCGTAGTCCTCAAGTCCTTCTATACCCTATATATTATCTGATATTTCTATCTCCTCAAGTATAACCTTAGCTGTTTAAGTCATATATTTGTCTATTTCTATGTCACACTTGTATATCTTAATAAGGAAATTTTACTAAGTCACATCTTACATGCCCCATTCCCATTGGTCTAAAAACGGGAATTCAACAAAATAAAAATATCCTCTTCAAAAATCCTTATATTGATTCAAAAATGCCCTTAATATAAAATGAGAAAGGTAAATATTAATATAGTTATTAAAATGTATTTAATTTTAAAAACTATGTATAAAATCTTCTAATATTTAAAATATCTCTTTCAAATTCATTTTTTTTTTAAATTTAAATTTAATTATTTTTTCTCGCTATTTTAACTTTTTCTTTCTTTTTCTTTATTTTTATCTTAGTAAACAAAGACAAAGGTCGCCATGTGACAAAGGCCCTTCATTGTTTTTAATCTTATCTTTAAAAATTCTAGGGTTTTATTACCCTCATATTTTATTTTGATTCTTACAATACATAAATGAAGCTATTTAATATCACATAATCACCTCTAAGTATGTATTTTTATTTTATATTTTACATTAAATATAATACTCCGTCAAATGTCAACTGCCTATTTATAACCTTTTTAAAACCAAAAAGAATGTCAAATAATTGATTAGATTGTGTTTTTAAAAAAATAATTTGAAAAAAAGATTTGGTTCATTTTATTACTTTGGTATCACCAAAAAAAAAAACAACAACATATTTTTCCAAAATAGCAAATCGTGAAATATATTGATACCTATATAGCACAAAAGTATACCTTTTTAACTAAATAAATTCTGCCTATTTAAATGGACATTTGACATTTGATTTATTGGCAATGAATATGCAGGTACATATCAAATACTGATATGTTATCAACTAAAAAGTGCCTCTTTAATTTTTTTTTGTAATCATAAAAAATAAATCATAACATATTTTTTATATGTATCAATTTTGATAAGGCACAAATTGGATTATAGATAATAGACACAAGGTAATAAGACCAAATCCAAATTAATTAATAGTGTGTGATGTTTCCGTAACAAAGCTGTTACTGAAATGTCACACACTATTTATTTATTTGGATTTGGTCTTATTACCTTGTGTTTATGTATCAATTTATTTTTAAAAATAATTTGTTATAGATTTATTAATTTTTTATATATATATATATATTTTTGCTTTGAATACTTTTGAAATTCTCTATTTACTGGTAGTTAGGCAACTTCAGTGTATTAAATTACATGCCAGGAAGAGGTAACTTCAGACCATCTAGTCTCATGCATGGGAGTCACCAACTTGTACCACAACTAATCCTAAATAAACACAAGGTAATAAGATCAAATCCAAATAAATAAATAGTGTGTGACGTTTTGGTAACAGCGTTGTTACCATCTTCAGACAAAAGTACTTTCGGTAACAATGCTGTTACCGAAATGTCACACACTATTTATTTATTTGGATTTGGTCTTATTACCTTGTGTTTATAATCTGTAATCCAAATTGTGCCTTATCAAAATCCTAAACAAGATACATGTGTCTCCATGACATTGTCTAATGACACACAAGGGATATAAAAAAATTTTGTGAGTCATATCTAAAATTGTTCAGATATATAATTTAACATGGAATTTGTGGAAAATGATACTCATGTACCAAAATATACAATTCTCCATTTAAAAAATATATCAAAACAATGCATTGGGAGACCCTGCGACATTTGGCCCAATCTGAGACTAAGCCTCTCATTGGTCGTGACGTCAGTGTGACGCACAATGTAAACACAATGATTGGTTCTTTGTGCGCATCACTACCTCAACTTCGGGGAATTCTCTGATTGGCTGCTTGGTTCCAACTTGTCGACACCCAATGCATTTTATTTATCTCTCATGTACAGCTTGTATAAGTGGTGATAAAGGATGTATCACAATACCAGCGTCGGCAATTTCAGACAAATGCCAACCTATGTACCATGGTTTCAAGCTAAAGCCCTCATAAGTACAGATGTGGCTTCAATTTCATAACATCCAATAATAAAAAACAAAAGGTAACAAGACCAAATCCAATTTATTGAAATGTTTGTGACGTTTCAGTAACGAACATCATCAACTACAAGAAAATAAGACAAAATCAAATAAATTAACAGTGTGTGATCTTAGCGCTGTTAGCAAAACCTCACACACTATTAATTTATTTTGATTTGGTCTTATTTTCTTGTAGTTATAATATATAATCCAAATCATGCCTTATCATGAACATCACAGACATTTCAATAATTTGGATTTGGTCTTGTTACCTTTTGTTTCTAATCTTTAATCCAAATTGTACCTTATCAAATTTTGAGAAGAGTTTTGAAATCAGTCAAATCTACCAAAAATTATATCATGAAGAGATCTTTTAAAAAATTCCTTTATAGATGTCTGTTTTTGCACTGAAATCCTATTCAGGATGTATTCCAGACGGTCATTTTGAAAAAAACATGCATGTCTTTCTTCTTCTGAAATGTCTTTTAATAAATACAGTAAATTTTAATGTATTAAAGTCATCCACAGATAGTACTTGCATTTGATGTACCAACAGTGTTTTTATTTCTTTTAACAGCTTCTTCTAGTTCATTCTTTTCTGCATCTTCTTCTACCTCCAAACTTCTTTTAGTACATAAATTTCCTGTCTTCAATTAGCGGTCCATAATTAAACAGAAGAGTTATTTTCGAAAGCTAGTATAAGTACAGAAAATTTAAATTTCACTTATTTTAACATTAACAAAATTTAGATACTTACTTAATCGATTTGTTTTGAATAAAATCTTTATTTTATTTATTTTTTTAAAAAACAAACACCAACTTTTCATCAACAATTAAAAACAATTTAAATAAGCTTTTAAGCCAGTATCAATAAACTTACTTAAAGAAGTTTTCAAAATTATATTTTTTTGAAAATCAATGTTATTTTGTCAACAGCTTTTGCTAACTTCAAATAAACTAAAGAATATGCAAAATTAACGTCCACAATAACGTAGTTTAGCATGGTTACCATAGCAACTTTAGTTAAAGAAGAGTATTTGATAAAATTCAAATATATTTTCAATTGTATAGAATTAGAAGAAAATCGTTTTAAATCGAAAACCAAATTGTTTATGTATTAGTTTACATCACTGCTGGATAAATACAGCATTGGTAATAAGAGAACATCTATCTTGAAGAAGTCGTTTTTACTTTTTTTTGTAAATGATTTTAACATCAGAAAATATAACTTTATTTTTATTTAAACTTTAATTTTTTAACATATTTTCTATTAAGCAAACATAATAACTTTTAAATATTAGGAAAGTTTAAAGTTTTCATTTCATTGTGGTTTTTTTTTAAACAAAATTACCATTTTCAAAAATTAAAGGTTCGGTTATATTTGTTTTCCGTTTTTCGTTAAAGGAGGCTTGTTTGATTATTAATTTGAATATAGTTGATATATTTTTCCCAAGAAATTTTTACTAAATGAATGAAATATTTTGTGTGAATTGTTAATTTGCAAATTTTTGCAATTTTTCAGTACAATTTTTATCATCATTTTTTTTTTACTATTACAAAGAAAGAAAATAATAAATTTTTAATAAAAAATTTGAACAAAATCATAGGGTATACGCTATTTTTAAGTAAAACCACTAGGTATACGCTATCTAAATTTTAAAAGCATAGGGTATACGGCGTATACCCCCCCGTATACCCTCCACTACAGCACTGATTACGGTTTGTTATTTGATAGGCCGGAGGTCGGGACATCAGAATATGGTCGAATTAAGGTAGTGTCGAATTTGCGTGTGTCAAATTAACGAGGTCATACTGTATATAGTCTCAACTTTTGTGCATAGATATTCTTTCCTTTTCTTCTTTTTCTCTTTTCTGAGCAAAGATTCAGTTTCTTCCCCTGCTTCTCATTTATTTTCATATTAATTTCTAACAGGAGAATCGTCTGTATAAGAGGAAATGTCTTAATAAAGGCTTGTGTGTGTGTATATATTGGTATGCATAGAGAGTTGAATTCAGGTAATAGGGTATTGCACAATTTATTCAATGCAATCAGTTCACTCTTAATAGAATTGTTTCCAGATGGTTGGAAGATGGGACATGGTTCTGGTAGATAGCTCCGGGACTGACATTTACTGATAGAAAGAAAACAATCTCTCTCCTAGAGATAATGAAACATTTGATCCTATACCTCCTATTAGCACCATAAATTGAAACCACAAGTTTTTTTTTTTAATCTTGACAACATAACTATTGAAAATTCCTTTATTTCATAGGCAGATGATAAAGCACAATTTGGATTATAGATTATAATGCAAGAAAATAAGACTGAATCCAAATAATTTAATAGTGTTTGACGTTTCGGCAACAGCATTGTCACAGACAATTTAGGTGACAATGCTGTTGCCGACATGTCAAACACTATTAAATTATTTGGATTCAGTCTTATTTTCTTGTATTATAATCTATAATCCAAATTGTGCTTTTATCATTTTTGATAGACTTCAATGGACCTAAGAAGTTATTCTTCCTATGAGCTGAAGAAAATGAATTCCAAAGTGAATATCAATGTTGATGCCATCAACTTGAAGATTTAGATGACAATGCTGTTGCCGTCACACACTATTAAATTATTTGGCTTAGGTCTTATTGTATTCATAGTCAGAAAATAGATTGGAATGATGTTGGAATCCTGAATGGTATCCAATTGTCTTTAGTGATAGTCTCGGGCTATAGTGGCTGCAGGAGACATTTTAGGAGGTGGAGAGAGAAGTGGAGGTCATACTGAACAGCCACCATATTTGTGATTTAGGGAACAATATAGGCACAAGACCATCTTATTTTCTTTTCAGGTTGTCAAATGTACATTGAAAGATCAGTCATTCTCCCTGTGGTGTATTTAGGTTGATTAAAAGGTAGAAATATATTTTAGGCCTTATTTAAATGGCTTTTATTATATTACACCGGAGTAGATGCAAAATCCTAAATTACAAGCCAACAACAACAGAATTATGATGATAAGTGATATATTACGATACAGTTAAACCTGTCTATAGCGCCCCCTCTAAATAGCGCCTGATTTTAAATACGTAGTACGATGCGATTTACATTAAAAGTGACCTCTCTATTGCACCCTATTTTGGTGAGTCCCAAGAGGGGGCGGTATATACAGGTTTAACTGTATTTACAATATATCACAGAATCTGTGAATTTAAAATTATTAGAATATAAATATACGACACTCCCAATTATTGAACAGGCAGGATCTTTTAACAAGATGCAAATTTGCTCCTACATGTTGTTGTTAGAACATCAATGTTGAGACACAGCCTGCACAATCTCCAGATCCTATTGTATGGGATATGCTGCATATTGTGGCAAGCATGGGAGAACATCTCTAAGGATGATTGTTAACACAAATGAAAACATAAACACAAGGTGGTAGTGGTGGTGCTTATCTCCATGGTTAAGCCAATTCCTGAAGTCCACTCCTCTCCAAATTTGTGATGGTAGTTATAGGCCTGGAAAATAGGTTCTCTATTGTCAGTTCTGAGCATGACAAGATATGCTCCGGAGAAGATTTTGCACTATTGCATTTCAAGCAGTTATTGAAGGTTTTTTTGTCCATTTTGAAATTTTAAGGTTTTTATATGGCCACTTCTTAGTCTTGCTAAAGCTGTTTGTTGATTTCTATTGAGTTTTTGAAGTTCTTCTAATTGAAACACAAGGTAATAAGACCAAATCCAAATAATTAAATAGTGTGTGATGTTTTGGTTACAGCGTTGTTACCATCTTCAGACAAAAGTATTGAATGAGAAATTATACCACAGCATGATTTAAATAGTTACTGTTATCTATGTTAAATTTCTCATTCAGTACTTTGGCTGAAGATGGTAAATACGCTGTTACTGAACCGTCACACACTATTTATTTATTTGGATTTGGTCTTATTACCTTGTGTTTATAATCTATAAATCAAATTGTGCCTTATTGAAAACATAAATAGTATAATTTCTCAGTGTATATTCTCAAAGGAAGGTCACACTCATTTATCTCTCTCTATATATTTATATGTCAACATATGTGAATACATGATTTTTCAGGATGCCTTAATGACCAATTTTATTTTTTTTTTTGGTCGTTGAGGTACAGCTTGCACCACGCTGATGAGGGCCAACAGCCTGAAACGCGTCCGTGGTTACCTTTTCTTGATTAATCAAGAATGGGTATTTGGCCAATTCTGGAATAATTAAGAATCAACGAGAATAGTTGATATTTATTCCGATAGATGGCGCAAGCCATCAGCAACTTTCAGTTGCACGATAAGTAGATGCCTTTTTCTTAATATATATATATATAATATATATAAATAAATAATTACAATAATCATTTTAGAAAATACTGTTGTAATATATTTCAATAAATAATGTCTCTTCTTCTTTCTTATCTTCACTCAATCATATTAGGATATCAAGTTGTGACCCTTGATGGTGTCTGTTTGTAAACCATCATGGCTGGGTGAAATAGAATGTGTCTGCCTTTGTCATTAAGACTGGGAGCACTACTCAGTGGCAGGCAGACTTAGCTCCAAAAGAAATGGCTGCCTCTGACATGAGGAACAGATGCCATGTGCAGCCGCTCCTAACATGGAGTACAAACGCTGCTCATCCTGTATCCCTCGATTAGGAGCCCTTACAGGATACTATCAGCCGGGCCAGCTGAGCCCAGGTTTTTTAGCCAGCTTGTTACTGTTCCCCCTCCTCCTTTTTCATCCGGGCTTCGGACTGGCAAAGGAGGAGTTAATAAATAATGTGAATGGATACCATTGGGGTTTTTTTTTTTACAGAATGTTTCATGATCAACTTTTAGCGATAGATAAAGTTGGATTAATACATTTTTGAACAAAGGAAAAATTACAAATGCTATTTTAATCCAAGTGAAAATATGCAATGGGGAGAAAACAAATAAATTTTGAAAGTAAATAAGAGGCTAAAGAATTTATTTTAGTCTTGAAGACACAGTGAAGCATGGGTGCTTTGGTTATGCCTAAATCGGCAAGTAAGCAATCGCACACGATATTGTCATCAATAGCTTCAATGTTTTGTAACACTTTTAAGCATGGTGTGTATACACTAACTATGGTCGCCTTCTCTCACCTAGTATTGTATTTTTACCAATAAATTTGTCAATTCTATAAAATACTCCCATGCATCAATATTGAGTAAAACAGACCTCCAAGGAAGTGTCTTTTCAAAACATTTTTATTATTCTCTAGCTTTCGGGCACGGACGCCCTTCTACAGGAGAAAACCAGGTATAATAATTCCCCAATAGAACACGAGATAAATATAATCGGATACTATTTTACAAAAGATAAAGAATAATAAAAATGTTTTGAAAAGACACTTTTCCCTGAAGGAATGATTCATTTTACTCGATTAATTTATATTTAAACAAGAATTATCTGTAGTCGTCGAAATATGATGTAAAAAATTGGTTGAATTACCGTTTTGTTGAATTAACGTTTGTTACTTGATAAGCTGGAGGTTGGGACATGAAAATATGTTAACGAGATTAACTGATATGGCCTCATGTGATTTCTTCTTCTTTCCAAAACTTAAAATGACGTTAAAAGGGAGGTGCTTTTCATCGTCATCAGAAGTAATTGAAAATGCGATGGTGAAGCTAAACAAGCTTAGAAAAATTTACTTTGAACTTGCATTCCAACAGCTTTTTTCACGCTGAAAAAATGTGTAGATAACCAAGGCTCCTCTTTTGAAAAATTTGATGTTTAAATTACTATACTATGAATAAATAATTAATAAAAAAAAAAGTTCGGGAACTTTTTGATTCTACCTTGTATATACATTCTTTAGTTATGAAATAAAATGATTACTACACACACTTGAGTGGTCTCAGTGTATAATTAGCCCTACCATATGCAGAAAACTAAAATCCTTTGAGTTGTGCCTCAGATGTGAAGAAGAAATGTGCCCCATCATTTCTCAGCTTATCATCCACAATGATGTGTTCATTTCACTTCAAAATATCTTTCTCCATTTTTGAATAATCATTTACATAATTCACATTTTACTAAATTATCATTCTTTCTCCAAGCAATTCAATGTTTGTTATATTTAATGTTCTATCTATTTTAAATTTGTATATTATTTTGTTCCCTAGAAATGTGTTTAAAACCTAAACAAAACATTTGCTATATTTCTTGTACTAGTTTAATGTTGAACTAGTTTTGTTGTTTAATTTGCAAGAAGTTTGTGTTTTAATGCAGTAGAACCTCTCTGTAAAGGACACCTAGTCGTAGAGCCAAAGTGCTCTTTAGAGGTGTCTTCTTACCAGAGAGAATTGCTAATTAATAAAAGTAGTAATTTTTAAAAGCTTTTATTTAACTTGCTTTCCTGTCTGTCTATCCACAAATCTTGCAATCGATTTTCAATATACTTTTAGGGCATGTAGGAATCTGAAATTTGGTACACTTTTCAGAACCCGATGACAATGCAAGTTGACAAATTTTCAGACTCCTGGGTTGTCAATGTGGCCAGAAATGGACAAATTTTCAAATTGCCTTTCAGATTTTGTAAATTAATTTTGATATACTTCCCCATCACCTAGAAGTATGAAACTTAACACTCACTCAGTCAAATGAACAATGCAAGTGTACAAATTTTCAGACCTCTGGGTGGTCGGAGTGGCCAGGAATGAACAAATTTCTATATTTATTTTTAAGTTTTATGTTACATTGACCAATCCGCTGCGAGCAGGCCTCTCTTGTATTTAAGGCCTAATCCCCAGTGAACTTTTGATTCTAAGTTTTGTAAATTCATGACTAAAAATTAACTAAACCTGGGTGAAAATAAAAGCGGTGGGGGACGATCATATTTAGAGAAGAGGTAAAAACATAGCAAACACTTATAAAAATTGCTAATCAGCTACTATAAATTAAATCACATTAGGTTCGAAATTCATGATGATCGTTCCCCACTGATTTTATTTTCACTCAGATACATCTAATTGCTCAATGACAGAAGATACAATATTTTATTTTTTCCTTTTTAGTGCATTTAAATATATATATATATATTTTTTAAATATTATTTTATTGATTAATTATTACAATGAAACTGTGCTTTGTGGAGAGTTGTCCAGTAGTGAGTGTCCTCTCATGGAAAATCTACTGTAAACGTTTTTCCCCTTTCCCATATGATTATTTTTTATAAGCAATTAAAGCCCATGATTAGAGCTTTTCACTAGACTGATGTACACAGTCCAGATAGTTGTTTCCCATGCTTCAGGAAACAGGGTGTCTCCTATAAGAAACAGCCTACAGACATAGCTAACCCTGTCTCTCCTGGTGGTTATCTCCTATAGTAGACTGTCATGAGGATGCAAATTTTGCTGGGAAGATATTGATCTATAGAAATAAAGGTCACCTCTCCTATCAAAATAGACGCCAAAGCTAGATGCCATTTTTTGACCGTCGCCACAAACTAGCGGCCTTGGGTTAGTGACAAAGCCACCATTTCCTTCCGGAAAAATTTCCATCTATATTTTGGCCATATATTTTACCTAGCCACTTTGCCAGCTAAACACCTCTTTAGTATGGAACGCTTCACGATTTTGCGTGTCATCCTTGCGCAGGGTGCTAAACACCTCTTTAGTAGATTGTGAGGATTCCATTGGATCCCTTGTGGACTTCAATATGCCCTTGGCTGAAGAGGGCCATTAGCCTGAAACCATGGTCTCCAGGTGGATATTCTCAGTTTGCCAAAGCTGGTGTTGTGGCTTTGTCACCGACCAAGGCTGCTAGTTGGATGGTTGATAGATGGCATCTAGCTTTGATGTCTATTTTGGTAGGATAGGCGACCTTTTCATAGTCATGAGGAGTCTTTCAACCAAAACAGAGTCTCTCATGATGAGAGAGTACCTCCAGGAAAAACATGTTTTATATTTCCATTTCTCATTGAAGCTAACTATAAAAGGGTTTATTAAAATACCAAAACTAACAAGACTGAAGTCCAATAAAACCCATCTGATATGTTTAGTACAGTTTCCTTCTTTATTAAGGTCTCAAGATCTTTATTTTCACCATTGAAAAAATGTATCAAGATTGCTTCACTATTAAGAACCCAAATCCCTGGCCATTTAAGGACCTGAATAGAGAGGACTTATTTTTTATGAGATAGCAATGCTGCTATCTAAATTTTACACCCCTAATTCAATTATCTATTATTTAACACATGTTAAATAACACACATAACTTAGCCTTAAAAAAAATCCTAACCATTTCCTATTTAATCTTTGATGAATGATGAGGCACAATTTGGATTATAGATTATTAACACAAGGTAATAAGACCAAATAAATAAATAGTGTGTGATGTTTCTGTAACAGCATTCTTACCATCATTAATTCAGTACTTTTGTCTGATGATGGTAACAACACTGTTGCCAAAATGTCATACACTATTTATTTGGATTTGGTCATATTACCTTGTGTTTAGAATCTTTGATGAATTAAAGATGGTACATTTTAAAGGGAGTTGGTCAGTATTAAAAAAAAAAGGAGTTAAACAATAGTAAGTTGTTGAATTATGATCTTTAAAATTAGCAAGTCTATACTATAGCTAACACATTTAATGTTGCTACTTTTTGGAGTGTGGTCAATAATCCATATTGTATCCCCACATTGTATCTTTTCCAGATGTTCCAATTACAGAAATTATTAGCAAACACAAGATAATAAGACCAAATCCAAATAAATAAATAGTGTGTAACGTTTTGGTAACAGCGTTGTTACCATCTTCAGACAAAAGTACTGAATGACCATTAAAACACCATAATGTACCATTCAGTACTTTTGTCTGAAGATGGTAACAACGCTGTTACTGAAACGTCACACACTATTTATTTATTTTGATTTGGTCTTATTACCTTGTGTTTATAATCTTTAATCCAAATTATGCATTATCAGAAATTATTAGCCTTATGGCTTCAATTGAATATAAACACTTGAAGAATTTTTTTTTTTGAACTTTTTGTTTCCTTGGAATCAGCTTCCTCTACTTCTTCCTGTGTCTTTTTGACTCATTTCCTGATTAAACTCAAGCTCTCTTCTGGTTCATCTGGTGTCATCTGGGGGACCTTCCAGCGGTCCTGCTTCTTGGGGCACGGCACTGATGTGGCTGTACACCTTGTCCTGTATGAGCTGCTCCATCTGGCCTCTGCCTGAAACTGCTGCATTGCCTGTAGGTCCTGTCACTGGCCCCTAGGTACTGGCGCTGCTGTCAGATCTCTCATACAGGAGTCTTTCTTCTTCTTTTTTTATCTCCACTCAATCATATTAGTATATCTAGTTGTGACCCTTAATGGTGTCTGATAACCATCATGACTGGGTGAAGTAGAATGTGTCTGCCTTTGTCATTAAGACTGGAAGCACTACTCAGTGGCAGGCTGACTAAGCTCCAAAAGAAATGGCCGCCTCTGGCATGAGGAACAGAGGCCATATGCAGCTGCTTCTAACATGGAGTACAAACGCTTCTCATCGTGTATCCCTGGATTAGGATCCCTTACAGGGTACTATCAGCCAGGGCCAACTGAACCCAGGTTTTTTAGTGAGCTTGTTACTGCTCCCCCTCCTCCTTTTTCATCCGGGCTTGGGACTGGCAAAGGCGGAGTTTACAGGAGGTCTACCTACAGCGGCCTTAGGACCTGCAGAGATGGATCTTTAGGTCTGGCTTTCAAGACTGCAACATCGCCATCACATCCTCAGCTAAGTTGAGAGTTAAGACAACGATGAACTCCCTATTCGCTATAGAAGAAGAAACAAGTTGGGGAGAAGAACTTATTTATATAAGAGGACGATTGTACAAGCTTTTAGGAAAGACACCCTTCCATGAATATAAGTCCTCTTATATAAAAATCTCTTTTCCCTGACTGGTGTTTCTTCTTCTAAGTGGAGAGTCTTCAGGTTTTTCCTGGCTTGGAATATAGGTGGACTCTTCATCATTGGGAGAGCCTCTTTGAATGTAGATAATTGGATATATATTTTATTATCTATTATTATTATTATTTTTTTTTTAAATTTTATTCCATCACATATTTTTGTAAGTTCTTTTTTTCTTTTATTCTACCATTGAATTTTTCATATCAATAAAATATTTTGAAATCTAACCTCTTCTGGTTCCCACTAGATATGATCTATAGACAAGTACTATAAGACACACACTCCTCTGATACAGTAAAACTTTCTCTAAAGGACCGCACCTAATTGCATAGCAAAAGTGTCCTTTAGTGAGAGGTGTCCTTTTCCCAGAGAGTTTTATTTTTAGTATAATTAGTTAAAATGGTAATTTTGGCAATGAAAGCTGTCCTTAGTAGAGGAGTGTGTGTCCTCTAGCGAAAGTTTCCTATCATGGAGGTTTTTCTACTGTACTATGAAAAAGACATCTGATGGTGCAAACTGAAAATTGTTGATTGTTTGCACCATCTATTGGAATAAACTATCTATAGCCCTAACCTCTACTGGAATAAATATTAACAGATTGCTGATTTTTTTTTTTTTCCAAAACATTGGCCAAAAACCTTTTCATAATAAATTAAGAAAAGTCACCAAAGTATGCATTTTGGAGTGTTGGCTACCAGCATAGTCATTGAAGTTTCCTGATAAATGAAGGAATGAGTGTATAAGATCCAAATGTGTGTGACACTTTACGAAATAAATAGAACAATGCGGAAATTGTAAATGGAGATCAGGTCTTCTTCTTTCTTATCTCCACACTGGGTGAAGTAGAATGCGTCTGCCTTTGTCATTAAGACTGGGAGCACTACTCAGTGGCAGGCCGACTTAGCTACAAAAGAAATGGCTGCCTCTGACATGAGGAACAGATGCCATGTGCAGCTGCTCCTAACATGGAGTACAAACGCTGTTCATCCTGTATCCCTGGATTAGGAGCCCATACAGGGTACTATCAGCCGGGCCAGCTGAGCCCAGGTTTTTTAGCGAGCTTGTTACTGCTCCCTCTCCTCCTTTTTCATCCGGGCTTGGGACCGGCAGAGGCGGAGATCAGGTGGTGAAATTAAGAGTACTGTCTATGTTTATTACAGTTTTCTCTGTATTAAGGTCTTTAGTCAACTATTTTTTATCCATTAAGAAGGCACCATTCTAATAGTCTTATCTCTATTCTGGTGTCTCAAACCTCTGCTGTTCCTTTGATGATATCAATCAAGAGACTTTACTGGAATTATCTCACTCTTGGATATAGATAGGCATTGTTACTTTGTCTTCATTATTTAGGATTAAGTTATAAATGAGACATTAGGACCTTGTTATAACAGACCTCTTTTATAATTTTTTTTTTGCTTATCCCTAGTACACTTGGTACAGGCCATGATAATCATGGTGGGTAGAAGGCGACTGCTTTTACTGTAAGTGCACCACATGTCCTACACATGTGAAAAGCAGTTCGACTTTACACATACAAATATGCCAGAGCCTCGTTTGGTTACTTGCACTCGCTGGTGGGGTTGGACTTTTGCAAGAATTGGGGGCCATTGGAGCATTTTTTTTTTTTAACCAGAAAAAAGTACCCAATGCGGGAATCGATCCTGGGTCATAGCGGTCGAAAAACAATGGTTTAGACCATCCTTCCACCGACCCCCTCTCTTTTATAATGACAACTTTTGGTTACATCATGGTAATTCTAAGGTCTCAAGTTTTAACTGTGGTTGTAACAAAAGCATGGTACAAGGAATCTTGATCTCAAGTTGATGTTGCTATAGAATGTTTGAATGTAATAAGTGTAAGGAAATATTAAGATTATTAATGGCAAACAGTAGAACCTCCATGAGAGGACACCTCTCTACAAAGGACAGTTTTCATTAGCAAAATTTCTATTTTTACCATTTAGCAACTCTCTGGTAAGAGGACACCTCTTCCTAAAGGATACTTTGGCTTTGCAACTAGATGTCCTTTATAGGGAGGTTCTACTGTATTATACTATTTGATAATAACTAATGATAAATATAAACATATTTTTTTAAAATTCTAATATCTTTTGGTTATTATTGACCTTCAATGTCTCACTTTTAATTATAATATAATGATAATTTTTATATTCATAAGTATATTTCTTTGGAAAAATTGAATTCCTTATTGAGAATTGCATGCTTTGTATTTTGTCCTATGCTTTAATAACAGGAATCAAATAAGTGGCTAATTTTGCTAGATGATTAATGAATTTTATTCAAGACATGATGAGTTAAAACATAAATGGAAAACTAAGATTTCCCTTTTTGGTGCCTCTTTTAAAGTCTTCTTTCTTATCTCCACTCAAACATATTAGGGTATCAAGCTTGTAGAGCTTGACAACCATTCATAAAAGATTAAGAAAAGTCACCAAAGTATGCATTTTGGAGTGTTGGCTACCAGCATAGTCATTGAAGCTTCCTGATAAATGAAGGAATGAGTGTATAAGACCCAAATGTGTGTGACACTTTACGAAATAAATAGAGCAATGCGGAAATTGTAAATGGAGATCAGGTCTTCTTCTTTCTTATCTCCACACTGGGTGAAGTAGAATGCGTCTGCCTTTGTCATTAAGACTGGGAGCACTACTCAGTGGCAGGCCGACTTAGCTACAAAATAAATGGCCGCCTCTGACATGAGGAACAGACGCCATGTGCAGCTGCTCCTAACCTGGAGTACAAACGCTGCTCATCCTGTATCCCTGGATCAGGAGCCCTTACAGGGTACTATCAGCCGGGCCAGCTGAGCCCAGGTTTTTTAGCGAGCTTGTTACTGCTCCCCTCCTCCTTTTTCATCCGGGCTTGGGATTGGCAAAGGTGGAGTTTCTTCTAAAGTGATCAACATGTATTGGTTGGGAAATTCTCAAAAGATTGCTTGTGTCTTTTGGAAGAGACAAGATAAAAAATAAAGAACAAAAGGCGGGTATCATTGAAAATAATAATTAATAAAAAAAAAATAATTTTACAGCCCTATCATTAATTTTATATAAATTTAATGATATTAAATAATTTTTCTTCTGTGATAATTGAGCAGAATGTTTATATTTTATGATGAAGCACAATTTGGATTTTAAACATAAGGTAATAAGACCAAATAAATGTTGTGAGAATTGGTTTGAATGTTGTGTTACCTTGTTGTGAGAATTGAGTATAATGTTGTGTTACATTGTTGTGAGAATTGGGTAGAATGTTGTTACCTTGTTGTGAGAATTGGTAAGAATGTTGTGTTACCTTGTTGTGAGAATTGAGTATAATGTTGTGTTACCTTGTTGTGAGAATTGGTTAGAATCTTGTGTTACCTTGTGAGAATTGAGTATAATGTTGTGTTACCTTGTTGTGAGAATTGGTTAGAATGTTGTGTTACCTTGTTGTGAGAATTGGTTAGAATGTTGTGTTCCCTTTTGTGAGAATTGAGTATGATGTTGTGTTACCTTGTTGTGAGAATTGGTTAGAATGTTGTGTTACCTTGTTGTGAGAATTGGTTAGAATGTTGTGTTACCTTGTTGTGAGAATTGAGTATAATGTTGTGTTACCTTGTTGTGAGAATTGGTTAGAATCTTGTGTTACCTTGTGAGAATTGAGTATAATGTTGTGTTACCTTGTTGTGAGAATTGGTTAGAATGTTGTGTTACCTTGTGAGAATTGGTTAGAATGTTGTGTTACCTTGTTGTGAGAATTGGTTAGAATGTTGTGTTTCCTTGTTGTGAGAATTGGTTAGAATGTTGTGTTTCCTTGTTGTGAGAATTGAGCAAAATGTTGTGTTACCTTGTTGTGAGAATTGGTTAGAATGTTGTGTTACCTTGTTGTGAGAATTGAGTATAATGTTGTGTTACCTTGTTGTGAGAATTGGTTAGAATGTTGTGTTCCCTTTTGTGAGAATTGAGTATGATGTTGTGTTACCTTGTTGTGAGAATTGAGTAGAACATTTCCTTCTATTTGAATTCAATAGAATGTTGGCCCTCCCTGTTTAGAGAACTCAGTAGTATGTTGACATCTCTGTGTCCTCCAGCACAATGGGAAACCTGCCATCCGGTCCAGCCCCACCATCCCAGGTGGAGTTTGTGGACCGTCTCACCCCGGTCCTGGAGGGTCGGATGTCCCTCACCCGGAGGTTCTTTTGCCAGCTCACCCTCTTCCAGCTGCTCTTCTCTTACTTCCTATGGAGCATCATGTTAGCCATGGTAGGTTTCTTTCTCTGCCATGGTGGGTTTCTTTCTGTAAGCCATGGTGGGTTTCTCTGTGAGCCATGGTGGGTTTCTCTGTGAGCCTGGTGGGTTTTTTTCTGTGTGTCATGGTAGGTTTATTTCTGTAAGCCTTGGTAGGTTTCTTTCTCTGCCATGGTAGGTTTCTTTCTGTAAGCCATGGTAGGTTTCTCTGTGAGCCATGGTGGGTTTCTTTCTGTGTGCCTTGGTAGGTTTCTTTCTGTAAGCCTTGGTAGGTTTCTTTCTGTAAGCCTTGGTAGGTTTTTTTCTGTAAGCCTTGGTAGGTTTCTTTCTGTAAGCCTTGGTAGGTTTCTTTCTGTAAGCCTTGGTAGGTTTCTTTCTCTGCCATGGTAGGTTTCTTTCTGTAAGCCATGGTAGGTTTCTCTGTGAGCCATGGTAGGTTTATTTCTGTGCCATGGTAGGTTTCTTTCTGTAAGCATTGGTAGGTTTCTTTCTGTAAGCCTTGGTAGGTTTCTTTCTGTTAGCCATGGTAGGTTTATTTCTGTGAGCAATGGTAGGTTTATTTCTGTGAGCAATGGTAGGTTTATTTCTGTGCCATGGTGGGTTTCTCTGTAAGCCATGGTGGATTTCTCTCTGAGTCATGGTAGGCTTATTTCTGTGCCATGGTAGGTTTCTCTGTAAGCCATGGTAGATTTCTCTGTGTGCCATAGTGGGTTTCTCTGCAAGCCATGGTGGATTTCTCTCTGAGCCATGGTAGGCTTATTTCTGTGCCATGGTGGGTTTCTCTGTAAGCCATGGTGGGTTTCTCTGTAAGCCATGATGGATTTCTCTGTGTGCCATAGTGGGTTTCTCTGTAAGCCATGGTGGATTTCTCTGTGTCCTATAGTGGTTTTCTCTGTGAGCCTTGATATGTTTCTCTGTAAGCCATGGTGGAGTTTTCTATAGCATTATATGTTTCATGGCGAGTGTTTCTATAGCATTATTTGTGCCAGGGTGACTTTATAGTATTATATGTGCATGATGACTATAGCCTTGTGTATGTGCACTGGAGGAATTTTCTGTACATGTGCCATGATGAGTTTATCTCTTGTTTTATGTATATTATGATGTGTGTGTGCCATGGAGGGTTTTTCTTCAGCATAATTGTGCAATGAGGGGGTTTATTCAATATTATTATGGATGTCATGGTGGCTTGCTGCAAAAATGGAGAATATATATATTATATATATTTTTTCGATAAAATAATCCCTTGAATTAATATTAAAATAAAAACATGAAGCCTCCAGGGAAAAGATTCTTTTAAAAATATCTCAAGCTTTCGGGCAAGTAAGCCCTACTACGGGAGAAAATGCTTTACATGATTAATACGGCAATAAAATATGATTTAAAATTAAATAAAGTCCATTCATTGTTTACATTTGTTTTAAGGCATAATCAACGCAGGCTTCTGTTGCGCGTGCTTCACTTGGGGGTTATGGGAAACTTCCGGAATATCTATTCTTCTGTTAATGCTATTGTTGTTGTTGTCGTGTCCAAAGAAGAGTCTCAGAGGTCTCCATGCATCTCCATCACACGTCCGACCACACCTCCCTGCGGTCCCCCCTGGACCCTTGGAATATTCAACCAAATTCTGGTTCGTTTCCAAGGTGACTAACGTGGCAACGGCACCCATTTTCCAATGAAGAGCAAAACCGATATCTCCAATGCTATTGTGCTTTCTGGATATGATGGATTCTATTATAAGTCTCTGTAGTCTATTGGGGATGTTGGAGTAATGGGTCTTTGGTTCTAATAGGGAGAAGGAATGACCTGTTTCTCTTATATGTTGGTATACTAAAGATCTACTGTCTTGATTATCGATATTTCGTTTATGTTCTGATACTCTTATATTTAAATGTCTGCCAGTTTCGCTGACATATTTGGTTTTGCATTTGTTGCATTTTATGGAGTACTAGACGAATGACCCGGGCAACGCCCGGGTTTTACCCGATTAAATGTTTTTATTCAAATACTATTCTTTACAATTATAAATTGGCACCGTGGACGTTACTTTTGTGAAATGTCCCGCTCCAAACTTTACAGTCAGATTAGTTACGATATACACATGTGTAAATCTTCAAATCGAGCGAGCATCTATAAATATTTCGATTTAGATCAAGTATTCTAATTATTAAGCGAAATATTATTAATAAAATTTGAGAAGATATCGATTTTAAACGTATTTATAACCTTGATAGAGGGCGCTGTTCGTGAGCTAAGCAGAATATAAATAAATAAATACCAAATACCAAATATTTCGAATTAGAGCAGTTATTTTAAACGGCGAATTAGATCAGTTATATCTAAAAATGAAAATATATAAATAAATAAAACATACCAAATATTTCAAGAGCAGTTATTAAGCTACGCTTGGCATCATAAATGTTCGCATGTAAAGCTATTTCAGGCCTTACATATTTCTAACAACCTTTTTGAAATAGGTTTTTGAAACATGGAAATTATAATACTTCAAATAAATAGAAATAGAGTGAACACAAATAAAACATACCAAATATTTCGAATTAGAGCAGTTATTTTAAACGGCGAATTAGATCAGTTATATCTAAAAATGAAAATATATATAAATAAATAAAACATACCAAATATTTCAAGAGCAGTTATTTTAAACGACGAATTAGATCAGTTATATCTAAAAATGAAAATATATAAATAAATAAAACCTACCAAATATTTCAAATTAGAGCAGTTATTATATAAATATTTATATTATATGTGTTATTAAGCGAACTATTTTAAACGACGAATTAGATCAGTTATATCTAAAAATTAAAATATATAAATAAATAAATACCAAATACCAAATATTTCGAATTAGAGCAGTTATTTTAAACGGCGAATTAGATCAGTTATATCTAAAAATGAAAATATATATAAATAAATAAAACATACCAAATATTTCAAGAGCAGTTATTTTAAACGACGAATTAGATCAGTTATATCTAAAAATGAAAATATATAAATAAATAAAACCTAACAAATATTTCAAATTAGAGCAGTTATTATATAAATATTTATATTATATGTGTTATATTTTTTTACCTATGTATGGAAATTTTGGTTTGAATTAGTGAACTACTGCGAAATTGTATACCGGACATACAAACCAACCAACAAACAAACATACAAACATTTATTTTTATATATATAGAAGATATAATATAAATGAGTTTTAAAAATTGTTAAAAAAAAATGCATCGGCCGGGAATCGAACCCGGGCCGCCCGCGTGACAGGCGAGCATTCTACCACTGAGCCACCGATGCGTATACAAAATGGCCTTATTTGGGTATTCATTCCATTCCGGATTACTCCGCATAAAAAAATAGTTCTTCAAATTAAAAAAAGAAATAGCCAAAAATTATAAGCAAAATGTAGCCAAAAATTTTCCTCAGGTTTATAAAAAGCGACATGCAAAATTTGGAACCAATTGGTTCAGTAGTTTTTGAGTTTATCGCGAAACAGACAGACAGACAGACAGACAGGAATTGACTTTTATATATATAGAGATATGGCATTCTTAATATTGGAAGAATAATCAATGGTATTGTTCTTTGTTATGGGGTTTCTTAGTAACAAATTTAAATTAGGTAAGTTTCTGAAAAAGATTTTGATTCCAAATTTCTTCAGATGACGGGCTATAGAAACAGATACTGGTGAATAGGGAATACTGCTAATAAATTTATAGATTGGGGAATTCCGAATTTCAGAGGGGCTATAGAAATGTCTTAGAATAAATTATAAAGGATATTGACAAATCTTTAGATTTCTTATAATATTCTGAGTTTCTTCTGTTTTGAAGGTTTGAAGTGAGCAATGGCTATGGATACGTTTAGTTAAGGTCTTTACAGTATTGATTTTATGGCTGAGTGGGCAGTAGGAGGAAAAATGGATATAGTCGGGGTTGAAGGATGGCTTATAATAAACAGTTGTTTGGAATTGATTCTGTATGCGAATAATTTTTATATCTAGAAAAGGCAGGCTATTGTTTGTTTCTTTTTCAAATGTGAAATTTAGGTTAGGATGGTAACTGTTGAGTCTTTCTAGAATGTTCTGAAGAAATTTGGAATCAAAACCTTTTTCAGAAACTCACCTAATTTAAATTCGTTACTAAGAAACCCCATAACAAAGGACAATACCATTGATTATCATTCCAATATTAAGAATGCCATATACTCCATAGAATGCAATGAATGCAAAACCAAATATGTCGGCGAAACTGGCAGACATTTAAATATAAGAGTATCAGAACATAAACGAAATATCGATAATCAAGACAGTAGATCTTTAGTATACCAACATATAAGAGAAACGGCCATTCCTTCTCCCTATTAGAACCAAAGACCCATTACTCCAACATCCCCAATAGACTACAGAGACTTATAATAGAATCCATCATATCCAGAAATAACAATAGCATTAACAGAAGAATAGATATTCCGGAAGTTTATAGCATTATATTCCCTGAGCCCACCCCATAACCCCCAAATGAAGCACGCGCAACAGAAGCCCATGTTGATTATGCCTTAAAACAAATGTAAACAATGAATGAACTTTATTTAATTTTAAATCATATTTTATTGGCGTATTAATCATGTGAAGCATTTTCTCCCGTAGAAGGGCTTACTTTCCCAAAAGCTCGAGATATTTTTTAAATGAAAAATATTTTTAAAAGAATCTTTTCCCTGGAGGCTTCATGTTTTTATTTTAATAATATTTTTAAATTTTTAAACTGACTCAAAAAACTCATGAAAGCTCAAGAACCACAGACTTGACGTATAGCCAGCTAGATATATGATTGAAACTGAAGAAATTTCTCAACCAGCAATATGGATCAATATAGGTTACTCCACTTGTCAGGCTGATGATATCTCTTCAGATATTTCACAAATTCTATTTTTATCTCTCGCTGGAGTACATCTCTGAGAGTGATACTACTTATCTCTCATTCTTATCTCAATGTTACTGAGCCAGGTTACTACATCCTAGCCTACCTGTGCCCAAACCCTCTCTATATTACCTCATCACAATTTGGACAGTATGAGGTTTGTTTTATTTGAAAAATAATAATATACCAGAAAATAAGACCTAATCCAAATAATTTAATAGTGTGTGACGTTTCGGCAACAGCATTGTCACACACTATTAAATTATTTGGATTAGGTCTTATTTTCTTGTATTATAATCTATAATCCAAATGGTGCTCTATCATTGAACAATAATAATATGTGCTTCTTAGTTTTCTTATCCCTTGTCTAGGTGGTCTGTCCCAAACCAACTCCTGAACATTTTAATTCTTTCTAGAACCTCTGAAGGTCTAATGAAGAGATTTTTTATGATGAGGTCCAATTTGGATTATAGATAGGATTCACCTTGTGATTCCTATATGGCAGTGTCGGGCAACCGGTGTGCCGTGGCACACTGGTGTGCCGCGAAGAATTCTAGGTGTGCCGCGAACATTTTTGTAGGTATTTAGAACTTTTGGTTAAATTTAAAAATAATGTTTCAAAAAATATTTTTTATAATTTTTATTCAATTTTAATAATTTTTTTCAAAAATTTTCATGTAAAAAATGAAATTAAAAAAAAGCAAATTTCATTTTATATAAAACTTATTTTGGTATTATAATTACAACAGTTTGCATAATTTTATATTTCATATAACGTATGTACATAATCTTGACGTACATAACTGGCACGTGCCATTATTAAAAAATAAAAATGCAAATAGGTACGTACCTATTTAAAATCATAAGTTAAAAAAAAACAATCCGCGAAAACAACTTTATTTAATAAAGTTGAATACATACTGCGGGGGAAAATACCTAATTTTTAAAATAATATGTCCAAACTTAACCGTCATTTACAATCTTTGTCACAGCTGTTTATTAATAGAGACTCAAAGCTACAAAGCTTAAAAAAAAGAAAACAAAAAAAATTATAAATTTATTTAAAAAATTTATTCGGAGTTTTCGTCAAAGTATTGCTGTAGTAATTCTTCATTTTTTTTGCATGTTGTAAAACACACACACATTCACACAATAAGTTTTGTACACCGTAAAATCTGTTGGTTAAAAAAGGAAAAAAATATTTTTGTTACGAAATTCTCACTCTTTTTTAACTCAAGGTAACTTTATTTAAACATTTTATTATTATATTTGTGTGTTTTTTCTAAATTCTCTCAAAACTAGATGGAGAGATTTCTAATTAGAGAAGGTGCCAGTGATAAACAAAATCAAAACGAAAATAAAGAAGATAAGAAAATAGTAAAATCAACTGGAAATAAGAGGAAATACGTTGAAGATTATCTCAAATATGGATTTATACCATCTGTTAATGATCCATCACTGCCGTTTTGCTAATTTGCCAAAAAACCCTCAGCAACGAAACAATGGTGCCAAGTAAACTACTTCGACATATTGAGACAAATCATCGGGAGCAGATGAACAATCCAATAAGCTACTTTGAAAATATACGATCAAGTTTTCAAAAGCAATCAAAAAAATTCAAGAAATTTATGACCACCTCAGATGAAGCTCAAACAGCTAGTTACATGATAGCTCAACTCATCGCTCGAAAGAAGAAAGCTCACGCGGAAGCAGAGGAAATTATCTTGCCTGCTTTAAAAATTGTGGCTGGATGTATGTTAACGAATGATGCTATGGAGAAGGTTACGAAAATTCCACTATCATCAAAAACTATTGCGAGAAGAATTGAAGATATGTCAGAAGATATTGAGTTGCAAATAAAACAATCTTTTAATGATTCATCAACAAAATGGGCTAAACAGCTTGATTAAACCACAGATATTAGTAATAAAGCTCAATTGCTGGCATTTTTGAGGTTCGTCGATACAGGAAAAATTGTGAATAACTACCTTTTTTTGTAAAGAATTAAAACAAAGAACGACTGGTGCGGACATTTTTGAATTAGTTGATGAAAATTTTATGAAGTATAACTTGAGATGGGAAAATTGTGTTAGCGTCTGTACGGATGGAGCTCCAGCTATGAAAGGTTCAAGAAAGGGATTGATAGCACATGTCATAAAAAAATCCAAATATCAAATTTGTTCACTGTATGATTCATAGAGAAATGTTAGTGTCAAAGTCGGTTCCTCCCATCCTTGTCACAACTCTAGATGAAGTTGTCAAAGTAGTCAATTACATCAAATCAAATGCTCTTCGATCGAGAATTTTTTCAACATTTTGTGAAGCAATGGATTCCGATTATAAAAATTTATTGTTTCATACTGAAGTCAGATGGTTGTCGAAAGGCAAAGTTTTAAATCGATTTATTTCAATGAAAAATGAAATAATGGCATTCATTGATAACGAAGAGATTAATTTTCCTTTCATGATGAGTGATGTTTGGTGGTTACGAGTTTCATTTTTGGGTGATATTTTCGACAAATTAAACAGCCTTAATTTA
This sequence comes from Cordylochernes scorpioides, assembly GCA_030710605.1. Classification (NCBI taxonomy): domain Eukaryota; kingdom Metazoa; phylum Arthropoda; class Arachnida; order Pseudoscorpiones; family Chernetidae; genus Cordylochernes; species Cordylochernes scorpioides. The sequence goes on from CP092874.1 coordinate 75,391,226, forward strand.
AATTTGCAAGGTGCTCAGGAGAACATTATCACTATCTCCACCAAGTTGAAAGCGTTTAAGGAAAAACTCAGTTTATGGAATTTAAACATTGCTAAAGAAAACTTTGCATCTTTTCCGATGGTTCAAGAGAATCCATCAAAATCTATTATCAAAAAAGAAGTCGAAGAAACTTTGACATTACTATCCGCTTCTTTTGATAAATATTTTCCTTACTTGGACGTTGAAAAGATGGAATGGGTAGTTAACCCATTTATGCACTGTGAAATTCAACATCTGGAAGAAGAAATGCAAGAAAACTTAATTGATTTAAAAAACGATTTAGTTTTCAAAAGACTATTCACTGAAAATGAGCTATCTGAGTTTTGGTTGTGCTTAAACTCCAAATTTCCTAAACTTAGTAATGCGGCCATCGAATCATTGTTGCCATTTGGAAGTTCCTACCTGTGTGAGCAAGGTTTTTCAACACTCACAGAAATGAAGTCTAAGTAGCGCGAAAGACTTCAAATGATAGATGAGGAGATGCGCGTTTGTCTTTCACAAGTAGATCCCCGTATTGATTTGATATGCTCTCAAAAACAATCGCAATGCTCGCATTGATTATGTTAATTTAATATTGAAAATTAATAAAATGTGATACATATGTTTAAATTTTTACTAGTATTTATTGTTGTATTTTAATTACCTACGAGGAAATTTATAGTGAGAACCACAGGTGCGCCGCGAAAAAAAGAAATTAAGCTTAGTGCGCCGCAACTCGAAAAAGGTTGCCCGACACTGCTATATGGAGTGGACCCAGGAGGAGCTCTGAACATCAGAAATAGACAGCATCAAACAACACTAACAAGATTTAGAACAGGCCATCTCATGCCATTGAAGATAGAAAATAATAACAAAAGTCTACCTCACTTTCCCAAAATGTAGCTTGGCATTTGCAGCTCCAGAACATATTTTGGCTTGCATTAGATGCACTAAACAGGACCTTTGGGAGAGGCCGCTACTTATCATAAAACAGCTCGAGGAGCATGAACTCATGGAATTCGTGTAATCTTTACACAAGGGGATAAGAAACAACAACAACAATCTTGTGATTCCTAAATGTACACACATAATTACTTGGAGTTGGTCTATTCACATTGTGAATCACATTTGGAATCAATCCTAGACAGTTGATCCAATGCTGTGGACTTGCTTGGCTGGATCCATGTCTTTGACAGTTTTGGTATTTCTAGCTTCCATCCTTGAAGTGTTTTGACCAGTTCTTAATTGTGAGGACATGGTACTCTCTCGTGTACAATAGTTTTTCTTATATAGACACTCACAGACAAAACTTAGGGAAGTGGAAAGTCTTTGATGTCACTGGTAGTCTGTTTTTTTTTTAAGGAGACAGAGGCAATTTTGTTCACACTTGGTTATCTTGTATGTCTTCAATAAAGGTCACTGTGTATCAAATATCTTTCGGAGTTATTGTCTGAATTTATGATATGCTAAAAGGTACTACTTTTTCCAAGTTTTGTCCATGGGTGTTTATAGATGGCGTGCTAATGCTTAATGTTTAGTTTATACATGCCTAGCTGGCCTTTTGTGCTTTTTTTCCCCCTAAAGGACATTGCTTACTGCAAGTATTCAGTATGGGGGGTCGGTGGAAGGCTGGTTAAACCGTTTGGTTTACGACCACTACGACCCGGGTTCGATCCCAGCATTGCACACTTTTTTCTGTTAAAAAAAAATGCTCCAATGGCCCCCCGATTCTTGCAAAAGTCCAACCCCACCAGCGAGTGCAAGTAACCAAACGGGGCTCTGGCACATTTGTAAGTGCAAAGTCGAACTGCTTTCACATGTGTAGACATGTGGTGCGCTTACAGTAAAAAGCAGTCGCTAACTACCCACCATGATTATCATGGCCTGTACCACGTGTACTAGGGATAAGCAAAAAAAAAAAATGTATTTCTCCAGTCCTCAAAGTTATATCCATAGTTTTCTTGAATACCTTATCCAAGAATTCCTCTAAAGTGCTTCATATAAAGATAAAAATTAAAAGGCAAAAAGAATGTTGAAAAAGGCCTGTGCTCTGTGTTTTATTGCTAGTTAATTGCCCCCCAAGTACATGCCCATTTGGCAATCACTGGTGTCTGACATTTTGCAAAGCTAACCTCTAGTCAAAATTTGACACTGTTCTAAGAAAGAATTTATTGTGGTAGCAGCTATTTAATGTTGATTGGTTTGTAAAGAAAAGTGGAATATTTTAAACCCTCTTAGTGCACTACTAAGATTTACTGTAATCCCTCACTTATAAGCAGAACAACTGAATACAAATGTAGAGCAATCTGGTACAGTGTGGTACAGTAAAAACTCTAAAGGATACCATAGACCTAGATGCAGAGCCAAAGTGTCCTTAAGAGAGAGGTCTCCTCTTACCAGAGATCATTGATTAGTAAGAATGGAATTTTAATATTCCCAAATGCTTCTTTTTTTTTTTACAGTTTCTATTTTGTTAAGATCATGGTATAATTGGTACAAATTATTTTGTATCCATTGAAACACTTATTTTTATTAAGAAAAAGGCATCTCCTTATCCACCTTATTCCAGTACAATTTCACATTTGTACTATTTTTTCACTTTTATTAAGGTTTACCTTTCTATCAAGATCTTAAACTTTAGTTGTCCTGACCCTAATAGAAGGGGTTTTACTGTATGTGATGTGGGAACAAAGTATTTATCATTTTTGAAATGCTTAGTTATATTGATGAAGTTAACATTTGTCATGATAAAAAGCACAATTTGGATTATAGATTATAATAAAAGAAAATAAGACCTAATCCAAATAATTTATTAGTGTGTGACGTTTCGGCAACAACTTTGTCACCATCATCAGACAAAAGAATAAATGAGAAAAAAAATTACAGCAAGTTCTTATATAGTCCTGTTATCAAGTGAAAGAAAATAAGACCTAATCCAAATAATTGATATGATAACAGGACTATATAAGAACTTGCTGTAATATTTTTTCTCATTTATTCTTTTGTCTGATGATGGTGACAATGTTGTTGCCGAAACGTCACACACTAATAAATTATTTGGATTAGGTCTTATTTTCTTTTATTAACATTTACAGTATTGTGTAATGAGATTTTGCTCTAACTGACATCTTTTAAAACCTTTAAAATGGTCACAGTGGGTCGCTGAAACATCGGTTACCACACCCCAGGTTGATGAGTGTTCATTAATATATCAAAGACCAACCTGCAACAATGATTTTGTCAAAAATATTTGGCGTTAATTAACTTCTACCAAGTACTGCATCACAGTCTACTCATCCCCAGCAGACACCATCAACTAGCTCTACAAGCTTGATACCTTAATATGATTGAGTGGGGATAAGAAAGACTGCATCACAGTCTACTCAACCCCAGCAGACACCATCAACAAGCTCTACAAGCTTGATACCTTAATATGATTGAGTGGGGATAAGAAAGACTGCATCACAGTCTAGTCAACCCCAGCAGACACCATCAACAAGCTCTACAAGCTTGATACTTTAATATGATTGAGTGGGGATAAGAAAGACTGCATCACAGTCTACTAATCCTCAGCAGACACCATCAACAAGCTCTACAAGCTTGATACCTTAATATGATTGAGTGGGGATAAGAAAGACTGCATCACAGTCTAGTCAACCCCAGCAGACACCATCAACAAGCTCTACAAGCTTGATACCTTAATATGATTGAGTGGAGATAAGAAAGACTGCATCACAGTCTACTAATCCTCAGCAGACACCATCAACAAGCTCTACAAGCTTGATGCTTTAATATGATTGAGTGGAGTTAAGAAAGACTGCATCACAGTCTACTAATCCTCAGCAGACATCATCAACAAGCTCTACAAGCTTGATACTTTAATATGATTGAGTGGAGATAAGAAAGACTGCATCACAGTCTACTCATCCCCAGCAGACACCATCAACAAGCTCTACAAGCTTGATACCTTAATATGATTGAGTGGGGATAAGAAAGACTGCATCACAGTATACTCAACCCCAGCAGACACCATCAACAAGCTCTACAAGCTTGATACTTTAATATGATTGAGTGGAGATAAGAAAGACTGCATCACAGTCTACTCATCCCCAGCAGACACCATCAACAAGCTCTACAAGCTTGATACCTTAATATGATTGAGTGGAGATAAGAAAGACTGCATCACAGTCTACTCAACCCCAGCAGACACCATCAACAAGCTCTACAAGCTTGATACCTTAATATGATTGAGTGGAGATAAGAAAGACTGCATCACAGTCTACTCAACCCCAGCAGACACCATCAACAAGCTCTACAAGCTTGATACCTTAATATGATTGAGTGGAGATAAGAAAGACTGCATCACAGTCTACTCATCCCCAGCTGACACCATCAACAAGCTCTACAAGCTTGATACTTTAATATGATTGAGTGGAGATAAGAAAGACTGCATCACAGTCTACTCATCCCCAGCAGACACCATCAACAAGCTCTACAAGCTTGATACCTTGATATGATTGAGTGGAGATAAGAAAGAAGAAGACACATCCCCAGCAGACACCATCAACAAGTTCTACAAGCTTGATACCCTAATATGATTGAGTGGAGATAAGAAAGACTGCATCACAGGCATGTGGAGTTCACTAGCATCCATCATGGAAATCCAAATTATCATCTCCACACAGAGATGGGTACTCTTGAACTGACCATATCTGAAATTATGAAATCTTTCTGGAAATAATGAAATCCATATTTAAATCTTCAAATAATAAAAAGGCATATATATATTAGATACAATTTATCGAATTTGGTCTTGGTATCTTATGTTTCTAATGTCTAATACATATGTACCTTATCAAGACTTAAAAAAATAGTGTCTTGTGTAGATGTTATAAAAAAGCTTGTGCTGCGTGATCCAGGCATCTAACCAAGAGAAGACTACCATCAGGGAGGAGTTTGTCCGAGAGATCTATGATTACACCTTCCATACCTCCCTCTTTGATGTTCTGGTGAGTCTGGTGGGTGTGTGTGTGTCTCTGGGACACTTCAGTTATTCTGTCTGTCCTAGGTCTTTGATGTCCTCCGCTGCCTCTTCCTGCTCCTCATCTACGGCATCCTGGGATTGTCCCATCCACTTCCCATCGCTGTGAGTCCTTCATGTCCGGAACAAAGCCTACAATCTTCTTTTCTCAAGGTTTATTGTGCTTACCTGCTGTAAATCATTTATTGTTAAATGATAAGGCACAATTTGGATTATAGATTATAAATACAATGTATTAAGACCAGATCCAAATACATAAATAGTGTGTGACATTTCGGTAACAGCGTTGTTACCATCTTCAGGCAAAAGTACTGAATGAGAAATTTTACCACAGCATGTTTTAAATAGTTACTGTTTTCAAGTGTGTAAACAAGATAGCAGATAAGAAGAAGATAGTAGAGATAGTATTTGTCATGTAGAGATAATATTTGATGATATTTAAAAGAAGCACATTGCCAGTAAATTTATTTGTGTAAAAAATTTTAAGAAGAAGATAGTTTTCTGAGAAACTTTAATTCTAAGAATAATATTCTGCGTTTCTCAGAAAACTATCTTCTTCTTATCTGATACCTTGTTGACACACTTGATAACAGTAACTATTTAAAACATGCTGTGGTAAAATTTCTCTTACAGTACGTTTGTCTGAAGAAGGTAACAGTGCTGTTACCAAAACGTCCCACACTATTTATTTGGATTTGGTCTTATTACCTTGTGTTTATTGTTAAACATAATAGGCAACAATAATAAACCCAAAATAGTAAAAACCATGTAGAGTAAAACATTCTTATAATGTCCTTGCTATAACATTATACTATTTACTGGGTTACATTTCCTTGGTCCAGGTCCCAAATTTTCTTATGTTTATTCTCCACTTATAACACTAGCCTATTTTTTGGGGTTTTTACTGGTCCTAAATTATTTACCACTTATAATAATATCATTTGCATTTTTTCCCGATCTCCCATATTTTAAAAGTGTATTTTCTACTATAACACTATTATACTTGTGAAAAAATAGTACAATGGTGACATTATACTGGGATAAGGTTCATAAATTAAGAAAAAGGCATCTCCTTATTGTGTAACGGAAAGTTGCTAATGGCTTGCGCAATCTATCGGAATAAATATCAACTATTCATTGATTTTTAATTATTCTAGAATTGAACAAATACCCATTCTTGATTAATCAAGAAAAGTTAACCACATACACATTTCGGGCTGTTGGCCCTCGTCAGCGTGGTGCAAGCTGTACCTCAACGACCAAAATATCATCAGCAACTTTCACTTGGACGATAAGGAGATGCCTTTTTCTTAATTTATCCACCTTATCCCAGTACAATATCACATTTGTTTTATTTTTTCACATTGTTTCGCGGTCTCACGTAATTCTGGCCTTAACTACCCATTTCATGATTTTTCAGGATGCCTGAATGACCAGTATTTTTTTAGTCGTTGAGGTACAGCTTGCTTGCACCATGCTGACGAGGGCAAACAGCCCGTAATGAGTATGTGGTTAGCTTTTCTTGATTAATCAAGAATGGGTATTTGGCCAATTCTGGAATAATTAAAAATCGATGACTAGTTGATATTTATTCCGATAGATGGCGCAAGCCATCAGCAACTTTCAGTTTCACGATAAGGAAATGCCTTTTTCTTACTATTATATTTATTGCACAATATTTTTGGGTCTATGTCCAATATTGGTTTATGTCCTGCTTAGGATGCTATTCCATTAATGGTGCTGGTCTTGGTCCAAATTGGCTTATGTTTTATGCCCAACTAGCCGAATGACCCGGGCAACGCCCGGGTTTTACCCAATTAAATGTTTTTATTCAAATAATATTCGTTACAATTATAAATTGGTGTCGTGGATATCACTCTTGTGAAATAATTTTATATAAAAAAGGATGTACCTGGATCTGTAAAGAAAAAAAAACATTTTTTTTCTCTCTCAAAATATTTAGAGAGATTGCTTCCTCTTTATCATTTATTAAAGTTCTTCAATAAATTAAGATCCTCAAATGTACAGGAATGGAATTCCCATAATTGACAATTCACCAGAATATCTAAAAGAGCAAACAATGGCCAAATTAATGGACGGGGGTCGGTGGAAGGCTGGTTAAACCGTTTGGTTTTCGACCACTACAACCCGGGTTCGATTCCTGCATTGGACACTTTTTTCTGTTTAAAAAAAAATGCTCCAATGGCCCCCGATTCTTGCAAAAGTCCAACCCCACCAGCGAGTGCAAGTAACCAAACGGGGCTCTGGCACATTTGTAAGTGCAAAGTAGAACTGCTTTTCACATGTGTAGACATGTGGTGCGCTTACAGTAAAAGCAGTCGCTAACTACCCACCATGATTATCATGGCCTGTATCATGTACCACGTGTACTAGGGATAAGCAAAAAAAAAAAAGAACATCCTTATCATCTTCTTATATATAAAAGACTCTTAATAGAATCTATGATAACCAAACGACAAAAAAAGCATAAACAGATGCATAGAAATATCAGAAACAATGAAACAATATCCACAAATACTACCCCATAGATGTAAACAGTCTTCTATATATACCATAATAGTTCACGAATTTATTGGGTTTAATTTGAGATCACGAGATATCATTCGACCAGCACGTAGCCTCCACCCATGCACGTATATTTACAAAAATTGTTTATAACTCACAAAGAAGGTAATATATATTTTCTCCCCCTTTCAATATCATTAATAATTAAATATGTAAAAATTATTTTGTGTATAAAAATAGTATATATATCATCAATTTATTATTGTGATACTCCTGTAGAAGGACTGACAAGTCCGAAAGCTTGAAAATAAAAATTTGAACAAGAAACTTAGCCCTGGAAGCTTTATTTACTTTATAATATATAAAAGTCAATGTCTGTTGTCTGTTTCACGATAAACTCAAAAACTAATGAACTAATTGGCACCAAATTTTGCATGTCACTTTTTATAAACCTGAGGAAAATTTTCGGCTACATTTTGATTAGTATTTTTGGCTATATATTTTTTTCATTTGAAGAACATTTTTTACGCGGAGTAAATACGAGGCGAAGTAATAACATCAGGCCAATTAAGCGACCAATGAGCGTTCTGCATTTTTTTTTCAAGTTGCTTGCGTACTTTTTTGAAATATCTTTTATACGAGTGTAACTTTTTTTTACTGGTTTTTCTTAGAAATATGTTGTCCAATGATAAGGCAAAATTTACCTGAAAATGTGGTTTACATTCTTATAACAAAGGATAAAGGCCCTGAAATCAACAAAATTTGGCTGATGTAGGTTAGAAACCTGGCAGTGTTTAGCATTTATAGCACCTATTTCTATTCTTGGTTGATAGATATGGCCACTTTTTTTTTAATGAGCATTCATGCTGTTACTTTAACTAGAATTCTAGTCCTTTTTTTTTTTTTTTTTTGACTTTCATTGAAAAATGGCATTAGAAAATTGCATGGAAACCATGTAACCCGATGTCTCAATATATCAACAACTATAAGAACACTCAATTACCAAAAAGAGCAGGTTTAATTTATGAAGTGAAATGTGAAAAATGTGACCAATGCAATGTAGGACAAACATTCAGAACTTTAAAAGAAAGAATTAAAAACCATGAATATTCTCTAAAATGGGATAAAATTGAGAATTCTGCACTTTTAGAACATATAAAAATGATAGGGCATAATAATTTTAACCTAAAAGAAACTAGATTATGAGAAAATTATTTTAAGAGACAATTTAAAGAAGCCTCTTTCATTCAAAAGAAATGTGCTACAAATAACAAAATGGAAGAAAGAGGAAATATAAATGATATTTATAGATATGCTTTTAATTATATCTAAAAAAGGGTTTTCTTTTTTCCACTTTTAATTCTAAGAATAATATGTGTTTCTCAGAAAACTATCTTCTTCTTATCTGATATCTTGTTTACACACTTGATAACAGTAACTATTTAAAACATGCTGTGGTAAAATTTTTCATTCAGTACTTTTGTCTGAAGATGGTAACAATGCTGTTACTGAAACATCACACACTATTTATTTATTTGGATTTGGTCTTATTACCTTGTGTTTATAATCTATAATCCAAATTGCGCCTTATCATTTTTATAAAAAAGGGCGTACCTGGATCTGTAAAGAAAAAAAACATTTTTTTTCTCTATCAAAATATTTAGAGAGATTGCTTCCTCTTTATCATTTATTAAAGTTCTTCAATAAATTAAGATCCTCAAATGTACAGGAATGGAATTCCCATAATTGACAATTCACCGGAATATCTAAAAGAGCAAACAATGTCCAAATTAATGGACGATTTAATTCCTGAAGACGATCCTAATTTGGATAATCTTCAACAAAAAATAATTAGAAATTTTAAGCCACGAATGAATAATTCAAGTATAATTATAATCGAAGAAGAAGAAATAGTGAATATCATTTCTAATTCTGATGTTAAAAAAGCTCCAGGTTTAACAGCATAAGTAACAATATGATCAAATGTGCTTACCCAAAAATTAAGCTTATGTTATGCAAACTATTTAATAAATGTATTCAAAAGGGGTATTATCCAGAGAAATGGAAAATAGCAGCTCTAAAGGTAATTCCTAAACCACATAAATCTAATTTAGAATCAACAAAAAGTTATCAACCTATCTCATTGATTTAAAATTTTTGAAAAAATTTTGAAAAATCGAATTTATGAATTTTATGAAAGTAATAATCTTTTGAGCTCCAGACAACATGGATTTGTCAAATCAAAATTAACGACAACGTGCTTGAATAAAATAACAGATACTATAATAGAACATAGGCAGAAACAGTTAGTGACGCTAATTGCAATAGACATTGAAGGAGCCTTTGACAATACATGGTGGCCAGCTTTGATCAAAAGAATTGATGAAGATATTATGCCTGCTGACCTGCTCAAAATTTTACAATCCCTTTTGAAAAATAGGAAAATAATTTTTAATTATAGTAGCAGAAAAATATCTAAAACATTATCAAAAGGTTGCCCACAAAGTGGACCATTGTTGCTATGCCGATGATGTCACAATAATATGCTGGAACAAAGATTTAGCAACCCTCAAAAATTCAATTGAGCGTATTTTGGAAAAAGTTGACGACTGGTGTACAGAAAACTAATTAAAAATAAGTCTTGATAAAACTAGTATTTTACATTTTCATAACAAAGATAAATTTGAAATTAAATTAAAAAATAGTATTATTACGCCTGTTCAAGAAATTAAAATTTTGGGAATTACCTTTGCCAACCACAGAAGGAAGAATAAATTAAATTTTAATCCTCATTTGAACAATATACTAAATAGAACTCAAAGACTAAAAAATTTACTTTTTTCGATATGTGGCAAATCTTGGGGACTAAGCACCAAGAAAAGACTCATTTTATACAAAACAATCTTTAGACCGATACTCACTTATGGAACTGAGGTCTGGTATAAATATATAAGTAAAAAGTATATACACAAATTTAATTCACTTCAATATCAAATATTATTATGGTGTACACAAACTTATAAAACAATTAGCTATAGTTGTGTACATACCCTGGCAAATATTCCTTTGATTACGGGGATTATATGGAATCCAGAAATATAAAATATGATCTGAATTATTTATCGATTGAGGACCAACAGCGATATGACTTGGATATTCCAGACATAATTTAAAATTTTATAAAAAATAAAATGACACTATTGAAGAAAAATACTAACCAAACATTTCAAAGTTTCTTTCCCGCTAATATTCCGAAATATTTTCGGGCAAATTTCCACAACTCTCAATTTATTACAAATCACGGAAATTTTAGAAGCTTTTTAAAATTCATCAAAGTAGTGCAAGATTCAAGATGCTTCTGTGGATGTGAGGAACAGACTTCTATTCATCTGCTGCTAAATTGCCCCGTCTTCCAAGAGTATAGAATAAACAATGAACTAAATGTATCAAACCCGTTTGATCTAATTTCAACAAAACACAAATATATAAAATTTAACTCATTTTTCAGATTTATTTTGAATTTTATAAAAAACTACTAAATTCTATTGGAACGCTTTTATTTGGAAATTAATTCTTTTTAAAATTGTTTTAATTGAATAATTCTCTAATATATAGCATATTTTCATTCAAAAATATTCCTTAAAACTTTTTTTTTTTTTTTTAAATCTATAAATTGCTTTTCTCGAATACACACAATACTTTACAATTTGATTTCATTTAACTAAATTTGCATTACAACCCTTTGTACATGTATATCAATTGTGTTGATATACAGGGTGATCCAAAAGTCCCGCACTATTTTTAAAATTAATAACTCCACGAATATTTGCGCTAGAGCAATGCGGTAAGCACCATTGTGTTCAGGATGCAATGGGATTTTTTTATGGCAAATAATGAAAAATTCAAAATTAATTTTAGTTACAATTTTATTCGCCAGATGGCGCTCTACCAGAATCAGAGATTCAGTGGCCAAATTGTTTGATAAATTGAAATATATAACTGATCGACACGTATTTTTCCTTTTTGAATACCAGGAAAGAACCCTAATAATATCAAATAACAAATTAATAAAACACCACTTCGCCAAAAGTAGAAGAATTGGTTGACGATTTTTTAAATACAATCAGAGATATGCAAAATAGGTAAATGCAAATTAAAACAGGTAGCAAAAAAAAAATGATATTTTAGATACGGTTTGTTTTCGAAGATAATAAATTTCTATTTTTTTAATTCAACTCTCTCTCAGTATCGATTATATTTATTTTAATTCATTCGAAAAATATGTATCTATCTCTGATAATTTATTTTACTCTGGAATGCCGTTGTTGTCGTGTCCAATAAAGAGCCTCAGATGTCTCCATGCATCTCCATCACAGCAGCAGCAATGTCCACTATCTTGGGTGTGTAAATTTGCTGATTTGGGTCTATGTCAATTTTCTGCAAGACTGCGGCCATTGTTGGGCATGAGAATTTGTGGGTAGGTGTTAGTTCCACACCAGGACAGTTGTTGCATGTCCTATAGGTTCTTGTGCCATCTGGATATATTGTCATTCCTTTATAGTGTTTTGTTCTAAGTCTTGTTATAGTTTTTGTCAATTTTCTCTCTGAGTTTATTTTGATCTATTCTTATTTTTTGTTTAATTATCTTGTATTTCGACAAAGCATCAGTGTCAAATAATGACATATGTTCTTTCCTTTGCCAATTCAAATGCCGAGAGCAATTTTATTATTGTTAGTGAGCCAGACTATGAGCCTAGAGTGGATAATTCATTTTGTTATTTTACAAAGTATGCTGGTAAGAGAAATTGGCCGATAGTTCTTGTATTCCTTGGCATCTTTGTTTGGTTTCAGTATTGGCACTATAATTGATATCTTCCAATTCTTTGGTAGTTTACCAGTTTGCCATTATATGTTCAGTATTCGTAGGAGTTGATTTTTAGCTTTGTCTCCAAAGTGTTTAATCATTTGACCAAAGATTAGATCATCTCCTGGTGACCTCTTGGATTAAACTTTTCTATTGATGAGTTTAGCTCATTCAGTATGAACTCTCTCGAGTAAATATCTTGCTTGTTTAACTAACCTGTTTATATTATTTTTTAGAGTCCTGTCTTCATTCGTGTAGTTGAGTCTGGAAGTGCTTGAAAGATATTCAGCAATTATGTCAGCCACCTGTTTGTTCTCGTTCTCGCTGTTCTATCCATATCAGTAAGAGTATTGGACGATTGATGTTGGTTTTGATTGTTTTCTAACACTCTAATCATATTCCACTGTTGGCTGTCCTTTCTTGGATCCATTTTTTCGCAGAATTCTTAAATTTTTCTTGTTTGCATATCCAAATTTCTTGTTCTATTTTTTTGACTAATTTCAATGAGTTCCTTTCTGTTTTCTTCTGTTTTATTTGTTTTAAGAAGTTCATTGATATTGTCTCTGAAATCATTGCCTCAATGTTGTGGTCCTTCCAGCAAGGTATCCACAGGTCTTTACGTCTCCTTCTAGGTATCGATGCTTTTGTAGCTTTGGATATGTTCAAAGAGAATTTTTCCAAGTTTTTGTCAAGCCTTCTGTAATTCAATTCTTCGTTGCACAGTTCTTCAAGATTTTCTGTGAATTTTTTTCAAGTCGGCTTTCCTAAAGTTCCATGTTCTTTTATTGAAGTTTAGGGTTGTTAAAATTGGTCTGTGGTCACTGATTGCACCTCTCAGGATTTTCCATTGTGTTGTGGGTGCACGATGTTGTAATTTATCGCTGTGATGTCTATTGCGGATTCTGTGCCTGTGGACTTGGATAGATAGGTGTTCTCTCCCTTATTTGACGGTGTAAGGTCAAGGTCAGGTAGCATGTCCTCAACCTGCTGACCTTTGTTATCCTGGACAGGTGATCCCCAAGTTGAACTTTTGGCATTAAAATCGCCGAGTATGATTGTGATATCTGAAGACGCTTCACTTAATGTCTCTATTGTGTGTAGCCATACAAAATTCAAAGATTTCACGAGCTGAAAGTTGGCGATTTTGAGATGCGTCAAGAATTCGCTGCATGGGTTTTCCGGAAAATTGATATTAATGAAAACTGACTGTCGAATGTTCTGTGAACAGATGATGCTCACTTTTCTCTAAAACATTCAAAACAGCCGCATTTGGGCAACAGAAAACCCTAGGATTTTTACAGAAATGCCACTTTATCAGCCTAGAGTTACAATTTTGTGTGGGTTCACTTCTTCTTTTATTATTGGGCCATTTTTCTTTGAAAAATCAATGGAAGAACTTTTAAAACTGTTTTTATAACTGGTGAACGTTATGTTCAACTTTTGAGAGAAAAGGGTATTCCCATATTGCAGGGCAGACAAGCACTAAGCGAAATAACATTCATGAAAGATGGAGGACCTCCCGAGGTGCCAAACAATTGCTGAAGGATACGTCCAGTGAAAATCGTGTGATAAGTCGCCATTTTATATACCAGTGGCCTCCAAGATCACCAGACTTGACGCCTTGCGATTTTTGGTTATGGGGGTACATTAAATCATGTGTTTATCGATGCCGGCCTACCACATTGGCCATGTTGAAGGCTTCTATTAGATGGCACGTTTTATAAATTTCAATAGATATGTTACCTCATGTGTTATATAAGCTGCCATGTACTATATTATCTACCAATATTTTCAGCTCTTTGTGTTGAGTTATGGGGATAATAAATGCTGTCCTCACATCTTGACTCTTTTTTTTATGAACAGTTATTTTTTGTTTGTCATTTGCTCACATATTATGTCGTGCAGACCAAAGTGTTATAACTTCTTGAATAACACTGGTACACACAATTTTACCACTTATGTTTAGTTTTTCGCTTTTCTCTCATTAGAAGAAATAGCATAAGGAATATTTTCTGTAAACCAATAACTTTAGAAATTTTGTGCAAAAAAATGATACAAAATGATTTTACTGCCAGTTTTTTCAACGCAAAAGGTCGATCTAAAAATGATTTTTATTTGAAGGGAAACATTTTAAAAATTGTGTACAGTATAATAAGCAATGATAACATTTGACAAGCCCATAGGATATTTGGAATAAAGTATGACAAATATATTTTGTCACTCCCCTCTATATTTCATTTGTTGGATCATGACAAATATCCAGTTAAATAGTCAAGTGTCGCCAATTAGTCAATAAACTACACATTCCTTATAGCAAGAAATCCTATTAGTAGTGCCGTTATAAATTTTGGTACTATATTAACATTTCAAAAATTTGTGTATTGATATCAGCAGTGTTTTTCAAACATTCAATCTATTTCACAAAACCCCATCTAAAATATAAATATTTTTGCTACATGTTTTAATTAGCATTTACCTATTTTACATATCTCAGATTGCATTTAAAAGTTTTCATCCAATTATTCTACTTTTGGCGAAATAGTGTTTTATTAATTTATCATTTGATATTATTAGGGTTCTTTCCTGGTATTAAAAAAGGAAAAATATGTGTCGACCATTTATATTTTTCAATTTATCAAACAATTTGGCCGCTTAATCTCTGATTCTGGTAGAGCGCCATCTAGAGAATATAATTGTAACTAAAATCAATTTTGAATTTTTGATTATTTGCCATAAAAAATCCCATTGCATCCTGAACACAATGGTTATACAGCATTGCTCTAGCGCAAGTATTCGCAGAGTTATTAATTTTTAAAATAGTGCGGGACTTTTGGATCACCCTGTATATATATATATATTTTTTTTATCTTTTCATCTAACTAACTTACATACTAATTCTGTACATATTTAAATATCTTTCTTTCTTTTATTTCAAAATTTTTGTTTATGTTTAAAGTGCAAGTGTCCCTAGAGGGACATAGTGCTCTAAATCGAAATAAAGAAATTTATTGCACATTTTTTTTTAGTTTCAATTTTATTTTTTATTTTTGAATGTATAACAGTCGAACTTGGATAATTCGAACCCCAAGGGACCATAAAAAAAATTCAAATTATCCAAAAATTCGAATTAAAAACGGAAATTCTATTTATAGGAAATTCTAGGGACCAAGATAAATATTCGAATTAAAGAGGTTTTCGAATTAAATAAGTTCGAATTATCCAAGTTCTACTGTATTATCATTTATTATTTTTGACCAATGACAAAGTTGTTTCCATGTTATCTACAATAATTTGTAAATTAAGTTTACTGTGCAATAAATTGATAAAGAGAGAGCAATCTTTCAAAATATTTTGAGAAAAAAATATTTTTTTCTTTACAGATCCAGGTAAAAGTTATCTTTTTTATATAAAATTTCATATTAAGTCTGTTCAAAAATAATTAAAATTATTGTTTTTGACTTGTGTTTTAGATATTGTATACTAAATTCGAAAAATCGTGTGAGAACGCTTTTGCAACCTCAGAACAATTTTTAACGCCTTGCCAAATGCTTTTTTTTTTTCTCCTGACGAAGACAAAAGATTTTTGACAAAATGTAGAGAAAATAAAAACTCTAACTGGCCGAAGTGTCTATTTTTCACAGAAATATGAATGCCGGCCAGGCAGCCTCTATCTTTAGGATAAAATTATTGTGTAAGGCTTTATTTCTTTTATAGGAAATTCTTTGTTTGAAAAAAAGAAAAAGAGACCATTCTTGATAAAATAGCCTATCCTTGTGAATACAAATGCCATACTTATGACTATTCCTTGATGATATTTCCTTTACCTGTAGATTTTTGCAATTTTTTTTCTTAAAACATTTTTTTTTCCAATCTAAAGACTTCCATTGTATTTGTAGTTAAAACTTTATGCTTCAAATGTGTCCGCTGATCTTTATAGAAAATGTTATTTGGCAAATTAGAGCTCTACTGGTAATAAGACCAAATCCAAATAAAAAAATAGTGTATGACGTTTCGGTAACAGCGTTGTAGTAACGGATTTGGTCTTATTATCTTGTGTTTATTATCTATAGTCCAAATTGTGCATTATGATAGAGCTCTACTGTTTCTACACATTGCTTTTGTTTCTATGTTACTATATATTCAATCCAAATGGTTTGTTGGCTGAGGTATACCAGCACCGTACTTCAAGGACTATACCAGGATGTGAGAGCATGCAAACATCCACCAAAGTTTGGGAAATTAGAGCTCTACTGTTTCTACACATTTCTGTGTTTCTATGTTACTATATACAATGCTAAATCTAACTGGTTTGTTGGCTGAGGTATACCAGCACTGTACTACAAGGACTATACCAGGATGTAAGAGCATGCAAACAACCTCCAAAGTTTGGGAAATTAGAGCTCTACTGTTTCTACACATTTCTGTGTTTCTATGTTAGTATATACAATGCTAAATCTAACTGGTTTGTTGGCTGAGGTATACCAGCACCGTACTACAAGGACTATACCAGGATGTAAGAGCATGCAAACAACCACCAAAGTTTGGGAAATTAGAGCTCTACTGTTTCTACACATTTCTGTGTTTCTATGTTAGTATATACAATGCTAAATCTAACTGGTTTGTTGGCTGAGGTATACCAGCACCGTACTACAAGGACTATACCAGGATGTAAGAGCATGCAAACAACCACCAAAGTTTGGGAAATTAGAGCTCTACTGTTTCTACACATTTCTGTGTTTCTATGTTAGTATATACAATGCTAAATCTAACTGGTTTGTTGGCTGAGGTATACCAGCACTGTACTACAAGGACTATACCAGGATGTGAGAGCATGCAAACAACCACCAAAGTTTGGGAAATTAGAGCTCTACTGTTTCTACACATTTCTGTGTTTCTATATTACTATATAAGATGCCAAATCTAACTGGTTTGTTGGCTGAGGTATACCAGCACTGTACTTCAAGGACTATACCAGGATGAGAGCATGCAAACAACCACCAAAGTTTGGGAAATTAGAGCTCTACTGTTTCTACACATTTCTGTGTTTCTATGTTACTATATAAGATGCCAAATCTAACTGGTTTGTTGGCTGAGGTATACCAGCACCGTACTTCAAGGACTATACCAGGATGCAAACAACCGCCAAAGTTTGGCAACTTGCCCAAACCTTTCCTTCCTGTTTAGATTGTCAATGTTGTTTGTCCAGATCACTACGAGTGGGACAACTGTACTCATTATTGTCAAGGCACTGCTTTATGTAAGTCCTCCTTAACCTCACAGGTTTAATGGCACCTCCTGATTATGCAACTTTTTATGGTTTATTGGGAAGCCTCAAGTCCCCCTGATATATAGTTGCTCTAAAGCCTGCGCTATGCTGATAAGGGCAGATAGCTTGTAACATATCTATCTTTAGCTTGTCTCAATTGTTGTTGTTTCTTATCCCCTTGTGTAAAGATTACATGAATTCCATGAGTTCATGGAATGGGGTGTAGGGGTGCTGCTCTTGTTGATCATGGCACCATGATCCAGGCACACTTTGGTGAAAGTCTGACTTTGCCTGTAATTTGAGGCCGTTCCTAACATGGAAGCAGACGCCTTTGCTGCTGACTCTAACATGAGTACAGACGCAGCTCCTCCGTATCTCTGGAGAGGAACCCTTGCTGAGGTCTATCAACTGGGTCAGTTGAACTCAGGATTCTTAAAGAGGTCTTTCTCCTCTTCTAACAATGTTGCTGTTGGTCTGCGACTGCTTATTCATCAGAGTTATTCTGCTTGTTTCGCAGCTGGCCTTCATATCTGAAGGTCATTCCCCTATCCGACACCCGGGGAAGCGCCCTATGGCAGTCAGCTCTGCCGAGGGTGTCTCAATTTATTAGAAAAAAAAAGTGATTTTGTTGTTTAAATATTCAAGTTGTGAGACTGCCCGAAGCCTTCATCACTAATGTATTCCCACTATTTATATATATATTATATTATCTAAATATAAAAATATTCTATAATTTAAAACATATTTTATTTTCATTCATTGATAATCCTACTTGTGTTTTGACCATAGTTTTAGAATACGCCGACTTTTAATACTTGTTGTAAATATGTAGTTATCTAACCTATTTTTGAAATTCACTAATATAGAATTCATTTCATAAATTCTATATAACTGTGAAAAATGTCTTATTGTAATTTTCTTCAAGTAATTTGAAATAAAAACTACTTGATAGTAAATAATTATTCTTCTGATTTTCTTTCAAGATGACACGACTGCAAACGATACCATTAAGTACTCATGTACTCAAAAGAACCAGCAATTAATTTCTATCTCAAAATAATATTTAATTATAACACATGTATATTTTTTTTGGTTGGGGGTTGGTGGAAAATGGTCTAAACTGTTGGTTTTCGACTGCTAGGACCAGGGACCAAATCCCACATTGGGCACTTTTTTCTAATTAAAAAAAAAAATGCTCCAATGGCCTCCGATTCTTTCAAACGTCCAATCCCACCAGTGAGTGCAAGTAACAAAACGGGGCTCTGGCACATTTGTAAGTGTAAAAGTCTAACTGCCTAAAAAATCTGTAGACATGTGGTGCATTTACAGTAAAAACAGTCGCCAACTTCTACCTACCATGATTATCATGGCCTGTACCACTTGTAGTAGGGATAATAAAAAAAATAATAAATATTTTTTTGTTGAGGCAGTAGACATTTTTAGAAAAGCATCTTCTTTTATGCAACTGAATGTTGCTGATGGCTTGCATAATCTGTTGGAATAGATATTGTTGTGTAACCACGGCGCGACCCTGAACGCCGGACACGTGGGCGTGACTAACACATGCCCACTATCTTAACTAGCAAGGCTCAAGATTTTGAAATTTTTTTTATTTTTTATTTTAATAATTTTTTTTTTTTATTTTAATTAATTTTAAACTCTCTCTGTGAGTTATCGAACAACAGAGTTCGACAAGAAATTGCACTTTGACCACGGACCAACTTTCTTGCTTGCTCTCTTTATTTATTTTGTAGAGATATATCATTTAATATCATTTAATTGTAGATTATTAATTAAATATTCCAGAATAATGGCCAAACACGCTTTTTTTGATAAATCAAGAAAAGCCAACCACCTACATGTTTCAGGCTGTTGGCCCCTGTCAGTGCGGTGTAGGCTGTTCATCAAAAACCAAAAAACTGGTCCTAGAGGCTTCACAAATATTTTTTAGGATTGGGCAATTTAAGGACAAAAGTGCTTGGAAACGTAAACTATATGTAGGTTTGCGAGTCTAGAATCACTTCCTTTTACGCCTCGAAAGTTAAAATTAAAAACAAACGAAGACCGTTGTTTACCGCGCATTTATTTTCAAAGAACGATTTAGAACAAAAAGCAGGCGACTGCCGGCGAGAGCAGTTTCACGCTACCGCCCGCCAGCGAGAGAAGCTTTTTCTTAATTACAATGCAAATCCTTAACTATATTTACAGATTTCTATTTTATAACTATTTCACATATTTACACTATATAAAAATAATAGCTATAATAATATTTTTTGACTCTTTATTTTTCATGGAATTTTTAAAAATAATGCCTCGCTGTATTTTTAAAGAATTTTTTTTTGTTTATTCCTAGTACACGTGGTACAGGCCATGATAATCATGTTGGGTAGAATTAAGCGACTGCTTTTTACTGAAAGTGCACCACATGTCTACACATGTGAAAAGCAGTTCAACTTTGCACTTACAAATGTGCCAGAGCCCCGTTTGGTTACTTGCACTTGCTTGTGGGGTTGGACTTTTGCAAGAATCGGGAGCCATTGGAGCTTTTTATTTTTAATCAGAAAAGTGTCCAATGCGGGAATCGAACCCAGGTCGTAGTGGTCGAAAACCAACGGTTTAGACCATCCTTCCACCAACCTCTTTACCAAAAAAGTTGGTCCTAGAGGCTTCATAAAAATGTTCTAG
Source organism: Cordylochernes scorpioides (assembly GCA_030710605.1). NCBI lineage: Eukaryota > Metazoa > Arthropoda > Arachnida > Pseudoscorpiones > Chernetidae > Cordylochernes > Cordylochernes scorpioides. The sequence goes on from CP092874.1 coordinate 75,411,626, forward strand.
GAATGGGCAATTCAAGGACAAAAGTGCTTGAAAACTTAAACAATATGAAAATAATAGCTATAATAATATTTTTAATGGAATTTTAAAAATAATGCCCCGCTGTATTTTTAAAGAAATAAATCAGGGTGATAATCTCTCTCATGTGTGTGGGAATATAAAATGTTACCTATTAATATTTTTCTCACCAAGCAGGAATTGTTTTGTATTATTTTCTCCCTCTTTTGTTACCCATCTATCCTGATAGGTGCTGACAGAGATGGATAAAATTCTTGATAACTTCAAGAATTGCCTAAAAAAGGATGATTTACTGAAGAATGTCCTTTCTGTAAAAATTTGTTGAAATGTTCTTGATCATAACCTATCTTGCCTATTGCAATATATTTTCCTGGTCTTGTTCTCAAATAGTATTGTCATAACCAAAAATGTACATAGCTTGTAATTGTAAATAATACACCGGCAGCTTGGCGAAGCCCCGATAGATGGCATGCAATGTCAACTCGGCGAGTGTTATGTACCTAAGCTCTGATAGATGGCGGGCACGCTAGGCGGGAGGTTTGTAAACAATAGCCACCATCTTGAGGGGTGTAGCCGATCACCAGCCATTTGGGTCTTTGACATTACTTCCTTAATTTATCATTATTTTTTATCCATTTAACTTAGTTTATCTCTTCTCCTTTTTATCCCTCAAACTATTTAAAGTCATATAATAAATTATTATTTTATTATATCCAAACGTCACCTTCATTACTGTGACAGTATTCTTATACAGAATTCTAATAACAGAAAATTGAATTATTGTTAGTGCAGCCAAGACCCTGGAATAGCCTGATTATAAAAGAGTTTTATTGTATATGTAGTTGGCTTGGAAAAATCTCTAATCCAGATTTTGTCATTTTCAGCTGCCTACAATGGATACATTCACGAGGTATGTGTACAGGAGTACTTCGGGAAGCGGTACGCTCCCACTCTCGTGCTGACCTTTGTCTTCCTGCTCTCCTGGGCCCAAACCCTCCACTTTGACTTCCAGGTGTTACCACTGGAGAAATCTTCCGCTATTCGCCTTGGTGAGGAACTATCACTCTGCTCACTTCTCTTTTTTTGCCATTTTATTATTTTTTTTTTTTCAGCTGATGTCATTACACTGCTAGACAAAGACCTTCCCTTTGAGTGTTCATTTTTCTTTTATCTTTACCTCACTGTTTTCTTTCTTCCATATGGAAAAGCTCATCTTTGCCATACTTAGAACCTGTTTTGCAGACATTTGAGGGGTTATGGTCATAATAAATAATTCACCAGGTTGTTGTATTTAGCTGTTCTGTTTATTTATCTGTCAATCTTTAGCACTTCTTGGTGAAGGTATTCAAGTCCACAAGGTAATAAGACCAAATCCAAATAAATAAATAGTGTGTGACGTTTTGGTAACAACGCTGTTACCGAAACGTCATACACTATTTATTTATTTGGATTTGGTCTTATTACCTTGTGTTTATAATCTATAATCCAAATTGTGCTTTATCGTATTCAAATCCATATTTCCTCTAAATTCAATAGCAGTTGAATCTATCTCTATAGGATACCTAGTTGTAGTGTCCTTTAGAGATACAGGAGAGCTTCTAATTGGTGAAATTGAAAATTTTGACTATTTTGTTTAGAAGTGTCTGCTAGTGAGAGTGTTGTTCATGGCAGTTATTCCGTGATTTGAAAAGATGGAGATTTACTGCAGGGAGTTTCTATTGGTGAGAGTTTTTGTTTCTTCAGACTTAGTGTTGTAAGATAAAAATAAAGGTTCCAGAAATTAAAGCCTGTAACCCCTTTTGCATCAGATTTTCTGTGCTATTAGAAAATAACATATGTGTGTGGTGTGTTGACTTCGCCGATGCACTAGAACAACAATAAGCAGACACTCCTGCTAGCAAAAACCTCTAAAAGGGTCACTCTGAAAGTTTTGCACACATATTTAAAAAAAAACTAACAATTGGTAGAATTCTTTTTTCAAGGTGTAAATGCCAGTTACACTTAATACATTTTCCCCATTACTTGAAACCAGGATTCAAAAATGTTTTCCCCAGTCATTTGGGCTCTTGTCTTCAAGTATTTCAGATAGCATTCCGTGGCAGCATCAGGATTCTAAATTCAACACAAAGACTTTTTTTTTTTGGAAATACAGTTGAACTTCATTGTAACAAAATCACTCGAACCAAGATATTTTATGTTCTTATAACCACAGTAAACACAAGGTAATAAGACCAAGTCCAAATAAATAAATAGTGTGTGATGTTTCAGTAACAGCGTTGTTACCGTCTTCAGACAAAAGTACTGAATCTGTATTCATTCAGTACTTTTGTCTGAAGATGGTAACAACGCTGTTTCTGAAACATCACACACTATTTATTTATTTGGATTTGGTCTTATTGCCTTGTGTTTATAATCCATAATCCAAATTGTGCCTTTTTATAACCACATTAAAAATAATTGAAACTTAAAACTTGGGATCTCAGAATTATGTTGTTCTAACCAAATTGCTTTTATAAATGAGTTGTTATAACAAGGTTCCACTACGGTAAATAAATTTAAAAAGGTTAAAGATCATGGCTATATGGTTAATGTGGCCTAAATGAATTTGATTCTTTAAAAAAATCCCTTATTTTAGAAGCTTTGTGTGCTGCAGCATTGTCATGGTGAAGAAGATC
>CP092874.1:75418323-75488902 GCA_030710605.1 Cordylochernes scorpioides
TGAGATTCGAGTTCGGTAATAAAGATTTCTTACATAGTGAAAGTAGGTTTTTAAAATCTCCAGTTCTGTATTCCACCAGTTAGCTGCACCACATTTTGGAGCTACATTATATTTTAGTTTCAGTGTGGAATAGGCAGATTCAATTAGAATTTCCGAAAGTTCTTTTATTATTTGATCAACTTTTTCTGGTGTGGATATATTAACCGATAAGCTTTCAATCTTTTTCTTGTCAGCGTCATTCACATTCTGTGTAAATCTTGGCCAATCTACTTTTTTCTCATTGAATTTCCAAGTTGTATATAGCGTTGTGGTTGAAAATTGTTCAGTCATACATACATCAAATAGTATCGCAACGTGATCAGATATTTGGGATATTTGTTGTGTAAACCATTTCATTATAGTTGTAAGAGCTTTTTTATTTGTCAATGTCAAATCAATTACACTGGCATTCCTGCAGGTTGGTGTTTTATCATTGTGTATAATTAGATTAGTTACATCGATAATGGAAATAACCTATGGCTGTTATAATTTGTCTTTAAATCGTACCATAGCGGAGATTTGCCAACTATAGAAGGAAGAATAAATTAAATTTTAATCCTCATTTGAACAATATACTAAATAGAACTCAAAGACTAAAAAATTTACTTTTTTCGATATGTGGCAAATCCTGGGGACTAAGCACCAAGAAAAGACTCATTTTATACAAAACAATATTTAGACCGATACTCACTTATGGAACTGAGGTCTGGTATAAATATATAAGTAAAAAGTATGTATACAAATTTAATTCACTTCAATATCAAATATTATTATGGTGTACACAAACTTATAAAACAATTAGCTATAGTTGTGTACATACCTTTGCAAATATTCCTTTGATTACGGATTATATGGAATCCAGAAATATAAAATACTAGGTGAATGACCCGGCTTCGCCCGAGAAATCCCTTGGGTGCAATTTCCTTCATACTAAAAATATATCAATAATAAATATTAGAAGTGTCATAGAATAGCAATACAGAAGTAACACATAAACTACAGGAAAAAAGCGTGTGTTGATGGCAAAAATTGTATTATATTAGTGTTTAGGTATTAAAAAAATTGTAAAAAAAAAATGCATCGGCCGGGAATCGAACCCGGGGCGCAGGCGTGGCAGGTGAGCATTCTACCACTGAACCACCGATGCTTATGAAAAATGGCCATATTTAGGTATTCATTCCATTCCGAATTAGTCCGCGTAAAAAAAAGTTCTTCAAATGAAAAAAAGAAATAGCCAAAAATACTAATAAAAATGCAGCCGAAAATTTTCCTCAGGTTTATAAAAAGCGACATGCAAAATTTGGTACCAATTGGTTCAGTAGTTTTTGAGTTTATCGCGAAACAGACAGACAGAAATTGACTTTTATATATATAGAGATGATCTGAATAATTTATTGATTGAGGACCAACAGCGATATGACTTGGATATTCCAGACATAATTGAAAATTTTATAAAATATAAAATGACACTATTGAAGAAAAATACTAACCAAACATTTCAAAGTTTCTTTCCCGCTAATATTCCGAAATATTTTCGGGCAAATTTCCACAACTCTCAATTTATTACAAATCACGGAAATTTTAGAAGCTTTTTAAAATTCATCAAAGCAGCGCAAGATTCAAGATGCTTCTGTGGATGTGAGGAACAAACTTCTATTTGTGTAGTTGAGTCTGGAAGTGCTTGAAAGATATTCAGCAATTATGTCAGCCACCTGTTTGTTCTCGTTCTCGCTGTTCTATCCATATCGGTAAGAGTATTGGACGATTGATGTTGGTTTTGATTGTTTTCTAACACTCTAATCATATTCCACTGTTGGCTGTCCTTTCTTGGATCCATTTTTTCGCAGAATTCTGAAATTTTTCTTGTTTGCATATCCAAATTTCTTGTTCTATTTTTTGACTAATTTCAATGAGTTCCTTTCTGTTTTCTTCTGTTTTATTTGTTTTAAGAAGTTCATTAATATTGTCTCTCTCTCTCTGAAATCATTGCCTCGATGTTGTGGTCCTTCCAGTAAGGCATCCACAGGTCTTTATGTCTCCTTCTAGGTATCGATGCTTTTGTAGCTTTGGATATGTTCGAAGAGAATTTTTCCAAGTTTTTGTCAAGCCTTCTGTAATTCAATTCTTCGTTGCACAGTTCTTCAAGATTTTCTGTGAATTTTTTTCAAGTCGGCTTTCCTAAAGTTCCATGTTCTTTTATTGAAGTTTAGGGTTTTTAAAATTGGTCTGTGGTTACTGATTGCACCTCTCAGGATTTTCCATTGTGTTGTGGGTGCGTGATGTTGTAATTTATCGCTGTGATGTCTATTGCGGATTCTGTGCCTGTGGACTTGGATAGATAGGTGTTCTCTCCCTTATTTAACGGTGTAAGGTCAAGGTCGGTTAGCATGTCCTCAACCTGCTGACCTTTGTTATCCTGGACAGGTGATCCCCAAGTTGAACTTTTGGCATTAAAATCGCCGAGTATGATTGTGATATCCGAAGACGCTTCACTTAATGTCTCTATTGTGTGTACCCATACAAAATTCAAAGATTTCACGAGCTGAAAGTTGGTGATTTTGAGATTCGTCAAGAATTCGCTGCATGGGTTTTCCGGAAAATTGATATTGATGAAAACTGACTGTCGAATGTTCTGTGGACAGATGATGCTCACTTTTCTCTAAAACATTCAAAACAGCCGCATTTGGGCAACAGAAAAACCCTAGGATTTTTACAGAAATGCCACTTTATCAGCCTAGAGTTACAGTTTTGTGTGGGTTCACTTCTTATTTTATTATTGGGCCATTTTTATTTGAAAAATCAATGGAATGAACGTTATGTTCAACTTTTGAGAGAAAAGGGTATTCCCATATTGCAGGGCAGACAAGCACTAAGCGAAATAACATTCATGAAAGATGGAGGACCTCCTCAAATCTCCCGAGGTGCCAAACAATTGCTGAAGGATACGTCCGGTGAAAATTGTGTGATAAGTCGCCATTTTATATACCAGTGGCCTCCAAGATCACCAGACTTGACGCCTTGCGATTTTTGGTTATGGGGGTACATTAAATCATGTGTTTATCGATGCCGGCTTACCACATTGGCCATGTTGAAGGCTTCTATCAGATGGCACGTTTTATCAATTTCAACAGATATATGTTATTTAATGTTGTCCAATCTATCATCTATCGTCTGCAGTTGGTGTTTGAGAATGAAGGGCGCCACATTGAGCAAGGATTGTAACCTAATACAAGAGAGAAGACAAGTTACCTCATGTGTTATATTAGCTGCCATGTATTATACTATCTACCAATATTTTCAGCTCTTTGTGTTTAGTTATGGGGATAATAAATGCTGTCCTCACATCTTGACCCTTTTTTTTTGTGAATAGTTATTTTTTGTTTGTAATTTGCTCACATATTATGTCGTGCAAACCAAAGTGTTATAACTTCTCGAATAACACTGGTACAAACAATTTTACCCCTTATGTTTAGTTTTTCGCTTTTCACTCATTAGAAGAAATAGCATAAGGAATATTTTCTGTAAACCAATAACTTTAGAAATTTTGTGCAAAAAAATGATACAAAATGATTTTACTACCAGGTTTTTCAACGCAAAAGGTCGATCTAAAAATGATTTTTATTTGAGGGGAAACATTTTTAAAATTGTGTACAGTATAATAAGCAATGATAACATTTGACAAGCCCATAGGATATTTGGAATAAAGTAAGACAAATATATTTTGTCACTCTCCTCTATATTTCATTTGTTGGATCATGACAAATATCCAGTTAAATAGTCAAGTGTCGCCAATTAGTCAATAAACTACACATTCCTTATAGCAAGAAATCCTATTAGTAGTGCCATCATAAATTTTGGTACTATATTAACATTTCAAAAATTTGTGTAATGATATCAGCAATGTTTTTCAAACATTCAATCTATTTCATAAAACCCCATCTAAAATATAAATATTTTTGCTACATGTTTTAATTTGCATTTACCTATTTTACATATCTCGGATTGCATTTAAAAATTTTCATCCAATTATTCTACTTTTGGCGAAATAGTGTTTTATTAATTTATCATTTGATATTATTAGGGTTCTTTTCTGGTATTAAAAAAGGAAAAATAAGTGTCGACCATTTAAATTTTTCAATTTATCAAACAATTCGGCCGCTTAATCTCTGATTCTGGTAGAGCGCCATCTAGAGAATAAAATTGTAACTAAAATCGATTTCGAATTTTTGATTATTTGCCATAAAAAATTCCATTGCATCCTGAACACTATGGTGTTTACCGCATTGCTCTAGTGCAAGTATTTGCGGAGTTATTAATTTTTAAAATAGTGCGGGACTTTTGGATCACCCTGTATATATATATATATTTTTATCTTTTCATCTAACTAACTTACATACTAATTCTGTACATATTTAAATATCTTTCTTTCTTTTATTTCAAAATTTTTGTTTATGTTTAAAGTGCAAGTGTCCCTAGGGGGACATAGCGCTCTAAGTCGAAATAAAGAAATTTATTGCATCTTTTTTTTTTTTTAGTTTCAATTTTATTTTTTATTTTTGAATGTATTATTATCATTTATTATTTTTGACCAATGACAAAGTTGTTTCCATGTTATCAACAATAATTTGTAAATTAAGTTTACTGTGCAATAAATTGATAAAGAGGGAGCACTCTCTCAAAATATTTTGAGAAAAAATTGTTTTTTTCTATACAGATCCAGGTACAATCTTTTTTATATAAAATTTCATATTAAGTCTGTTCAAAAATAATTAAAATTATTGTTTTTGACTTGTGTTTTAGATATTGTACTAAATTCGAAAAATCGTGTGAGAACGCTTTTGCAACCTCAGAACAATTTTTAACGCCTTGCCAAATGCCTTTTTTTTTTCTTCTGACGAAGACAAAAGATTTTTGACAAAATGTTGAGAAAATAAAAATTCTAACTGGCCAAAGTGTCTATTTTTCACAGAAATATGAATGCCGGCCAGGCAGCCTCTATCTTTAGGATAAAATTATTGTGTAAGGCTTCATTTCTTTTATAAGAAATTCCTTGTTTGAAAAAAGAAAAAGAGACCATACTTGATAAAATAGCCTATCCTTGTGAATACAAATGCCATACTTATGACTATTCCTTCATGATATTTCCTTTACCTGTAGATTTTTGCAATTTTTTTTCTTAAAACATTCTTTTTTTTTTCCAATCTAAAGACTTCCATTGTATTTGTAGTTAAAACTTTATGCTTCAAATGTGTCCGCTGATCTTTATAGAAAATGTTATTTGGCAAATTAGAGCTCTACTGGTAATAAGACCAAATCCAAATAAATAAATAGTGTGTGACGTTTCGGTAACAGCGCTGTTACCGAAACGTCACACACTATTTATTTATTTGGATTTGGTCTTATTATCTTGTGTTTATTATCTATAATCTAAATTGTGCATTATGATAGAGCTCTACTGTTTCTACACATTGCTTTTGTTTCTATGTTACTATATATTCAATCTAACTGGTTTGTTGGCTATGTAATACCAGCACCATACTACAAGGACTATACCAGGATGTGAGAGCATGCAAACAACCACCAAAGTTTGGGAAATTAGAGCTCTACTGTTTCTATACATTGCTGTGTTTCTATGTTACTATATACAATGCTAAATCTAACTGGTTTGTTGGTTGAGGTATACCAGCACCGTACTTCAAGGACTATACCAGGATGCAAACAACTGCCAAAGTTTGGCAACTTGCCCAAACCTTTCCTTCCTGTTTAGATTGTCAATGTTGTTTGTCCAGATCACTACGAGTGGGACAACTGTACTCATTATTGTCAAGGCACTGCTTTATGTAAGTCCTCCTTAACCTCTCAGGTTTAATGGCACCTCCTGATTATGCAACTTTTTATGGTTTATTGGGAAGCCTCAAGTCCCCCTGATATTTAGTTGCTCTAAAGCCTGCGCTATGCTGATAAGGGCAGATAGCTTGTAACATATCTATCTTTAGCTTGTCTCAATTGTTGTTGTTTCTTATCCCCTTGTGTAAAGATTACATGAATTCCATGAGTTCATGGAATGGGGTGTAGGGGTGCTGCTCTTGTTGATCATGGCACCATGATCCAGGCACACTTTGGTGAAAGTCTGACTTTGCCTGTAATTTGAGGCCGTTCCTAACATGGAAGCAGACGCCTTTGCTGCTGACTCTAACATGAGTACAGACGCAGCTCCTCCGTATCTCTGGAGAGGAACCCTTGCTGTGGTCTATCAACTGGGTCAGTTGAACTCAGGATTTTTGAAGAGGTCTTTCTCCTCTTCTAACAATGTTGCTGTTGGTCTGCGACTGCTTATTCGTCAGAGTTAATCTGCTTGTTTCGCAGCTGGCCTTCATATCTGAAGGTCATTCCCCTATCCGCCACCCGGGGAAGCGCCCTATGGCAGTCAGCTCTGCCGAGGGTGTCTCAATTTATTAGAAAAAAAAAAGTGATTTTGTTGTTTAAATATTCAAGTTGTGAGACTGCCCGAAGCCTTCATCACTAATGTATTCTCAGTATTTATATATATATATATATATTTTTTTTTTTTGGTTGGGGGTTGGTGGAAAATGGTCTAAACTGTTGGTTTTCAACTGCTAGGACCAAGGATCAAATCCCACATTGGGCACTTTTTTCTAATAAAAAAAATAATAAAATGCTCCAATGGCCTCCGATTCTTTCAAAAGTCCAATCCCACCAGTGAGTGCAAGTAACGAAATGGGACTCTGGCACATTTGTAAGTGCAAAAGTCTAACTGCCTAAAAAATCTGTAGAAATGTGGTGCATTTAACAGTAAAAACAGTCGCCAACTTCTACCTACCATGATTATCATGGCCTGTACCACTTGTACTAGGGATAATAAAAAAAATAATAAATATTTTTTTTGTTGAGGCAGTAGACATTTTTAGAAAAGCATCTTCTTTTATGCAACTGAATGTTGCTGATGGCTTGCATAATCTGTTGGAATAGATATTGTTGTGTAACCACGGCGTGACCCTGAACGCCGGACACATGGGCGCGACTAACACACGCCCGCTATCTTAACTAGCAAGGCTCACGATTTTTAATTTTTTTTAAATTTTAATAAAACATTTTTTGAATTTTAATTAATTTTAAACTCTCTCTGAGAGTCATCGAACAACAGAGTTCGGCGAGATATTGCACTTTGACCACGGACTAACTTTCTTGCTTGCTCTCTTTATTTATTTTGTAGAGATTTTGGACTTAAGTTCCATTTTTGGATCAACGCAAAATGAAGACGTCCCGACTCGCACCGACCGACCCTACACAGAACCGACCCGAGTGCCAAGAAGCTACAGACTAGATGCATCCCCGGACCAGCCCCAACCCTGGCACCAATAAAAAGTTACATCCCTTAGTACGGCCCTGTGACTTCCAGGCTCCCACACAACATGTGGTGGAGATGAGCGGCGGCCCAACCTCTCCGAGCGAAAACGTCTATAACCACATAATGGAGCTGCAGAAATTCAATCCCGAGGAGGGAGACCTGGAAGATTTTGTGGAAGACATAAAATATGGCTAAGGACATCGAACGTACCAAAAAAAATAATGGTCGAAGACACTGATGAGATACCTACCACAACAAGCCAAGGAATTCATCAAGTGCCGCTTCGAACCTACTGACGACTTGGAAGTGATAACAGAAGCTCTGGAGACCCTCTACCCAAAAAACGACAGCCAGGCGAGAAAAAGAGGCGAAGAACTAAGAAGAAAAAGAAGGCCTCTACTCACGAGAGGAATCTAGAGATACTTGACGGACCTGGTTACAGCCCACGCAACAGCGGGTAGATTCTCCCCGTTCGCTTCCAAGACCGACCTCCTAATGGCACTAGCCCCACGAGACTGCCTTATATTAGCGGCGTCATTAGGCAAGAAAGACACGGAGGCGCTGGACCCGTCGGTGGATGACTACTTCAAGGTAGCAAGCTTCCTCGACGCAGCTGCAGAGAAGGAACTAAATGACGTTGAAGACAAGTGGGAAACCGTGGCGACACCGAGGCAGGACCGGAGGGAATACAGACCACGAGAGCAAGGATACGACCCAAGACCTCAACCACGGACGGAGACCCCGGTAGAGAAGGCACACCGGTACACGACGCTCGACGGGACCCCAACATGTTTCACGTGCAACCAGCCGGGGCACATACACAACAACTGCCCCAGGACAAAATACGGTAAGAACAATTTTCGTATTGGCTCTGGGTACGATGACAACGCCTTCTATAACAACAAAAGTAATGCACGTACGGTTGAGGGGGTCACGGACAGTGGAGACACTAACGAAATCGAATTTATAGTAAGAGGGGAATCGCAAGGCAAACAAAAGACAACACACAAAATCCCACGCGATAAAACCATCAACAGAGAAAACGGCAGCGTCACAGAAAGAATTCGTTGACAAAAATGAAAAACTTTACAATGACGACACGGTTCAACGAACTAGATAAGGCGAAGAATAAGATTCGATTCCAGAGCGAGCTCGTGTTGCATCGAGGAAAGGTTAGCAAACATCCTTAACTGCCCAAGAATACCAACAATTACGAGAATACGGGGCATAGGAGAACCTATAGTAGTGACAGCAGTTACGGTCCTAGAAATAAAAATAGACGGATTCTACATGGTAGGCGAATTTATAATAATACCAGGCGGAACGGACAAAATAATTCTCGGAATAGACGTCCTGGCAGATTACGGGTGCAAGATCGGATTCGATTGATTTTTTTGTATTACTTAATATATTCAAATTTTTATCTCTAAAAATCCTGAGTTCAACTGACCCAGTTGATGGTCCTCAACAATGATCCCACTCCAGGAATACAAAGGAGCTGTGTCTGTACTCATGTTAGAGTCGGCAGCAAAGGATTCCATGTTAGGAATGGCCTCAAACTACAGGCAAAGTCAGACTTTCACCAAAGTGTGCCTGGATCATGGTGCCATGATCAACGAAAGCTGCACCCCTATACCCCATTCCATGAGATCATGAACTCATGGAATTCATCTTTATCTTTACACAAGGGGATAAGAAACAACAGATCGGATTCGAGGACGAATCGGTAGAGCTATCGAGGACGTACCGTGACGATACCAAACAAGAAAATGACGCAAGCGATTCACACGAATACATAAAAAAATCGAACCCGACCTTAGACAACGTAAACAAAAATTCTGCCTTATGAACGACACGGAAATACGACCATGCGGTAAAATGAGGATTAGACTAAAAGGACCAACCATAGCAGCAGGCGTACTGGAACCACACCCCAAGACGAAAAGAAAAACCGGACTACTCATCCCTGTGATTTATAAAACGGAACCGACGAGCGACATCACAATAGACGTTATCAATACAGGAAACAAAACTGTATCACTAGTCGAGAAAACATGCATCCTAAGATTAGAGAGTGACGTTGTCGAAATTGCACACCTGAATGAGAAGCCGAGCAGCGAGAAGAAAAAAAACACGTGTAGTGAAAAGGCACTAAATTTCGACATTAACCCCAACCTTCAGAGTAACGAAAAATAAACGTTTTAGAGGTTTTATACAAATACCGAGACATCTTCTCTGAAGACTGGGAAAAGGTAGTGAACATAGAACCATATAAAATCAGGGTCAAAGCGGACGCAGAGCCAATACGGCAAAAAGCTTACAGACGCAGCCCAAAAGAACGCGAAATTATCGAATGCCAGGTAAAAGAAATGTACGAAAAGGGCATCATTAGGAAATCAACATCGCCGTGGGCCAGCCCAGTCGTGTTAGTAAAAAAGTTAAACAGAACGTACCGGTTTTGCTTCGACTATAGAAAAGTCAATAATGTAACCGAGAAGTTTTCCTACCCGTTGCCAGATATAAACGATTGCCTGGACCGTTTAGCAGGAATGAAATATTTTTCACACACCGACTTTGTGAGTGGATATTGGCAGTGTCCGTTGGAAGAAAATAGTAAACCGATCACGGCATTTACGACCGGCAATGGGTTATACGAATTTGAGGTATTACCGTTCGGACTCGCGGGGGCACCAGGCCACTTTGAAAGGATAATGGACACGCTACTGGCTGAATTAAAATAGTCCGAGTGCATAGTTTAGTTGTATGACGTCATCATAATCGGGAAAGACCTACGCGAACACAATGAACGTTTGAGCAAGGTCTTACAGTGCTTCCGCGAGGCATGGCTATTGCTTAAACCATCAAAATGCCGTTTCGCATAGCGGAAGTTACCCATCCTCGGCCACGTGGTATCAAGCGACGGCATCGAACCTTCAACAGACAAAGTTGAGGCCGTTAAAATATTCCCAATACCAAAAAATGTAAAACAAGTACGCAAGACTTGAGTTCCATTTTTGGATCAACGCAAAATGAAGAAGGCCCGACCCGCACCGACCGACCCTACAGAGGACCGACCCGAGTGTCAAGAAGCTACAGACAAGATGCATCCCCGGACCAGCCTCAACCTTGGCACCAATAAAAAGTTACATTCCTTAGTACGGCCCTGTGACTTCCAGGCTCCCACATAACAATATCATTTAATTGTAGATTATTAATTAAATATTCCAGAATAATGGCCAAACACGCTTTTTTTGATAAATCAAGAAAAGCCAACCACCTACATGTTGCAGGCTGTTGGCCCTTGTCAGTGTGGTGTAGGCTGTTCATCAAAAACCAAAAAAACTGGTCCTAGAGGCTTCACAAACATTTTCTAGGAATGGGCAATTTAAGGACAAAAGTGCTTGGAAACGTAAACTATATGTAGGTTTTCCAGCGTAGGGTCACTTCCTTTTATGCCTCGAAAGTTAAAATGAAAAACAAACGAAGACCGTTGTTTACCGCGCATTTATTTTCAAAGAACGATTTAGAACAAAAAGCAGGCGACTGCCGGCGCGCACGTGTGGCTGCCGGCGAGAGCAGTTTCACGCGACCGCCTGCCAGCAAGAGAAGCTTTTTCTTAATTACAATGCAAACCCTTAACTATATTTACAGATTTATATTTTATAACTATTTCACATATTTACACTATATGAAAATAATAGCTATAATAATATTTTTTGACTCTTTATTTTTCATGGAATTTTTAAAAATAATGCCTCGCTGTATTTTTAAAGAATTTTTTTTTTGTTTATTCCTAGTACACGTGGTACAGGCCATGATAATCATGGTGGGTAGAATTAGGCGACTGCTTTTTACTGAAAGTGCACCACATGTCTACACATGTGAAAAGCAGTTCAACTTTGCACTTACTAATGTGCCAGAGCCCCGTTTGGTTACTTGCACTTGCTTGTGGGTTTGGACTTTTGCAAGAATCTGGAGCCATTGGAGCTTTTTTTTTAATCAGAAAAGTGTCCAATGCGGGAATCGAACCCAGGTCGTAGTGGTCGAAAACCAACGGTTTAGACCATACTCCCACCAACCCCTTTACCAAAAAAGTTGGTCCTAGAGGCTTCACAAAAATTTTCTAGGAATGGGCAATTTAAGGACAAAAGTGCTTGAAAACTTAAACTATATGAAAATAATAGCTATAATAATATTTTTAATGGAATTTTAAAAATAATGCCCCGCTGTATTCAAAAGAAATAAATCAGGGTGATAATCTCTCTCATGTGTGTGGGAATATAAAATGTTACCTAATAATCCTTTTCTCACCTAGCAGGAATTGTTTTGTATTATTTTCTCCCTCTCTTTTGTTACCCATCTATCCTGATAGGTGCTGACAGAGATGGATAAAATTCTTGATAACTTCAAGAATTGCCTAAAAAAGTTCTGGATGATTTACTGAAGAATGCCCTTTCTGTAAAAATTTGTTGAAATGTTCTTGATCATAACCTATCTTGCCTATTGCAATATATTTTCCTGGTCTTGTTCTCAAATAGTATTGTCATAACCAAAAATGTACATAGCTTGTAATTGTAAATAATACACCGGCAGCTTGGCGAAGCCCCGATAGATGGCATGCAATGTCAACTCGGCGAGTGTTATGTACCTAAGCTTCGATAGATGGCGGGCACTCAGGGCGGGAGGTTCGTAAACAATAGCCGCCATCTTGAGGGGTGTAGCTGATCGCCAACCATTTGGGTCTTTGACATTACTTCCTTAATTTATCATTATTTTTTATCCATTTAACTTAGTTTATCTCTTCTCCTTTTTATCCCTCAAACTATTTAAAGTCATATAATAAATTATTATTTTATTATATCCAAACGTCACCTTCATTACTGTGACAGTATTCTTATACAGAATTCTAATACAGAAAATTGAATTATTGTTAATGTAGCCAAGACCCTGGAATAGTCTGATTATAAAAGAGTTCTATTGTATATTTAGTTGGCTTGGAAAAATCTCTAATCCAGATTTTGTCATTTTCAGTTGCCTACAATGGATACATTCACAAGGTATGTGTACAGGAGTACTTCGGGAAGCGGTACGCCCCCACTCTCGTGCTGACCTTTGTCTTCCTGCTCTCCTGGGCCCAAACCCTCCACTTTGACTTCCAGGTGCTACCACTGGAGAAATCTTCCGCTATTCGCCTTGGTGAGGAACTATCACTCTAGCTGATGTCATTACACTGCTAGACGAAGACCTTCCCTTTGAGTGTTCATTTTTCTCTTATCTTTACCTCACCGTTTTCTTTCTTCCATATGGAAAAGCTCATCTTTGCCATACTTAGAACCTGTTTTGCAGACATTTGAGGGGTTATGGTCATAATGTTTAATTCACCAGGTTGTTGTATTTAGCTGTTCTGTTTATATATCTGTTCCTCTTTAGCACTTCTTGGTGAAGGTATTCAAGTCCACAAGGTAATAAGACCAAATCCAAATAAATAAATAGTGTGTGACGTTTCGGTAACAGCGTTGTTACCATCTTCAGACAAAAGTATTGAATGATAGATAAATGAATGATACATTCAGTACTTTTGTCTGAAGATGGTAACAACGCTGTTACCGAAACATCATACACTATTTATTTATTTGGATTTGGTCTTATTACCTTGTGTTAATAATCTACTAGACGTATGACTCGGCTTCGCCCGAGAATTCCCCCGATTGCAATTTCCTTCATACTGAAAGTACATCAATAATAAATATTAGAAGTGCCATAGAATAGCAATACAGAAGTAACACATAAACTACATGAAAAAAGGGTGTGTGATGGCAAAAATTGTATTATATTAGTGTTTAGGTATTTGATTTAATTAATATAGTTGATATAATAATATATATTTATATTATATATAATATAAATGAGTTTTAAAAATTGTAAAAAAAAAATGCATCGGCCGGGAATCGAACCCGGGCCGCCCGCGTGGCAGGCGAGCATTCTACCACTGAACCAACGATGCTTATAAAAAATGGCCATATTTTGGTATTCATTCCATTCCGGATTACTCCGCGTAAAAAAAAAGTTCTTCAAATGAAAAAAAGAAATAGCCAAAAATACTAATCAAAATCTAGACGAAAATTTTCCTCAGGTTTATAAAAAGCAACATGCAAAATTTGGTACCAATTGGTTCAGTAGTTTTTGAGTTTATCGCGAAACAGACAGACAGACATTGACTTTTATATATAGAGAGATAATCCAAATTGTGCTTTATCACATTCAAATCCATATTTCCTCTAAATTTAATAGCAGTTGAATCTATCTCTATAGGATACCTAGTTGTAGTGTCCTTTAGAGAGAGGTGTCTTCTTACAGGAGAGCTTCTAATTGGTGAAATTGATAATTTTGACTATTTTGTTTAGAAGTGTCTGCTAGTGAGAGTGTTGTTCATGGCAGTTATTCCGTGATTTGAAAAGATGGAGATTTACTGCAGGGAGTTTCTATTGGTGAGAGTTTTTGTTTCTTCAGACTTAGTGTTGTAAGATAAAAATAAAGGTTCCAGAAATTAAAGCGTGTAACCCCTTTTGCATCAGATTTTCTGTGCTATTAGAAAATAACATATGTGTGTGGTGTGTTGACTTCGTCGATGCAGCAGAACAACAATAAGCAGACACTCCTGCTAGCACAAACCTCTAAAAGGGTCACTCTGAAAGTTTTGCACACATATTTAAAAAAAAAACTAACAATTGGTAGAATTCTTTTTTCCAGGTGTAAATGCCAGTATACACTTAATGCATTTTTCCCCATTACTTGAAACCAGGATTCAAAAATGTTTCCTGGTCATTTGGGCTCTTGTCTTCAAGTATTTCAGATAGCATTCCGTGGCAGCATCAGGATTCTAAATTCAACACAAATACTTTTTTTTTTTGGAAATACAGTTGAACTTCATTGTAACAAAATCACTCAAACCAAGATATTTTATGTTCTTATAACCACAGTAAACACAAGGTAATAAGACCAAGTCCAAATAAATAAATAGTGTGTGATGTTTCAGTAACAACGCTGTTTCTGAAACATCACACACTATATATTTATTTGGATTTGGTCTTATTACCTTGTGTTTATAATCCATAATCCAAATTGTGCCTTTTTATAACCACAGTAAAAATAATTGAAACTTAAAACTTGGGATCTTAGAATTATGTTGTTCTAACCAAATATATGTTATAAATGAGTTGTTATAACAAGGTTCCACTACGGTAAATAAATTTAAAAAGGTTAAAGGATCATGGTTAATGTGGCCTAAATGAATTTGATTCTTTAAAAAAAATCCCTTATTTTAGAAGCTTTGTGTGCTGCAGCGTTGTCATGGTGAAGAAGATCGCCTTAGGTTCAAGTTTTTTTTACTTTAAGGTTCTTGATGAATTCTGAAAAACAAACATGAATTCCCATCCCTGGACACTTTTATTTTACCATTTATTCATTACTCTTCACAATTCATCCTTTCATACTTCATCCCTAAGGATAAAAATATTCGTTTTTTTTTTCTCCTTAAAATAAATTACGAATTTTCGTTCAAAAGAAACATTTGCGGTAAAAAATTTGTCAAACGTGTTCTACAATCATAAGCCACATTATATTGTATTATGAATGTACTAATTGTTTTTCCTTCTTCCAAGTCTTCTGTAGCAATAAGGCCAGTTTAAGAGCCCACCATTCTTTTCCCAACACTCCTAGGCCGCTTCACTTTTGTGTGTTGGTCTTCTTCTTTCTTATCTCCACTCAATCATATTAGGGTGTTAAGCTTGTAAAGCTTAAGACTTTTGATGGTGTCTGTCGGGGATGAGTAGAGCTCATCACTGGATGAGTTGTGTGTTGGTGGTTCTTCAAACACCCAGACTTTCATACAATTATATAACAGACAGATCCAATTTCCAGACTATGCTGAATATATTGATATGTTGTTGTTTCTTAACCCCTTATGTAAATATTACACAAATCCAATGAGTTCATGCTCCTCAAGCTGTTTCATGATAAGCAGTGGCCTTTTCCCAAAGGTCTTGTTTAGTGCATCTAATGCGAGCCAAAATATATATACAGTAAAACCCCTGTATAGTGAAGCCCAATGGGACAGAGCTTTTGGTTCACTATAGCCACGGTTCACTATAGCCAGAGTTTGGCTATTTTTTTTTTTACTTTTCAAAATATTTAGACTGTATAATTAAAGGACAGCCATACAAACAGGAAGAGGCTACTTCTTAATAGTGGTCACTTTGTTTTAATTCCCCTAATTGACCAATTTCTTTATATTAATACTGAATAATAAAAGAAATTATTTGATGATAGGTTCGTCTTATCATTATCATACATGTATATCTATGTCTGATTTAAAAATCAAGCCAAATCCTAGGCAAAGTTTTATTAATTATATACAGCTAAACCTGTCTATAGCGCCCCCTCTAAATAGCGCCTCCCTCTCTATAGCGCCTGATTTTAAATACGTAGTACGATGCTGTTGTTGTTGTTGTTGTTTCTTATCCCCTTGTGTAAATATTACACGAATTCCATGAGTTCATGCTCCTCGAGCTTGATCTCATGGAATGGGGTATAGGGGTGCAGCTTTCATTGATCATGGCACCATGATCCAGGCACACTTTGGTGAAAGTCTGACTTTGCCTGTAGTTTGAGGCCGTTCCTAACATGGAAGCAGACGCCTTTGCTGCCGACTCTAACATGAGTACAGACACAGCTCCTCCGTATCCCTGGAGTGGGACCCTTGCTGAGGTCCATCAACCGGGTCAGTTGAAGTCAGGATTTTTAAAGAGGTCTACTCCTCTTCTAACAATGCTGCTGTTGGTCCGCGACTGCTTATTTGTCAGAGTTATTCTGCTTGTTTCGCAGCTGGCCTTCATATCTGAAGGTCGTTCCCCTATCCGCCACCTGGGGACGCGCCCTATAGCAAGTACGATGCTATTTACATTAAAAGTGACTTGTCTATAGCACCCCCTCTTGGGACTCACCAAAATAGGGTGCTATAGACAGGTTTAACTGTATTCAAAGATATAAAATGATTTTAACCCTTTAAGCTCTAGGGCCCGAATGCTAACTATCACTATCAGGACCACACTAATTAAGCCTAAACTGATGATCAAGTAGTTGTTAAGTAAAAAATGTTATAAATAAATAAATATGATAGATAGAAGTGTTCTGTAAAGTGTAATATAATCCAGACTCCTCTCTCAACACAACACTCTGATTTTATTATACTGGAGTGAGTATTTAATTTTTTAATTGGGGGTTAATTATAATTAATTGAATAATCGACTTGAATTTTTCAAAATAAGGTTTTACAAATATAAAAAGGAATTTTAGATATATACAAGGCTATTTACAAAGCTAACACTTGTGTTTAAAAGCACAGACTGGATGCAAGCCTCTCTTGCACTTTGAACATATGGTTCTAGACCTCCGCTTCAGGCCTTCATTTGTACACTCCACACATCTACTCTCTCTCTTTTCTGGAAGTTTTTCGAGTACTTCCTGGCTTGTTGAAGGCAGTACTGGAGGTTTCAAGTGATTTTTAACTAATTCATTTATTACTGAATAGTTAAAAGCCCTTCTAGAAAGCTTGGGGTTGTCTTTGGTATGCTGTTCATATAGGATGAAGGAGTTTAGGAAAGCCCTGTGGAAGATGTTGAGGATCACCTTTCTATAAAATTTTCTTCCTTTTCTTTCATCCATATATGTATACAACATTTGATCATTGAGATCTACCCCTCCCATGTAGCTATCATAGCATATTTTCATCTGTGGGTAGTCTCTTTGGTCTGACACCTTATTTTTGCCAGACGAAGCATCACAAAATGTTGAGAGAAACTTCACTGGAGGTTTGCTCTTCTTTTCTTTGTAAGCCAGGGCCAGTAGATTATTATTTACCATATAAAGGGATTCATCAACACCTAATTTTGCACTTTTTAAGGTTTTAGGAAGTCCTTTCCTATTAGTTCTTATAGTACCAGTCAAATAAGTATGACTGTCCAGTAAGTCCTTGGCTAGGTTGATGCTGGTGAAAAAGTTGTCAGTTATCAAATGATAACCTTTTCCAAGTAAACTGGATTCCTGGAGCAGATTCATTGGAACATCATAGGAAAGGGACTTGATAATTGGAGATAATTTCCCTTTATATGGCTTCATTCTCAGACAATAGCCAGTTTTAGATTCACAAAGCATCCACAGTTTGACTCCAAATCGACCATGGTGCTTTTGGGGCATATATTGTCTAAGACGAGTTCGGTTTTTTAGGCACACCAAGCTCTCATCAACTGTAAGATTTTGAGTAGGCTTATAATAATATATAAACTTGTTGTTCACATGCTCTATGAGCTTCTCAAATCTTGCAGTTGGGTTGTAATCAGGATGAGAACTTGGAACCAGGTTGGAGTCATCAATCAGAGAAAAGCAGCTGTAGAGCAACTCAAATCTCCCTCTAGACATAACTTTACCAAACCAGGGCGTCTCTAAAAGTTCATTCTTGCTCCAATAGTCCTGATTTGGTTCTTCTTCACATTGCCCATATTGAAGATGACTCCAATAAAGGCCATCATCTCATCCAAGGTAGTGTCCTTCCAGGCCAGCTTCCTAGAAAATAGAGGCAATTTGTCCCTATTGCTTGCCAATAAAGTTTGGGCACATTTATTGGTAAAAGCCACAATTTCCTTCATCAAATTAATTGTTATGAATAACAAAAAGTATTCAATAGGCCGGATAATAGAGGGGGGAAGGTGCTGTGGGCCACAAACTTCTCCAAAAGTCAACGTTTTAGATGTGGAAAATGGAGTATAAACTCTTACCCAAGGACTTGGCTGGTTTTCATCCACTTCTTCATCAGAAAATTCATCTTCAAAAGTGTCTTCAACACTTTCTTCAAACTCAGAAGACAAAGAATAAACTTCAGTGTCCTCAGAAAATGCAGAGCATTCTGAACCGGAAGCCATTTTAAAAAAATAAAAAATAAAAAAAGGAAATCGCAAGACAAAGGAGATAAAAACACAGCTAACGTGTAGAGACAAGCCCAGAAGTGAGAAGGGAGGTGATAAAAATAGCCAGCCACCACCCCCTCCCCCACGAGGGGCCCTACAAGGAAGTAACGATAGATCGGTACCCCGGCGCTCCTGGTGACGTTATAGGGTAACGATGGATCGTTACCTCGGCGCTTAAAGGGTTAAAACATCTTTATCACAATGTTTACTTGAAAAAATGGCTCCAATACCTTGTTGCTTCAAAACACTCTTCAAGCATTGCCCCTTTCAAATAAATAAGTGTTTTTCTTCCATTTTATGGTTCCACATATTCTTCTTAAGTCTAGATTCAGTTTCGTTTTGACCCTGTCATTCAAACCATTGCTGGCTTTAAATTCACCCTAGTTCATGACATAAAAAATAAACTTTGTTGCATCACGGGCCTGTTTATTTGGACTTTTTTTTTTTTTTAGCCCTAACATGTATGATCGCGGCAAAAGTTGAGGTTGATTCCTCTTTGTAAATAATTTTAATAGCCTTCTATTTTATCTCTTATAATAGAAAAGTTATATTTTCTTATTTTAACATGTTCTGAAATTTTGCCTGTGTTGTTTCACTTTGAAAAGTTTTGAAATGGCTTTTTTTTTTTTAAAGTAATAACGTTTTTGTTTTTAGAATGCCTTTGTTTCTTTATTTTGGAAGCCATTTGCATTTTTTCTATTTCAAATTTGATGGTTGTAAAGATATTCTATTTAATAAAAAGTATAATGTGTAAAAATGTATACAACATACAGCAAAAATAGAATGTAAATGAAAACAAAAATGCCACTAAATTTATTGTTTTGAAATTGCGTTCCGCGATCTGAAACATGCTCAAAATTTGGTTGTTTTAATTTTTTTTTAATTACAATTTTAAGTTTGTTATAAGCATAATATTTTAAATAGATTTTATTATTTTGGGACCTGAAATAGGTTCGTTATAGGGGTAGTTCGTTTTTTAAAAAATCGCAAAGTTCGTTATAACGATGGTATTTTCAATAGAATGGAATCGGGAATCACCTTATGTTCGTTATAAGGGAAGGTTCGCAATATCCAGGGTTTGTATTAGCGGGGTTTTACTGTATGTTCCATGGGAATGTTCTTCTGAAATTTCCATTACCTTTCTTTCTGACATTTTCCATTTGAAGAAGCTGTTGAATATCTTCGTTTGTCATCTTATTTGACTTTTCCTCATTTAAAAGGAGTTAGTCAGTAATGATGGTCGTCAAATCTCCCTCTCTGGCAAAAGCTGGAGCTCTTGGCCTACCTGAATCCAGAGAATCTACCACCCAACTAGATGAAAGATCTCCTCCATACCATCAAAACCCAATGCCTGCAGGAAGTTTTCCCACTATGTACTAAGTGCAATTCTCAACCTGCAACCCTAAAACACATTATTGACTGTATTGACTTATCCATTGATGAGCTCTACTCTTTCCCGGCAGACACTATCAACAAGCTCTCCAAACTTTATACCATGATATGATTGTTGAGTGGAGATAAGAAAGAAGAAGGAAAAGGAGTTGGTGAAGGAGTGGTGTAAACTGTTGATTTCTGACAGCCATGACCCGGATTATATCCTGTATTAGACACTTTTTCTTTTTTAAAAATGCTTCAATGGCCCTCTCCAATTCTTGTGAAAGTCTAACCCCACCAGAGTAAAAGTAACTAAATAAAGTTTTTTTGGCACACCTGTAAGTTTATAATACAATATAATGCAGCTTATTGATAAGGCACAATTTGGATTATAGATTATAAACACAAGGTAATAAGACCTTTTTTTATTTGGATTTGGTCTTATTACCTTGTGTTTAATGCAGCTTATGATTGTATGATAGAAATAGTCGTTATTTCTCCTTAAAATAAATTACGATTTTTCGTTCAGAAGAAACATTTGCTAGAAAACTATATTGTTTTACAACTGTAAGTGAAAAATTAAAACTGTTGTTGTTGTTTCTTATTCCCTTGTGTAAAGATTACACGAATTCCATGAGTTCATGCTCCTCGAGCTGTTTTATGATGAGCAGCGGCCTCTCCCAAAGGTCCTGTTTAGTGCATCTAATGCAAGCCAAAATGTGTTCTGGAGCTGCAGGTGACAAGCTACATTTTGGGCAAGTGGGGTAGATTTTGTTATTATTTTCTATCTTCAATGGCTTGAGATGGCCTGTTCTAAATCTTGTTAGTGTTGTTTGATGCTGTCTATTTCTGATGTTTAGAGCTCCTCCTGGGTTCACTCCACTGTACCAACTGTGCTTAGGTGGGATCCTCCAGTTCTTGTTTATTTTTGTTTTGGCTACTGTTTCTATTTCTTTAAAAGTAAGTTTATTTTTCTGTGGCAAGGGTTCTTTTGTGCCTTTTTTCGCTAGAACATCAGCAGCTTCATTGCCTTCAATTCCAACATGTGAGGGTATCCATTGAAGGTGAATTTTTGAGGTTTTTGAGAGTTTTTGGAGATAAACAATTATGTTCTTGCTTACTTTGTCTCTGAGTTCCCCTGTGTGACTCAAGTGTTGTATGGCACTTCTACTATCAGTAAGAATCCAGATATCTTGATAATTAGTATTTCTGATGGATTTTAAGGCTTCATAGATGGCTATAAGTTCTGATCTGAAGACTGAGCAAAAATCTGGGTTTCTTCTGTTCATTTTCTCAATGCCATTTGTAGTTTTGATGAGACAGCCACTGCCAGTGTGTCCCAACTCATCACTGCTACCATCGGTATAAATAGTTATTGCATTTTTAGGAATGTTATTAATTATTTCTAATGATAATTGTTTTAAGTATTCTGGATTTTGGTATTGTTTGTTGGTGGGTTCATTTAAAGTGTCATTAAAAATAACATTTTGTAGTGGTTCGCATGGAGAAATTTTTTCTGCTAAATAATTTTTTTCTACTTTATATTTTAAAAATCCATTTCTTTTGGCCAGATGGAGAGAACCTTCTTTTTTGAGTCTTAGATTGGATTCCCAATTAAATATGTAATTGGAAGTTCTGTGTTTGTTTCCATAACTCTTGATTTTGTTTATATATTTTGGCAGATTGTAGCTTCTTCTATCCTTTAAGGGCATAATGTCTGCCTCGTAAAGTACAATATCGGTAGGGCAGGTATTTCGAAGACCTGTAAAATTCTAGCTGCACTTAGTTGTATCCTTTCCAGTGATTTTAGATTTGTTTCAGATGCTGTACCATAGATTTGATATCCATATTCCAGGATAGGTCTAATTAGAGATGTGTAAGTTAATTTTAGTGTGGTTGCATCGGCTCCCCACTCTCTTCCTGAAATATATTTCAGGATTTTTAGTCGGTCTCTTCTTTTCTAATAACTTCTTCAATATGTTTACTGGAGTTAATTTCTGGATCCAGGGTGTAGCCAAGATATTTAGGATGTTTATTATATTGTAATTGTTGTTCTTTCAGAATAATTTTTGGCCTTATTTTGTATAGTTTCTTATCGGTAGTAAAAAGACAGGTTTCAGATTTTTGGGGGTTAAATTCTAATTTATGTTTATTAGCAAATTTTTCTAGGTGGAGAAGAGTCTTGTTCAAATCCCTTTCAGCTTTTTTCCAGTTAGTGTTACTGCTCCATAGAATAATGTCATCAGCGAAAAGTCCAATATTGGTTTTATGTGAAATTTTTCCTTCTATGCCTGCAATAAATAGGGTGAAGAGAGTTGGGCTAAGGACTGATCCTTGTGGTAATCCTTGGTACAATTTGAAGGTTTTAGATAGAGTTCCATTATATTTGACCCTGATGTATCTATTTTTAAGGAAATCATTTATCCAAATGATAGCTTTTCCATCTATTTTGAAATGCTTGTATAATTTTGTAATCAACTTGTTTTTCCATACTTTATCAAAAGCTTGTGTAAGGTCTAAAAAAGCAGCTATGGTGTGGCTAGTTGGTTTTCTGTTTTGTGCATCTTTTACCTTTTGTGTGAAAAATAAGAGTTGGTCTATTGTCCCATGTCCTTTCCTAAATCCATATTGTTCTTCTGGTAAGAGATTTCTTGTGTCAAGGTGGTAGGTAAGTCGTCTGAGTATAATTTTTTCCATTAATTTGCAGCAAATACTTGTGAGGGAGATAGGTCGGTAGTTTTTTGGGTCATCAGCAGATTTGTCAAGTTTTTTAATAGGAATTATTGTTGCAGTTTTCCAGTCTTGAGGCAATTTTCCAGTTTTCCAGGAGTTATTGAAAATATCAAGAAGTATTTCTTTGCCATTTTTGCCCAAGTTTGATATCATTTGGCCATGGATTCCATCTGGCCCAGGAGTCTTGTTTAGGTCAGTGTTTTCTAATGCATAATCTAGCTCTTTCATATTGATTTTTTCATGGAAAATATTATGAGTGCTGGTAAAATTTTTACAGTCATGAATAATCTTTCGGGCCTTTTTTTCAACTTTCTTATCTTTTATTTCGAATTTGATTTTACTACTTATTTGATATGAATTACCTAAAAAATTAGCAGCATTTTTGTCATTAGTTGCTGGGGGTACCATCCGTATTCTTAATCATATTTGTGTTTTCAGTTTGTGGCTGGGCTCTGTCAATTTGTTTTGCCAAATGCCAAAGTTTTGTATTCGGGTTTCTTGGGTTCAGGTTTTCACAAGTTTGTTTCCATTTTTCCCTTTTCATATTTATGTATAACCTTTTTATTTTTGCATTCACAATGTTCAGTTCAGTTCTACAATTTGTTTGGTTTTGGGTGCACCTTTTTTGTAGTTCATTTCTTTTAGTTATAAGTGTTTGAATATCTTTTGCCTGGTGTGTATAATTTGGAATCCATTTCTTAATATTACCTCTTGGTATTGAAACTTTGGCTGCTTTAATAATGGTGTTTTTGAAAGATATCCAATTTTGTTCCAGATCTTTTATTCTAGTGGGTGCTTTTCTAAAGTCTTCATTGGTGTTTTTCTGGTAAAGATTCCAATTAGCCTTTTTGAAGTTCCAGAATTTTTCTTTAATTGAGCTGGTTTTGGTCTTGGTGCTAATTTCTATCAAAATAGGCAAATGATCACTTCCAATACTTTTTAATATTTGCCATTTGCATTTGTGGAAAATGTCAGGACTGGAGAAACTTATATCAAGTGCTTGTGCAGTATTATAGCTGTAGGAATGGTGGGTGGGATTCCCTTCATTTAAGCACATGAAGGCATTGTCGTCAAATATGTTTGAAAGTATTTTGCCTCTTGGGTTTGGCATGGAACATCCCCATAGTTGATGTTTGGCATTAAGGTCACCTACAATAATTGTGTTGTCTGTAAGAAATTGAGCCATTGTTCCATCATCAATAAGTTTATTGTTTGGTGGGTGAAACATATTGAATATGTTGATGGTTTTGTTTTGACTGAGGTAGACTTTGATACCTTGGGCTTCGAGGTCTGATGTGTTTGGAATATTAATGGCTATGTCTTCATAGTACAAATTCTTGATTAAAAATGCAAGGCCACCCCCTTCTTTATTTCTGTCTTTTCTGAGGATATTATAGTTTTTATATTTGAGATTGTACTTTTCATTTAATTTGGTTTCCTGTAAGGCTATAATTTGTATCTTTTGTTTTTCAGCTATTTCCATTATTTCTTTTAATTTTATTTTTGTTGCTGTTGAGCACAATCCATTTATGTTGCACTGAAAAATTCTCACTTGCTTGGAAGCTGCAAAGTTAGAAGTTTGTGGAGACTGTATTATACTTATCGGACAGAACCCTCTACCTAAGTCCTGACCGCGCCCCTGTTTATTCTGCGCGACGGGCGATGCAGCATGCAAATCAACATCTGATCTCATGGAATGGGGTATAGGGGTGCAGCTTTCGTTGATCATGGCATCATGATCCAGGCACACTTTGGTGAAAGTCTGACTTTGCCTGTAGTTTGAGGCCGTTCCTAACATGGAAGCAGACGCCTTTGCTGCCGATTCTAACATGAGTACAGACGCAGCTCCTCCGTATCCCTGGAGTGGGACCCTTGCTGAGGTCTATCAACTGGGTCAGTTGAAGTCAGGATTTTTAAAGAGGTCTACTCCTCTTCTAACAATGCTGCTGTTGGTCCGCGACTGCTTATTTGTCAGAGTTATTCTGCTTGTTTCGCAGCTGGCCTTCATATCTGAAGGTCGTTCCCCTATCCGCCACCTGGGGACGCGCCCTATGGCAGTCAGCTCTGCCAAGGGAAAATTAAAACTACTTTCTACATGTGCAGACTGATAAAGCACAATTTGATTATAGATTAGAACTACAAGAAAATAAGACCTAATCCAAATAAATTAATAATGTGTGATATCTCGGCGATAGCGTTGTTACCAAAATGTCACACACTATTAATTTATTTGGTCTTATTTTCTTGTAGTAAACACATATTAAACAATTTTTAATGCAGGATTCAATCCCGGTTCATGACTGTCGGGAATTGAGGTGTTGCCCTCTCATCCACCGACTTATTTATTTTTATTTTATTTTCTTGTAGTACATGTGTAGACATAAGGTGCACTTACTGTAAAATAAGTTGATAACTACTCACCATGATTATCATAGTTTTTACCATATGTACTAGGGGATAACAATTATTATATAATAAAAGAAACTCATTGCAAAAGGTTGTATTTTTATTTTTATAACAATTATATAATAATTATATGTAATAATTATTACTTAAAATTGGTCTATATCTCTCTCTCTCTCTTAAGAGGGGCATTATAATTGAGCAGAAATAGATTTGATTTAGTATAGGTGCTGTGAGCTGGACTGTAAAACTTGACATGCCATCTATTAAGGGTTTATATTTTTATAATTAAATATATCATTAATTCTAAAATAAATTGCAAGAAATAAAATTTCGTGCAATGCATTTTTCAAAATTCCTTATATGCAATAAGACAGGTAGGCTAGCCTTCAAGTGGTCGCTCTTCTACAGGATCTATGCACATGTTGTTTATAGACCTTCTGGAAGAGCTTGGACTTTAAAGTCAGTCTATGTGTTGCATACTGCCCATTTT
Organism: Cordylochernes scorpioides; assembly: GCA_030710605.1. Lineage (NCBI taxonomy): Eukaryota > Metazoa > Arthropoda > Arachnida > Pseudoscorpiones > Chernetidae > Cordylochernes > Cordylochernes scorpioides. Next base: position 75,443,756 of record CP092874.1, read on the forward strand.
GCATGAAATTTTACAATTGACACTTATTCCCACTCTCTGGCCATTCCATTTTTCACATTGAAAAACTTTCAGAGATACCTAGTTATGTAAAGAATAGTATTGATCATCAAAATTCCCATTCTCCTTTATATAAATAAAATTTTCTCGAGCCACCCTTCTGATGAATGACCATGTTCACCTTTGGTAGAGACTAATGGTGATCCATGTTTTTGAGCTTTGGTTCTATGTGATGAGGAAATATCATGAGCTTACAGACTTTCTGGCAAAGACTGGAGCTCTTGGCCTACCTGAGGCCAGAGAATCTACCACCCAACTAGACGAAAGAGACCTCCTCCGTACCATCAAAACCCAATGCCTGCAGGAATGGAAATCTATTGCTGCACATGACTGGTACATAGCAGGAGGGACAAGCACCAGTTCTGTCCTCCTAAAAGAACAACAGTCTTTGATTTCCAGACTTAAGTCTGGTCATCTACGGACAATGACTTTCCAGAATGGTTGCAAGGTTTTCCCACTATGTACTAAGTGCAATTCTCAACCTGCAACCCCAAAACACATTATTGACTGTATTGACTCATCCATTGATGTGCTCTACTCACCCCCGACAGACAACATCAAAAGTCTCAAGCTTTACAAGCTTGATACCCTAATATGATTGAGTGGAGATAAGAAAGAAGAAGAGGAAATGTATCAATTAAAAGATGCTTATATGGAAGTTTTACTGTATATACAGTAAATAACTAAAGTTAAAGAGATAATGTTTTCTTTAAAAAGAGGTAACCTATTACCAGAGAGCTTCTAATTTTAAAAAATGGTCATTTTGGAGATCAAAACTGTCCCTTGTAGTGTGTCCTCTCATGGAGGATCTACTATATCATGTTATAGGGGGGAAGGGAGTTACCAGTATCTACATGTGTTGTGTCCTGTGCAGCCCAGTACATCAACAGCAAAAGGCCAGCATTACCCCAGCTGTCCCATTCACGGAGTAGCAGTCCCTATTTCTCTCCAGCAGGTAAATCTACGGGGGGTGTTTGTTTTATAAACAGTATACAGCAAAGAAATTTACCAACATTGACTTATAATACAAGAAAATAATGTTGGGAATCTCTTATGGTTCAGACAATGAAACAACAAATAACAAGTTTACTTACAGCTGAAGTGGTTTTAAAGAATTAGGCGATTTTACCTTTTATGAAAGTATTTTAAATTTATTATTTTCACAAAGAGAGATAGAAAAGAACATTTAACAATTTACATTACAATTACTAATTTTGTAAACAAAACCAACACTCCTTTGTTCTCGTTTTTATATTACAGTGTTGTCAGTCTAAAAGTATTTCAAGATCATTGATTTACTATTCTTTTTTTTCCAACAAATAAGACCTAATCCAAATAATTTAATAGTGTGTGACATTTCGGCAACAGCATTGTCACCATCATCAGACAAAAGAATAAATGAGAAAAAATATCACAGCAAGTTCTTAAATAGTTTTTTTTTGCTTATCCCTGGTACATGTGGTACAGGCCATGATAATCATCTTAACCCTTAACTGGACGGGTGGATTTTTCTTACGTAACTGGACGGGTTGGGTAGATTCAACCCACTTATGTGACTTTATGAAATAAGCGCTATAAACAATAATTAAAATCAATATTTAAGAAAATATTTAACGAATACACACAAATGTTAATATACAGATTTTGACCTTTAAAAATTCTGAATTTAATTTATTTGCAGTTTTTACAAATTATTAAGAAATATTTTTGCAAGCGCTTGGTTGACATAAAGAGCAAAGGGTTTTTATTTTTACCACGTTTTTTGATGGACATTTGTAGCACCTTTTTTTGGAGTATCAGATTGTTGTGGCATTGTAGATTCCCTTGATGTACTTGAACCATCATTCTTCTCGAATTGTCATCTGTAATTCCAGCGGGAGAGAATTGATATTACGTGTGGCCAGGTGTTCATCAGCCAATGCTCTCCCAAGAACAACAACAATTTTTTATCAATCTGATTACCATTTTTTTTTTTGGGGAACATAGGAGACTAAATTGGTTGTTCCAGTGAAACCAAAAATAGATGTTCCTGATTCTATTAGGGTGCGGTTGAAATTGTGGTGGAAACTGAGGTTTGTTCTTTCTCATTCTTTCTAAATAAATATGTAAAGCCATGTTCTTTCAACTTATCAACTAATTCTACTGAAGTGAACCAATTGTCTACTGTAATATTTCTATTACTCTTCCAAAGTGGTCGACTAATATCTAAAACTTATATTTTGGGCTGGCAGGGATAATTCTCTCTGTTGACTTGATAGATAATTCTACTTATCCAAAGAAAGAAGTTTTATTTTATAAAATGAAGCTAAAAAATAGTGGAAGATAGCGATTCAAGTATGAGCCACGAGCTAACACTGACAGGAAAAATTCTCATGCTTCTGGACGGCCTGGGCGGAATCCACCCTCACATGCAAATTTAACCCCCCTCCCAAAATTTATATTTATAAATGATGGATGGAAATTGTTTGTATCACTGTAAAATTATAATACATGAAAGCTGGTAGCCTTCAGTAAACGAAAAACTATATATTTTTCCTATATTAAGTTTATGCATGAGCAGAATCTATTCAACCCGTCCAGTTAAGGGTTAAATACAAGGGTTGTCCGTTAAATGAGTTCCACGGGGCACCACTGTCATGAGGATCGCCTTTAAGTGCCAGTCGACTTCGCGGGCTCGTAGCTTGTTCTCCCCACTCCAATTTCCCACCAAGGCCACGTCGCTGGTAAGCTTAGTCTTGGCTGAGCAGCCGTTAGTGATGGAGCTTCCCCTCGTGTCTCCCGCCAGCTGCGAATTACGGTCAGTAATTAGCTTTTTGGCCGCAAAGAAGAATTCGGTGAAGGAGTTTCATACTGAACTCTTGTCAAGTGTATGGGGAAGGGTGTATAAGTTCCGGGATGGTGCGCAGATGGGTCAGAGAATTTAAAAATGGCCGAACAGACGTCCACGATGAACTGTGTGCTGGACGGCCTTCGGTTTCAGACGAAACCATTGCCAAAGTGGAAGCGGCAATGCTTGAAGATCGACAGCTTACAGTGCGGAAGCTCTGCGATTTGGTTCCTGATGTCAGTAAAACCACCATCGACAAGATTTTACGTGAAAATTTAGGATATTCAAAGGTCTGCGCAAGATGGGTTCCGAAAATGCTGACTGAAGACCATAAACGGCAGCGGGTTGAAGCAGCCCAGAAATTTCTCGATTGCCACGAAACTGACCGAGAGGAATTCTTGTATTCAATCGTTACTGGTGATGAGACCTGGGTACACTACACCACACCGGGGAGACAAAAGAGCAATCCAAGCTGTGGAAGCACACTTCTTCGCCGAAACCTCTAAAGTTTAAACAAACACTTTCTGCCGGGAAATTTATGGCTACCGTCTTTTGGGACCGAAAGGGCCTATTGTTGTGCGACTTCATGCGTCGGGGTACAACAATCAATTCCGACCGGTACTGTGAGACCTTGAAACAACTTCGTTGCGCGATTCAGAACAAGAGGAGAGGGATGTTAACCAAAGGGGTGCGTTTCACCACAACAATGCTCGGCCGCACACCGCCCGTTAAACCACCGCCCTCATCGAAGAATTTGGATGGGAATTGGTGTCACACCCACCTTACAGCCCGGACGTAGCTTCTAGTGACTTTCATCTCTTCCCCGAGTTGAAGAAAAACCTGGGTGGAACCCAATTCCAGGACGAAGACGAGTTGGAAGAAGCTGTTTTAGGCTTTCTACGCGGCCAGGCGGCAGACTTCTTTAACTCTGGGTTCCATAAGTGGGTGTCCCGAATGCAAAAACGCGTCGAACGAAACAGGGATAATGTAGAAAAATGAAAGAAGTTTGATATTTTCGAAAATGTATAGTTCAGGGCAAATAAACCTGTTTTTCTGTATGAAAAACCTCTGTGGAACTTATTTAATAGATAACCCTCGTAGTACTGTTATCAAGTGTTTAAACAAGATAACAGTGTTATCTTGTTAACAGTGTTACTGTTATCTTGTTTAAACACTTGATGACAGTAATATTTAAGAACTTGCTGTGATATTTTTTCTCATATCCGTAAATAAAGATATTTACTCCTCCTCTTCCTTTTTCTCATTTATTCTTCGTCTAATTATGGTGATAATGCTGTTGCCAAAACATCACACACTATTAAATTATTTGGATTAGGTCTTATTTTCTTGTATTATAATCTATAATCCAAATTGTGCTTTATCATAACTGTTGGATCCTATAGTTAATAATTTCCTTAAATTCAATTTTATATATGAAAATTAAGTCAAAATATTCTAAATTCAATTGTACAATATAAATCTTTAATATGTAAATTTTAAAGCAAGCAACATGTATGTAAATTTCTAGTTTTGGTTAATTAATAGTTTTTTTTTCTCTCTCTCTCTACCACTAGTATCAAAATCTAAGTCAAATTCATGTAATCTAAATTCATGTGGTAGCTATTCATAACTCTAAAACCAAAGACAATAAAACTAATTCAAGACAAGTGGCAAAGTGCTTCTTAGTATCTTTTACTGAACATTCATGCCACGAACATTATGGTCCCTCGAGCCGGATACTTTAAAAAATTAAGGTAAGCCATTTGAAAACTTAAATTTCTTAAAATAAAGTCATGCCTAAATCAGAAGTTAAAATTCGGCACAAATTCAACTTTATCATTCAGGAAATAAAGGATCTGGAATCAGAGAATGAAGCTATTGTAGAATCCAAAAACATACATAGATTAAAGCTATTCCAACAAGAAGTTAATGAAAGGAAAATTAGCCTAAATCAAGTTATCAACACATTATTAGAATCAGAGTTAGATGATACACAATATGGCGATTATTCAAGGGCCAAAAAGGATATTTTTAATATGTTGGTGTCTATTGAAGAAGCTTTATCTTTAATTGAAACCAAAGAAAATATTCATAGTGATAAACAATTGCCAGAATCCAATGTTAATTTACCTAAGATAAATTTACCCATTTTCAATGGTGATTCAGCCAATTGGCTTAGTTTTAGAGAAATATTTAACTCCACCATCAATTCAAATCAAACACTAACGGAAATACAAAAATTTCAATATCTAAATGCATCTGTTAAGGGTCCTGCGGAAAAGTTGATTCGGGGTTTTCCCATTTCTGACAAAAACTACCAGCAAGCATGGGATACCTTATGCAATAGATTTAATAACAGAAGAGAATTGGCTTTTTCACAAATCAACAAAATATTCTCCATAAGGCCATTAAAATCTATTTCGGCTGGTTCTCTCTATGAAATCCTTGATGTTTGCAATGAAGGCATTAGAAATCTCTCAGTGCTAGTACTTGAGAAAAACACATTAACAGATCTAATCCTGATCAATTTTTTTGAAAAAAGAATCGGTGAAGCCCTCAGGAAAGAATGGGAATTAACCCTTCAAAATGAAGAATATCCAACATTTGAAAACTTTGTGAATTTTTTAGAAAAACATGCTAGAAGCCTGCAAGGTATGAGAATTCCTTTGTTCCAGGAACAAAAAACTTCTAGCAAAAATATGATGGCTCACGGCCTTTATGTCAACAAAGGTCAAAATTGTATTTTATGTCATCAAATTCATAAACTAAATGACTGCCAGAGATTCATAAATCTTCCCTTGCCTAAAAAATGGGAATTAGTTAAAAAACATAAACTTTGTCAAAATTGCCTTAGAGCAAATCATGAGATATCCAAATGTCTCATCACATCAAGATGTAAAAACTGCAAGCAGAACCATCATACTCTTCTGCATGGATACAACTCTGAACCATCCATTCCACAACCAACAACCTCTCAAGAGATGTTGATTTCAACAAATACCATCTGTAATGCGATGCCTTTGGAAACGGAAACAAATATTCTACTGTCAACAGCCCTTATTAAAGTCAAGGCGAAGGATGGCTCATTTGTGCTATGTAGAGCATTAGTGGACAATGGGTCCCAAATAAGCCTAATTTCAGAACAATGTTGCCACAAGTTGGGACTTGAAAAAAGGAAAAATTCTTATACACTAAAAGGTGTAGGTGACATTGTTGTCAACAGGACAACAACGCAGGTTGAAATAGAGTTCACCCCACATCATAATGATCAATTATTTTCTGCCAGAGCATTTGTGGTTGGGAGGGTAACTGCAGACCTTCCAAACTTCCAAATTCAGTCAGCAGACTTTCCTCATTTAGAAAATTTGCTCTTGGCAGACCCAGAATTCTATGTCACCAAGCCCATAGACCTAATTTTGGGTGCAGATACCTTTGTAGAAATAATTCTAGGTCATAAAACAGATTTAAAGCACCATCCTATAGCACTTAATACCAAGTTAGGTTGGCTTGTTTCTGGGAGAATCCATTCAACTATTAAGTCGAATACTTCGGTAATCAATCACTGTACCACTGAACTTGATTCCAGCATAAGAAAATTCTGGGAACTTGAAGATGTCCCAATTTCTAAGGCCCAGTTGGGTACAAAGAATGCCTGTGAGATATTATTCAAGTCAAGCCTCCAAAGAGACATTGAGGGCAGATATTCAGTCAATCTCCCTTTTAAATCAACACCCAATTTAGGTGATTCAAGATCTCAAGCATTGGAAAAAGGGCTACAGGAAAATCCAAGTAAATCTGAAGATAATTCAAGTAAATCTGAAGAAAATCTAAGTAGATCCGAAGATAATCCAAGTAAATCTGAAGAAATTCCAAGTAAATCTAAAAAGTCACGTATCTCCAAGTTAACTCCACAAATTACTTCTAAACAAAACCAATTACTTCCTTCCGATTCAAGTCAACCATCCACTCCAGAACAACCTCTCGCTTCTCAGTCAAGTGAACCACTCTCATCTAAGAAAGAAACTTCGATTATTCCTAAGATAAAGCCACCACCCTATTATAGGCGAAAACGTCAACTTCCTGCTGAGAAAACTTCATGGGATGAACCAATTGAATCAGATATAAAGTCAAATTGGAATAAATTCCAAACTCAACTATCGTGCCTAAAGGAAATCAAAATACCAAGATACCTGAACAGTTCATCTTCTGAAATAGAAGAATTACAACTACATGGATTTTGTGATGCATCCCTTAATGCTTATTCAGCAGTTTTTTACTTGAAAACTAGATTCAAAATTCAAAAGATCAAAATCAATCTGATAACCTCAAAAACTAAGGTTGCACCATTAAAGACCATTACAATTCCAAGACTTGAACTAAGTGCAGCATTGCTTTTGGCTCAACTGAATCAAGTCATTCTTGAATCATTTCCTTTTCAACCTGACAAAACCTTTTTGTGGACTGATTCACAAATCTGCATAGATTGGATAAGATCAGATGCCAGCAGATGGAAGGCCTTTGTTTCGAACAGAGTGTCGTCAATTCAAAATTTGACTCAAATCACTGATTGGTTCCATGTATCCAGTCAAGATAATCCAGCTGATTGCGCATCAAGAGGAATCATGCCTCAAGACTTGGTCAATCATAGAATTTGGTGGCGGGGGTCCTATTTGGCTTCAAGAAAATAATGTTCGATATATTCCTTCTTCACCAACCCAAGTAAATCTCAATATCATTCAAGAAGAAGTCGGTGAGGGTCAAGTGTTGGATCAAACAACCTTAATTCAAAATTCAGAAACTATGTTAAATCTAGAATTCATTGTAAGGTATTCCACAATGACCAAATTGATCCGAATCACAGCTTGGTGTTGGAGATTCTACTACAATTGCCTCCTCTTTGATCCAATTCGTCAGAAAGGACCTTTGACAACAAGAGAATTAACAAAGGCAATTCAAGTCTTAGTCAAATCAATTCAGCAAGTTGAATTCTGCACGGAAATAAAATTACTGAAGTCAAACAAGCAACTACCTCTGTCCAAGAAGCTAACTTCTCTAAATCCCTTCTTAGACACTCAAGGACTTCTAAGAGTTGGAGGTAGACTCAAGTATTCCTATTTAAATGAAAATCAAAAATTCCCTCTCTTACAACCGAAACCCCCACGCCAGGAATCACTTATCAAAATTCTCTTAACTGAGAATGCCGACATTCCTGAGGCTATTGATGAGAATCAAGAAGATTCTTCAATTTTAGAAACCACTTTTGTCATTGAAGACGAAGAGTCTAACAAAGATATCGGGACTCCGGAGATTGAAATCTCCGAAGTTTCGGTTATTGATAAATCGGAAGGCAAATATTCGAAAGAACCAGTGGTCAGTGTAGAAGCTCTGGATAAGAAAGAACTGTGCCATGATGACTCAGCTCACCTCAATGTAGTTGAAGCTGATCTTAATCGACCTAAAGAGGCTACCAGTGGCATAATCAATGTTTATACAGAAGCTAATGAATCGTCAAGCAAAGAGAAAGTTGTACCTGTTGAAATTGTGGATACATCAACAAAGGATTATCTACAGAGCGGTGAAAAGGCAAAATTATCCCGCTGGAAGCCCATCGATTCTCTATGCTTAGAAGACGTCAAGGAATCTGAAGACGACGATGAAAATTACAGTTCATCGGCATATATAGAATGGCCAGAAATCTTGAAGAAAGAAGTCTTAAGACCCGAAGCTTTAGGAAAGGCAGTCAATCTGGAAGATTTTGAGAAGGCGGCAGAAAGTCGACAACTCTCCAAAGAACATTTAGAGGAATCGACCGAACAAGGCTCATGCCTAAAGGCTGAATCAAAAACTTGGGAAGATCCTATTGAATCCGACTTAGCAGCCGCTGAGTCTGATAATCCAGCAGTTCCCGAAAGAGAACTGGCCGACGAATCTGAAAATCTCATCCAAGATTCACCTCAATCGGATACTCAAAGATGGAAGCTGATTCCATTACCTTTCAAACAGTGAGAATTGTAATCTTAGCTACATACTCGGAATCAATTAGTCCAGCATCTATACTATTGGAACTCTTTTTTTATTTATTTTTTTATTTTTTTTATTTTTATTTTCTGGTCATCTCTTCCCAGCCGGGGGAGTATGTTGGATCCTATAGTTAATAATTTCCTTAAATTCAATTTTATATATGAAAATTAAGTCAAAATATTCTAAATTCAATTGTACAATATAAATCTTTAATATGTAAATTTTAAAGCAAGCAACATGTATGTAAATTTCTAGTTTTGGTTAATTAATAGTTTTTTTTTTCTCTCTCTCTCTACCACTAGTATCAAAATCTAAGTCAAATTCATGTAATCTAAATTCATGTGGTAGCTATTCATAACTCTAAAACCAAAGACAATAAAACTAATTCAAGACAAGTGGCAAAGTGCTTCTTAGTATCTTTTACTGAACATTCATGCCACGAACAATAACATTGAATTGAAATAACAATTTTTGCTAATTTTTTTTTTACCACAGAAGAATAGAATCTGAATTATGATGAGGTGCAATTTGGATTATTGATTAGAAAAATTGAACAGAATTCAGTTCTTTTGTCAATATGGTAACAAAGCTATTACTGAAATGTTGCACATAATGATAAAGCACAATTTGGATTATAGATTATAGATACAAGAAAATAAGACCTAATACAAATAAATTGATAGTGTGTGACATTTCGTTAACAGCGTTGTTACCATTATCAGACAAAAGAATCATGTTTCACATAATTTATTGATTTGATTATTGATATAGATTGTGGTGTTGATACCCCCATGTCTAGAATCTATTAATTTCTGATGTAGTGTTCTGAGTGGGAATATGGTATAGAAATATGGCATACTAGCAGTCCCAGGCCTCCACCCACCATGGTTATCATTGTATGTGTTCTAAACCATTGGTTGTCGACTGCTACGACCTGGGTTCGATTCCCGCTTTGGGCACTTTTTTCTGATTAAAAAAATGCTCCAATGGCTACCAAATCTTGCAAAAGTCCAACCCCACCAGCGAGTGCAAGTAACCAAACGGGGCTCTGGCACATTTGTAAGTGCTAAGTCGAACTGCTTTTCACATATTTAGACATGTGGTGCACTTACAGTAAAAGCAGTCGCCTTCTTCTACCCACCATTAATATCATAGCCTGTACCACGTGTACTAGGGATAAGCAAAAAAAAATCATTGTATGTTGTGTTGTTTCATATCCTCTTGTGCAAAGATTGCACAAACTACATGAGTCCATTCATAGCCTGTACCAAGTGTAGATGGGATTAATAATAACATATACAATAAATTCCTAATGACTATTCTGCAACATACAAGATGATAAAAACCTCTTAAAACTGTAATTATTTTATTTTTACCTAATTTTATCATCTTAAGATATTAAAAAAAAATACCAACTTTGTCACACTTCATAATATGAATGCTTTGAATCCCTGAAACCACTCTAAATGAAGCATCACAACACTAGACATCTTAATCTTTTCATATGTAGATATACAACATAAAGTTGCAGGAGGATGAAATTCATGTACCAATAGAGACACCTCTCACTTTAATTATGCATCAGAGCGATGCATTGTACATCATTCTAGTTAAAGGGAGAGGTGCCTCTTCTGGTACATATGTATATATGAATATTCAAAACTATTATAGACGCGTAAGATTCTTTTGAAAATTAAACAATTTCTACTGCCCTTACCGCAATGGAAAAATTAAAGGGAGGGTCTGGCTCATCAGTGGTGAACCCTCTCAGCGCATTGGCCAGTTTAGATGGCGCGCTGATGCATCATAATATGTATATATGGATTCTGTTTTTTCCCCCCGCTATTGGATCTCTACTACTTTCTATTTGGTGATACTGCAGTTCATTTCTTTCTGTTATACATGTGTACAGCTGGAGGATCTTCAGACTCTGGCAAATTTTTAAGATGTTTTTTTTTTGTTTACCGTAGACAAACAAGGATTATACCCTTCCAAATGAAGTATAATCTTTGAAGTTTACAGGACATGTACCCTCAGGAAAAACCATGGTTTGATAGAGAATGTTTTATGGCCAAAAATGCTTTGCTTAAAGCGCCAGAACTTTAAAAATCCATTCATGAGATCATCAATACTTCTGAAGCAAATCCAGTCAAGCTGGAAGTTTCTCCTCAATTGCCCTATCAGGAAACTTGGAATATTGAAATGTATGGGGAAAATAGTACAAAATACTGGGATCAGGTTGGTAAATGAAGAAAAAAAAAAAACTCCTAAAAGTTGCTGATGGCATGTGTCATCTGTCAGGAAGCCTGACATTACTTGATTTTTCACGAAGCCTTAAGGACCAGCTTTTTTGGTTATTGAGATTCAGCCTGCACCACTCCGCCTTTGCCAGTCCCAAGCCCAGGTGAAAAAGGAGGAGGGAGAGCAGTAACAAGCTCACTAAAAAACCTGGGCTCAGCTGGCTCGGCTGATAGTACCCTGTAAGGGCACCTAATCCAGAGATACAGGATGAGCAGCGTTTGTACCCCATGTTAGGAGCGGCTGTACATGGCCTCTGTTCCTCATGTCAGAGGCGGCCATTTCTTTTGGAGCTAAGTCGGCATGCCAATGAGTAGTGCTCCCAGTCTTAATGACAAAGGCAGACGCATTCTACTTCACCTCTTCCATTGATGTGCTCTACTCATCCCCGACAGACCCCATCAAAATTCTCAAGCTTTACAGGCTTGATACCCTAATATGATTGAGTAGAGATAAGAAAGAAGAAGAAGCCTGCACCAAGCTGATGAGGGCCAAAACCCTGAAATGCGTACCTGGTTAGCTTTTTTTGATTAATCAAGAAAGGATATTTGGCCACCATTCAGACAGATGATGCAAGCTCTCAGCAACTCTCATTTTCTCAACCAGGTGAAGTTGTTTTCTTCAATGTGTGCTCGTTTGAGTCTTTTACATTTTGAGCTTTTCCCTTGTAATTCTAAAATGTGTGAAGTAAGTATATATCAAACTAAAGAAATCCAGAAAACTTTAAAAAGAGAGATAAGGCACAATTTGGATTATAGATCCAAATAAATAAATAGTGTGTGACATTTTGTTAACAGCGTTGTTACCATCTTCAGACAAAAGTACTGAATGTTACTCATAGATTCATTCAGTACTTTTGTCTGAAGATGGTTACAATGCTGTTACCAAGACATCACACACTATTTATTTATTTGGATTTGGTCTTATTACCTTGTGTTTAAAAAGAGAGAGTTGAAGTTTATCAATTTTTGTGTATCATCTTATACCTACACTCTTGACCAAAACTTAAGGAAGTTGTACCTTTTAGCACGTATATTGGGATTAAGAAATTAACTCTAAAAGATATTTGATACACAGTGACCTTATTGAAGATACACGAGATAACCATGTGTGAAAAAAATTGCCCCTGTCTCCTTCAAAAAAAAAAAATAGATGACTGGTGACATCAAAGACTTTTCACTTCCTCAAGCTTTGTCCATGAGTGTATATATATGGCTTATATTCCAATTTGCAATTTAAATGCATATTTGGTTGAATGTCACAAATAAAATTGCCAGACTAGACATTGTATTTAGAATCTAGTAGCTGGCATTGATGACAGTAGAGCTTTCTTCTAACCCAGGCTAGAGTAGGAGAGAGGATGCATAGGTTGGCTCTCACTCCTTGGTTGTGAGGTTCTTCCTTTGAAACTCCTGATGTGTCACTCCACTCCATGAATGCCATCACAACTTCTTCATCCATGTATACATTAAAAAAAAAAAATTATCCCATTGTATAATTATACTAGGTCATGGATACTAAATTCATAGATCAAATTCACAATCTTGGTAGGGTTGGAATACAGGTCCTGTCTTGAGGCTCCCATGCATTCCAAGAGGTGATCTGGTGAGGCCTCTTTGGTCCTGCATATGGTGCATTGTGTCTTTACACCATCCTGGAAGAGGAGCAGTGTTGTATGGCCAGTTATGTATGATCTACTTATCTCCCAAGAACACATAGTCCAGGTAGGAGAGAGGTATCTAAAGACTTTTGGTTTACAATATGTCTATGTTTGTAGAAATCAGTCCAACCATTACACTCACAAAATTCCAATTACAGGCAAAGTCTCGGACTTTCACCAAAGTGTGCCTGGATCATGGCCATGATCAAAGTAAGCTACACCCCTACACCCCATTCCATTGGAATTCGTGTAATCTTTACACAAGGGGATAAGAATCAACAACAACAAAATTTCAGAACCCTGTTTGGTTAAAAACACTCACTACTTGATTTTATGCAAGTCATGGCTCATTGAAAAAAAAATTATATTTTAATATGTTGAATTTGATACCAGTTCCTAGTAGGAAAGAAAATTGATGGTGAATACCTAGAGCCATGTCAGCTCCCTCTTTTTATTTTCTAATTCCATAAGCCTAAGAAAGACTAGTTGGAAATCTTTGAAAAACTCTTTAAAGAGTTATGGCATATTGGGGTGTTATAATATCAAACATAAGTGGTCTGAAGGCTGCTACATGTTGCATAGAGGATATCATTGTCCGATGTTTCCAGGAACATGGTCCTCAACTTCCGAGTTTCACTCTCCGCTCCCAGAAGAATGTCCCCAACCCAATCTGGATCTTTGGCTTGAAGGTTGATTGCCTCCTTGGAGGATTATGTTGTTTCATTCAGTAGGTCACTTGATGCATGTATGTTTCTCTCCATTGATTCATTTTGAGCCAAGGTTTAAATCAGATCCACCTGCTCTTCCGTTTGATTCAAACGGAACAAGCTTTTCATTCGTAAAGATAGAGGCTGCCTGGCCGGTATTCATATTTCTATGAAAAATAGACAGTTCGGCCAGTTAGTTTTTTATTTTCTCAACGTTTTGACATAAATATTTTGTCTTCGTCAGGAGAAGTTAATAAAAAAAAAAGCATTTGGCAAGGCGTTAAAAGTTGTTCTGAGTTTGCAAGGGTGTTCTTACTTGATTTTTTAAAATTGCCAAATGCTTTATTTTTATTTACTTCTCCTGATGAAGACAAAATATTTTTGACGAAACGTTGAGAAAATAAAAAACTCTAAGCCGAAGTGTCTATTTTTCATAGAACTAGAAGCTTTTCAATGAAATTTCTCCCATTTCTGAGCCTAAATCAATTAAAGACCTTTTCTTTTATTTTTCTCCTTTTAAAATACCTTCTCAGTTTAATGTATTTCTAATTAATTTTAGTATTTCCCAGTTTACCTTTTGTGCACACATTTGAGGTTTACCTATTAATATTTATTCTCCTATATTTTGGACCATTTATAAGCATTTCTGGTTTGCCTTTGCTTTCAATATCATTCATATTCTCATTCCATTTTTTTTTATTTCTGTTTGCATTCCAGTCTTTTATTCAAAGCTTTTTAAATCTTTTTTTTTTGTGTGTTTTAAACTTAATCTCAAGTGATTTTTTTACATCAATTTAGTACAGTAGTCTTCCATTTCTGGTTTGCCTTTGCTTTCAATATCATTCATATTCTCATTCCATTTTTTTATTTCTGTTTGCATTCCAGTCTTTTATTCAAAGCTTTTTAAATCTTTTTTTTGTGTGTTTTCAACTTAATCTCAAGTGATTTTTTTACATCAATTTAGTACAGTAGTCTTCCATTTCTGGTTTGCCTTTGCTTTCAATATCATTCATATTCTCATTCAATTTTTTTTTTATTTCTGTTTGCATTCCAGTCTTTTATTCAAAGCTTTTTAAACTTTTTTGTGTGTTTTCAACTTTATCTCAAGTGATTTTTTTTTTTACATCAATTTAGTACAGTAGTTTTCCATGAGAGACCACCTAAAACATGACTGAACCTCTCTCATCAAAGATTGGTTGGGTTAAAAGATTCTCCATGACTTGACCCGACATGAGAGGCTTTTGATAAGATACCATTTCCAGGAGACACCACGTTTAGCCATATTTTTAGGTGTTCCTCACAGAAGATTTTAGTGTATAATCATTTTTGAATTGAAGTAGGCTGCTACATGTTGCATGGAGGATATCATTGTCCGATGTTTCCAGGAACATGGTCTTCAACTTCCGAGTTTCACTCTCCGCTCCCAGAAGAATGTCCCCAACCCAATCTGGATCTTTGGCTTGAAGGTTGATTGCCTCCTTGGAGGATTATGTTGTTTCATTCAGTAGGTCACTTGATGCATGTATGTTTCTCTCCATTGATTCATTTTGAGCCAAGGTTTAAATCAGATACACCTGCTCTTCCTCATCTTTGGGATGGCAATTCTCTCTCTCTACAATAGAAAGCTTTTTGTAAAGTTTGATGTACTCCTCTTCTTCCATCATAGCAATTATAAATTCTGTTCTGGAGGCAGTTTCTTCAAAGACCACACCCTCTCTCCTTTAACTCTGCAATGCCAATTCTAAATTCTGTTCTGGAGGCAGTTTCTTCAAAGACCACACCCTCTCTCCTTCAACTCTGCAATGCCAATTCTAAATGATGTATTTTTACTTATTTCATTTGGAACTATAAAATATGTCACATTCTCTTACCCTGCATCACCTGACTTTCTTGGTTACTTTTGTCCACTCTTTATTTTTTTCTTGTATGTGTTTTTCACTACTTTTTTCCTACTTTTTTAAAAATATATATATCTTGTATTTTAAAATAAAAGGGATCTCATCATGATTATTTATATAAAAATGTAAAACATAAAGTTCAAACATAGAGAAGAATAAAGCATACTTACAAAGGTGAAAAATAAAAAAAGCAAAATATATACAGTTAAACCTGTCTATAGCGTCCCCTCTTGAGACTCACCAAAATAGAGTGCTATAGACAGGTCACTCTTGATGTAAATCGCATTGTACTACGTACAGTTAAACCTGTCTATAGCGTCCCCTCTTGAGACTCACCAAAATAAGGTGCTATAGACAGGTCACTTTTAATGTAAATTGCATCATACTATGTACAGTTAAACCTGTCTATAGCGCCCCCTCTTGAGACTCACCAAAATAGGGTGCTATAGAGAGGGGGTGCTATAGACAGGTCACTCTTGATGTAAATCGCATTGTACTACGTACAGTTAAACCTGTCTATAGCGTCCCCTCTTGAGACTCACCAAAATAAGGTGCTATAGACAGGTCACTTTTAATGTAAATTGCATCATACTATGTACAGTTAAACCTGTCTATAGCGCCCCCTCTTGAGACTCACCAAAATAGGGTGCTATAGAGAGGGGATGCTATAGACAGGTCACTCTTGATGTAAATCGCATTGTACTATGTACAGTTAAACCTGTCTATAGCGTCCCCTCTTGAGACTCACCAAAATAGGGTGCTATAGAGAAGGGGTGCTATAGACAGGTCACTTTTGATGTAAATCGCATTAAACATAAAATAAACTACTACTGTACTTACTGCGATGAAATAAATAATGGGAAGGCTTGGCTCCTCAGTGAATCCTCCCTGCAAAAAAGTGGTATGGTAGATTAAATAGGTAAAACCGCTGGGAGGATTCACCACTGATGAGCCAAGCCCTTCCAATATCTTTTCCTCACTGTAAGGACAGTAGAAGTTTATTTTATGTATAAAAGAAATTTTCGTGCTCAAATTCTTTCTTTTTCTTTTCTTATATATTCAGTACAGTTTGTCATGAGCAATCACCTTGAAAGGCACAAAGGTATTCATCACAGGTCTTCAAAATACCTGCCCTAATGATATTATACTTTACAAAACAGACATTATGCCCTTAAAGGATAGAAGAAGCTACAATCTGCCAAAATGTATAAACAAAATCAAGAGTTATGGAAACACAAGCACAAAATCCCAATTACATACTTAATTGGGAATCCAATCTAAGACTCAAAAAGAAGCCCCCCCTCCTGGCCAAAATAAATAGATTTTTAAAATATAAAGTAGAAAAAATTATTTAGCAGTAAAAATTTCTCCTTGCAAACCACTACAAAATGTTATTTTTAATGCCACTTTAAATGAACCTACCAAAATCCAGAATACTTAAAACAATTATCATTAGAAATAATTAATAACATTCCTAAAAATGCAATAACTATCTATACCGATGGTAGCAGAGACGAGTTGGGACACACTGGCAGTGGCTGTCTCATTAAAACCAAAATTTGCATTGAGAAAATAAACAGGTGAAACCCAGAATTTTGCTCAGTTTTCAGATCAGAACTTATAGCCATCTATAACGCCTTAAAATCCATCAGAAATGCTAATTATCATGATATATTGATTCTTTTGGATAGTAGAAGTGCCATACAACGCTTGAGTCACACAGGAGAACTGAGAGACAAAGTAAGCAGGAACATATCCAAAAACTCAAAAATTCACCTTAAATGTATACCCTCACACTTTGGCATTGAAGGCAATGAAGCTGCTGATGCTCTAGCAAAAAGGGCACAAAAGAACTCTTGCCACGGATAAATAAACTTACTTTTAAAGAAAGAGAGACCAAACAGAGCCAAAACAAAAATAAACAAGAACTGGAGGATCCCACCTAAGCACAGTTGGTGCAGTGGAGTTGGACCCAGGAGGGGCTCTGAACCTCAGACAACATCAAACAACACTAACAAGATTTAGAACAGGCCATCTCAAGCCGATGAAGATAGAAAATAACAACAAAATCTATCCCACTTGCCCAAAATGTAGCTTGGCACCTGCAGCTCCAGAACACATTTTGGCTTGCATTAGATGCACTAAACAGGACCTTTGGGAGAGGCCGCTGCTTGTCATAAAACAGCTCGAGAAGCATAAACTCATGGAATTTGTGTAATATTTACACAAGGGGGTAAGAAATAACAATGAATGAATTTCCCCTGTAAGCCTATTATAGCAAGCTCCCATGAACAGCTGTCTCTGTGAATGACCAGCAACCACTAAAAATCAATTTTTTTAGTCTCTCTCATTAGAGACCATTAAAAAATAAACTTTAAAAATTCACATATATATATATATATATATAGTGTAAAAACTATATAATAAAAATATAACAGTGATACTACATTTAAAACTTAAGGAGCAATCTGATCAGAATGATAAATCATATCAAGTAGATTTGGTTAGATTAGCAAGCTAAATCTAAATTAATTATAAAAATAAATAGTTGTATAGTTTTATAGTTAAGTATTCTATTAAAATTATCTTCATTAGTTTGATTATTTAAATTCAAATTATAAATTTGTTAATTGTTATTATTTAGTATAGATAGAGAAAAAAAAAAATTCTTTACTTCTAAAACATCCTCTAGTTAATTATATAATTATAATTAATAACAATAAAAAATTAACAAAGTAACGTCTATTACATCGGCTTTTACACGTCATTCAGACATACTCTAATCCTATATATAGAATAATCGAAGAGATAATATATATAATAGTTAGAAAAAAGATAGAAAGACAGAACCATGTACTTTTAATCAAACTAATAGAAAGAAAACAAAAAGTTTTGTAAATAAGGTAGATAAGATTGTTAGTATATATATATATTTTTTTATAATTTTATATTTTATTCGTTTTTTTTTTTTTTTTTTTTAAGATTTTTTAAATTTTTTTATTTTAAAATATGAATATAAAAAGTTGTATTTAGTAAAATATCTATAATATGAATTAACTTTTATTATAAGTTTGGTTATTATGTTTTGAAACCCTAATGGTAGACCAGACATATACAAAAAACTTAAATTGGAGTAATTATTGAAAAAAGAGGTCTGCTGAACCGGGACTTCTCAAATAGAAATTCAGCTTTTCAACATTTCATCCCTTCTCTATTATGTCTAGACCTCCTTTCAACCGTATTTTATGTGTTAATATAAAGTTACTACAGTGAAACATTTATATGAACAGATATAATGTGTACCTACCTTGTCCTCGAACGCCTTCAACTGTAAACAACTATTTCTGGATAACACATGTTGTGGGGGGGTGGGGACAAATTTAGACCGAATTGTGGGAGAACAAGACATTCAAAGAATAAAGATAAGATAGTTAAGGGAAGAAATCCAAATTTTATAATCTTTACAGTCAGTTAAAAATTAAAATAATTGATTCAAAACTTATTCATCTTTCAATATTCCTTTAAAAAGGCAAATTATTAGAGTTTAATAAAGCTATTAATTGTGAAAATTCACTTTTATTTAATTTCCATTTTCCTCCCCAGAAATTGGAGATTAAACAAAATGAATTATATACAATATTACTTTAAAAATCTTGTGAAAAAATCTTCAAATCAGCTATTTAATTTAAGTTTAACTAATTGTTGAAGATTATAAATTTGTAGTATTGATTATTGAAAGAAATTATAGAAAGTTGATTTAATAAATGGATACTTCCATTTATTTTTTTTTAAATATTTTATAATTGATATACTGTTGAAATATTTTACTTGTCTGATACTAAATTTGTTTTTAATAAATTCCATGTTTAAATTATTAACATCTTCTATGAAATTTTCTAATATATTATTTATTCTATAAAATCTTAGAAACTGACCAAAATATATACCTTTACAGCAATTTAATGAAATATTAGAATTCATATTACAGTATTTTATAATATTGAAATTATAATTACTTTTTTTATTATAAATTTTAATAGCATTATTTGTAAGGTCTATATTTAGGTCTAAAAAGTTAACTTTTTTGTTTCTATAAATTTTTTCATTGTTTTTAAGTTTCAAGTATTTAGGATAAATTTTAGGTATTAAATTTTTGAACTGTGGATTATTAAATATTATAATGTCATCTACATAACGGAACATTTGCCAGTTAACATTATTTTGTAGAAAGTATTCTCTTTCGTACCAGAATAATATTAAGTTTGCTAATAACGGACTAGAAGACGTTCCCATGGGAACTCCTTCTGATTGAATATATATTTTATTTTTAAATTCTATATAGTTAAAATTTAAAAATGTTTCCAGTAGAGTTTTTGCTGTTTTAAGATCTAATTTAATTGTTTTATATCTGTTATGAATAATTTTAATGTGGAAAGTTTTGTCATTAATGATTTCGTTAAATAAATTGGTTATTTTATTATTTAGATCTCTTAAATTTATTTTAGAATATAGGTCCTCAAAGTCAAATGTGTGTACTGTTTCCATGTTTGTCCAATTGTTCATTAAATAGTTAATGATTTTTTTATTTGAGTCGATAAATTTATAATTATATTTATTAGTTAATTTATTTATAATAAATTGTAGTGTTGAAGCTAATTGTATATCAATGTTTTTTATAACTGAATTTATACCAGATGTGATTGTTCTGAAAGAAATAGGTTTTTTGTGTAGTTTAGGAATTATATAGAACTTTGGTATGTTTGGATTTTTGTAGTGATTATAAATTTTTAGTGAATTTTCAACATTTTTGATGTCTTTTTTGATTTTTGTGGCTGTAGTTCTAGCAAAAGTGTATTTATGATTATTATCAATTTCCTTTTTTAGTATATCGTGGTATAGATTTTTACAAATTATAGATAAGTTATTGGAACATTTATCTATAGGAGTGATAATAAAGTCCTTCTGTAAATTAATTATATTTTCTTTAAAAGAAGGAATATCTGAATTAGGTTTTGTGTATTTAAGTGTATTATTATAATAATTTATAACCTCCTTTTTAATATTATGTTTCCATTCCAGAAAAGTAAATTCTGGAATACTGTATTTTATACTAGTTTTATTTATGAAAATATCTATATCTTTTAATATAGATTTAATTGTATTATTATAATTGTGTTTAATTTGAGGTATATATTTATACCCTTTATTTAAAATATCCTGATATTCTGGATTTAAAAAAGAAAAATTGCTAGTTAATATATGACCTGAAAACTTATATTTATCAATATAGTTGTTGCAATTACATTTAATTTTTTTATAATTTGCCAAATTATTAATAAATTGGTTATAATTGCAAACTAAATTACCTATATTTTTGTTGTATCTCCAGATTGTTTTGAAATTTAAATTTTTTATAGGGAAAAGATTATTAATGTTTTGGTTATTAAAAATATCATTAAACTTAATATGATTAAATAAATTGTTATTAAATTTAATGATAATATTAATGTTATTAGTAGATTGTTTAATTTTTCTGTATTTAAAGATGTCGTGTGTGATATCTATTAATCTATTAGTTAGATTATGAATTTTAATATATTCTATAAGTTTGATAAATTTATTATTATTTAGTTTAAATAATGTTTTAATAAATTTATCGACGAAGTTGTTAGTGTACATTTGTTTTGGGTCCAGTAATTCTTCAAATTCAATGTAACCTAATTTATTGGTAGTTTTACCTCTAGTTTTATTAGGTTTAGTTTTGAATTCATTTTTTTTGTATTTGCAGCTGATTTCATAAGTTGAAATTTCTTCTGTTTGTGGTTTGTATGTGTAGTTTAATTCGTCATTAAGTCCATAAGGGAATAATGTGTTGTGTTTATAAATGTAGTTGTTTTCTAATAATAGTCGTTGTTTTTTGTTTTGACATATGTCTAGTATTTCTATCTTAAAGTTGTTAAAAGTATGTAATTTATTGTGTTCTTTCATATATATATTACCAATTGATTTTTTAGCGTGGTTTCTATGTAGGTTTATTCGTATATTTAATGGATTACATGTTTGTCCTATATATGATAATTGACAAATTTGGCATGTTAATTTATAAATAGTATTTACTAATTTACAACTAGTCGTTTGAAATGTATCATGGTTCTTAAGAGAGGGACAAGTTTGACAATTCTTTCTTAGGCAATTCTTAGCGAGTTTGAATTAACATAAAAGAGGTGCTAACCCTAATATGCTGGTAGTTTTTTTTTAGTTTTTTAGTTTGTTATTCTATTGAGAAAAATTTTTTTTTTTTTTATTAATATATTTATCTTAATTGTTTTTGTGGTAATTAAATTTGTAATAAAATGAATAATTAATCTATAAAAATATAGATATTACTGTTTGTTATCTGTTATATTTTTTAAGAATAACTAATAAAAAACATCTTTAAACTATCTAAACAATGAAAAAAACAAAAGTTCTGAAGTTATTTTTTAAAATTATTTTTATAATTTACTTTTTCATAATCAAACAATAAAAGATAATTATAATCTGTATGGAGTTTTATTTATATTAGAATATCTAATATATATTTAAATTTGTATATTATATTATATATAAAAATATATCATAGAGCAAGCTCATATGAATTAATATAGTGTAAAAACTATATAATAAAAATATAACAGTGATACTACATTTAAAACTTAAGGAGCAATCTGATCAGAATGATAAATCATATCAAGTAGATTTGGTTAGATTAGCAAGCTAAATCTAAATTAATTATAAAAATAAATAGTTGTATAGTTTTATAGTTAAGTATTCTATTAAAATTATCTTCATTAGTTTGATTATTTAAATTCAAATTATAAATTTGTTAATTGTTATTATTTAGTATAGATAGAGAAAAAAAAAAATTCTTTACTTCTAAAACATCCTCTAGTTAATTATATAATTATAATTAATAACAATAAAAAATTAACAAAGTAACGTCTATTACATCGGCTTTTACACGTCATTCAGACATACTCTAATCCTATATATAGAATAATCGAAGAGATAATATATATAATAGTTAGAAAAAAGATAGAAAGACAGAACCATGTACTTTTAATCAAACTAATAGAAAGAAAACAAAAAGTTTTGTAAATAAGGTAGATAAGATTGTTAGTATATATATATATTTTTTTATAATTTTATATTTTATTCGTTTTTTTTTTTTTTTTTAAAGATTTTTTAAATTTTTTTATTTTAAAATATGAATATAAAAAGTTGTATTTAGTAAAATATCTATAATATGAATTAACTTTTATTATAAGTTTGGTTATTATGTTTTGAAACCCTAATGGTAGACCAGACATATACAAAAAACTTAAATTGGAGTAATTATTGAAAAAAGAGGTCTGCTGAACCGGGACTTCTCAAATAGAAATTCAGCTTTTCAACATTTCATCCCTTCTCTATTATGTCTAGACCTCCTTTCAACCGTATTTTATGTGTTAATATAAAGTTACTACAGTGAAACATTTATATGAACAGATATAATGTGTACCTACCTTGTCCGCGAACGCCTTCAACTGTAAACAACTATTTCTGGATAACACATGTTGTGGGGGGGTGGGGACAAATTTAGACCGAATTGTGGGAGAACAAGACATTCAAAGAATAAAGATAAGATAGTTAAGGGAAGAAATCCAAATTTTATAATCTTTACAGTCAGTTAAAAATTAAAATAATTGATTCAAAACTTATTCATCTTTCAATATTCCTTTAAAAAGGCAAATTATTAGAGTTTAATAAAGCTATTAATTGTGAAAATTCACTTTTATTTAATTTCCATTTTCCTCCCCAGAAATTGGAGATTAAACAAAATGAATTATATACAATATTACTTTAAAAATCTTGTGAAAAAATCTTCAAATCAGCTATTTAATTTAAGTTTAACTAATTGTTGAAGATTATAAATTTGTAGTATTGATTATTGAAAGAAATTATAGAAAGTTGATTTAATAAATGGATACTTCCATTTATTTTTTTTTAAGTATTTTATAATTGATATACTGTTGAAATATTTTACTTGTCTGATACTAAATTTGTTTTTAATAAATTCCATGTTTAAATTATTAACATCTTCTATGAAATTTTCTAATATATTATTTATTCTATAAAATCTTAGAAACTGACCAAAATATATACCTTTACAGCAATTTAATGAAATATTAGAATTCATATTACAGTATTTTATAATATTGAAATTATAATTACTTTTTTTATTATAAATTTTAATAGCATTATTTGTAAGGTCTATATTTAGGTCTAAAAAGTTAACTTTTTTGTTTCTATAAATTTTTTCATTGTTTTTAAGTTTCAAGTATTTAGGATAAATTTTAGGTATTAAATTTTTGAACTGTGGATTATTAAATATTATAATGTCATCTACATAACGGAACATTTGCCAGTTAACATTATTTTGTAGAAAGTATTCTCTTTCGTACCAGAATAATATTAAGTTTGCTAATAACGGACTAGAAGACGTTCCCATGGGAACTCCTTCTGATTGAATATATATTTTATTTTTAAATTCTATATAGTTAAAATTTAAAAATGTTTCCAGTAGAGTTTTTGCTGTTTTAAGATCTAATTTAATTGTTTTATATCTGTTATGAATAATTTTAATGTGGAAAGTTTTGTCATTAATGATTTCGTTAAATAAATTGGTTATTTTATTATTTAGATCTCTTAAATTTATTTTAGAATATAGGTCCTCAAAGTCAAATGTGTGTACTGTTTCCATGTTTGTCCAATTGTTCATTAAATAGTTAATGATTTTTTTATTTGAGTCGATAAATTTATAATTATATTTATTAGTTAATTTATTTATAATAAATTGTAGTGTTGAAGCTAATTGTATATCAATGTTTTTTATAACTGAATTTATACCAGATGTGATTGTTCTGAAAGAAATAGGTTTTTTGTGTAGTTTAGGAATTATATAGAACTTTGGTATGTTTGGATTTTTGTAGTGATTATAAATTTTTAGTGAATTTTCAACATTTTTGATGTCTTTTTTGATTTTTGTGGCTGTAGTTCTAGCAAAAGTGTATTTATGATTATTATCAATTTCCTTTTTTAGTATATCGTGGTATAGATTTTTACAAATTATAGATAAGTTATTGGAACATTTATCTATAGGAGTGATAATAAAGTCCTTCTGTAAATTAATTATATTTTCTTTAAAAGAAGGAATATCTGAATTAGGTTTTGTGTATTTAAGTGTATTATTATAATAATTTATAACCTCCTTTTTAATATTATGTTTCCATTCCAGAAAAGTAAATTCTGGAATACTGTATTTTATACTAGTTTTATTTATGAAAATATCTATATCTTTTAATATAGATTTAATTGTATTATTATAATTGTGTTTAATTTGAGGTATATATTTATACCCTTTATTTAAAATATCCTGATATTCTGGATTTAAAAAAGAAAAATTGCTAGTTAATATATGACCTGAAAACTTATATTTATCAATATAGTTGTTGCAATTACATTTAATTTTTTTATAATTTGCCAAATTATTAATAAATTGGTTATAATTGCAAACTAAATTACCTATATTTTTGTTGTATCTCCAGATTGTTTTGAAATTTAAATTTTTTATAGGGAAAAGATTATTAATGTTTTGGTTATTAAAAATATCATTAAACTTAATATGATTAAATAAATTGTTATTAAATTTAATGATAATATTAATGTTATTAGTAGATTGTTTAATTTTTCTGTATTTAAAGATGTCGTGTGTGATATCTATTAATCTATTAGTTAGATTATGAATTTTAATATATTCTATAAGTTTGATAAATTTATTATTATTTAGTTTAAATAATGTTTTAATAAATTTATCGACGAAGTTGTTAGTGTACATTTGTTTTGGGTCCAGTAATTCTTCAAATTCAATGTAACCTAATTTATTGGTAGTTTTACCTCTAGTTTTATTAGGTTTAGTTTTGAATTCATTTTTTTTGTATTTGCAGCTGATTTCATAAGTTGAAATTTCTTCTGTTTGTGGTTTGTATGTGTAGTTTAATTCGTCATTAAGTCCATAAGGGAATAATGTGTTGTGTTTATAAATGTAGTTGTTTTCTAATAATAGTCGTTGTTTTTTGTTTTGACATATGTCTAGTATTTCTATCTTAAAGTTGTTAAAAGTATGTAATTTATTGTGTTCTTTCATATATATATTACCAATATTCCGTTATGTAGATGACATTATAATATTTAATAATCCACAGTTCAAAAATTTAATACCTAAAATTTATCCTAAATACTTGAAACTTAAAAAACAATGAAAAAATTTATAGAAACAAAAAAGTTAACTTTTTAGACCTAAATATAGACCTTACAAATAATGCTATTAAAATTTATAATAAAAAAAGTAATTATAATTTCAATATTATAAAATACTGTAATATGAATTCTAATATTTCATTAAATTGCTGTAAAGGTATATATTTTGGTCAGTTTCTAAGATTTTATAGAATAAATAATATATTAGAAAATTTCATAGAAGATGTTAATAATTTAAACATGGAATTTATTAAAAACAAATTTAATATCAGACAAGTAAAATATTTCAACAGTATATCAATTATAAAATACTTAAAAAAAAATAAATGGAAGTATCCATTTATTAAATCAACTTTCTATAATTTCTTTCAATAATCAATACTACAAATTTATAATCTTCAACAATTAGTTAAACTTAAATTAAATAGCTGATTTGAAGATTTTTTCACAAGATTTTTAAAGTAATATTGTATATAATTCATTTTGTTTAATCTCCAATTTCTGGGGAGGAAAATGGAAATTAAATAAAAGTGAATTTTCACAATTAATAGCTTTATTAAACTCTAATAATTTGCCTTTTTAAAGGAATATTGAAAGATGAATAAGTTTTGAATCAATTATTTTAATTTTTAACTGACTGTAAAGATTATAAAATTTGGATTTCTTCCCTTAACTATCTTATCTTTATTCTTTGAATGTCTTGTTCTCCCACAATTCGGTCTAAATTTGTCCCCACCCCCCCACAACATGTGTTATCCAGAAATAGTTGTTTACAGTTGAAGGCGTTCGCGGACAAGGTAGGTACACATTATATCTGTTCATATAAATGTTTCACTGTAGTAACTTTATATTAACACATAAAATACGGTTGAAAGGAGGTCTAGACATAATAGAGAAGGGATGAAATGTTGAAAAGCTGAATTTCTATTTGAGAAGTCCCGGTTCAGCAGACCTCTTTTTTCAATAATTACTCCAATTTAAGTTTTTTGTATATGTCTGGTCTACCATTAGGGTTTCAAAACATAATAACCAAACTTATAATAAAAGTTAATTCATATTATAGATATTTTACTAAATACAACTTTTTATATTCATATTTTAAAATAAAAAAATTTAAAAAATCTTAAAAAAAAAAAAAAAAACGAATAAAATATAAAATTATAAAAAAATATATATATATACTAACAATCTTATCTACCTTATTTACAAAACTTTTTGTTTTCTTTCTATTAGTTTGATTAAAAGTACATGGTTCTGTCTTTCTATCTTTTTTCTAACTATTATATATATTATCTCTTCGATTATTCTATATATAGGATTAGAGTATGTCTGAATGACGTGTAAAAGCCGATGTAATAGACGTTACTTTGTTAATTTTTTATTGTTATTAATTATAATTATATAATTAACTAGAGGATGTTTTAGAAGTAAAGAATTTTTTTTTTTCTCTATCTATACTAAATAATAACAATTAACAAATTTATAATTTGAATTTAAATAATCAAACTAATGAAGATAATTTTAATAGAATACTTAACTATAAAACTATACAACTATTTATTTTTATAATTAATTTAGATTTAGCTTGCTAATCTAACCAAATCTACTTGATATGATTTATCATTCTGATCAGATTGCTCCTTAAGTTTTAAATGTAGTATCACTGTTATATTTTTATTATATAGTTTTTACACTATATTAATTCATATGAGCTTGCTCTATGATATATTTTTATATATAATATAATATACAAATTTAAATATATATTAGATATTCTAATATAAATAAAACTCCATACAGATTATAATTATCTTTTATTGTTTGATTATGAAAAAGTAAATTATAAAAATAATTTTAAAAAATAACTTCAGAACTTTTGTTTTTTTCATTGTTTAGATAGTTTAAAGATGTTTTTTATTAGTTATTCTTAAAAAATATAACAGATAACAAACAGTAATATCTATATTTTTATAGATTAATTATTCATTTTATTACAAATTTAATTACCACAAAAACAATTAAGATAAATATATTAATAAAAAAAAAAAAAATTTTTCTCAATAGAATAACAAACTAAAAAACTAAAAAAAACTACCAGCATATTAGGGTTAGCACCTCTTTTATGTTAATTCAAACTCGCTAAGAATTGCCTAAGAAAGAATTGTCAAACTTGTCCCTCTCTTAAGAACCATGATACATTTCAAACGACTAGTTGTAAATTAGTAAATACTATTTATAAATTAACATGCCAAATTTGTCAATTATCATATATAGGACAAACATGTAATCCATTAAATATACGAATAAACCTACATAGAAACCACGCTAAAAAATCAATTGGTAATATATATATGAAAGAACACAATAAATTACATACTTTTAACAACTTTAAGATAGAAATACTAGACATATGTCAAAACAAAAAACAACGACTATTATTAGAAAACAACTACATTTATAAACACAACACATTATTCCCTTATGGACTTAATGACGAATTAAACTACACATACAAACCACAAACAGAAGAAATTTCAACTTATGAAATCAGCTGCAAATACAAAAAAAATGAATTCAAAACTAAACCTAATAAAACTAGAGGTAAAACTACCAATAAATTAGGTTACATTGAATTTGAAGAATTACTGGACCCAAAACAAATGTACACTAACAACTTCGTCGATAAATTTATTAAAACATTATTTAAACTAAATAATAATAAATTTATCAAACTTATAGAATATATTAAAATTCATAATCTAACTAATAGATTAATAGATATCACACACGACATCTTTAAATACAGAAAAATTAAACAATCTACTAATAACATTAATATTATCATTAAATTTAATAACAATTTATTTAATCATATTAAGTTTAATGATATTTTTAATAACCAAAACATTAATAATCTTTTCCCTATAAAAAATTTAAATTTCAAAACAATCTGGAGATACAACAAAAATATAGGTAATTTAGTTTGCAATTATAACCAATTTATTAATAATTTGGCAAATTATAAAAAAATTAAATGTAATTGCAACAACTATATTGATAAATATAAGTTTTCAGGTCATATATTAACTAGCAATTTTTCTTTTTTAAATCCAGAATATCAGGATATTTTAAATAAAGGGTATAAATATATACCTCAAATTAAACACAATTATAATAATACAATTAAATCTATATTAAAAGATATAGATATTTTCATAAATAAAACTAGTATAAAATACAGTATTCCAGAATTTACTTTTCTGGAATGGAAACATAATATTAAAAAGGAGGTTATAAATTATTATAATAATACACTTAAATACACAAAACCTAATTCAGATATTCCTTCTTTTAAAGAAAATATAATTAATTTACAGAAGGACTTTATTATCACTCCTATAGATAAATGTTCCAATAACTTATCTATAATTTGTAAAAATCTATACCACGATATACTAAAAAAGGAAATTGATAATAATCATAAATACACTTTTGCTAGAACTACAGCCACAAAAATCAAAAAAGACATCAAAAATGTTGAAAATTCACTAAAAATTTATAATCACTACAAAAATCCAAACATACCAAAGTTCTATATAATTCCTAAACTACACAAAAAACCTATTTCTTTCAGAACAATCACATCTGGTATAAATTCAGTTATAAAAAACATTGATATACAATTAGCTTCAACACTACAATTTATTATAAATAAATTAACTAATAAATATAATTATAAATTTATCGACTCAAATAAAAAAATCATTAACTATTTAATGAACAATTGGACAAACATGGAAACAGTACACACATTTGACTTTGAGGACCTATATTCTAAAATAAATTTAAGAGATCTAAATAATAAAATAACCAATTTATTTAACGAAATCATTAATGACAAAACTTTCCACATTAAAATTATTCATAACAGATATAAAACAATTAAATTAGATCTTAAAACAGCAAAAACTCTACTGGAAACATTTTTAAATTTTAACTATATAGAATTTAAAAATAAAATATATATTCAATCAGAAGGAGTTCCCATGGGAACGTCTTCTAGTCCGTTATTAGCAAACTTAATATTATTCTGGTACGAAAGAGAATACTTTCTACAAAATAATGTTAACTGGCAAATGTTCCGTTATGTAGATGACATTATAATATTTAATAATCCACAGTTCAAAAATTTAATACCTAAAATTTATCCTAAATACTTGAAACTTAAAAACAATGAAAAAATTTATAGAAACAAAAAAGTTAACTTTTTAGACCTAAATATAGACCTTACAAATAATGCTATTAAAATTTATAATAAAAAAAGTAATTATAATTTCAATATTATAAAATACTGTAATATGAATTCTAATATTTCATTAAATTGCTGTAAAGGTATATATTTTGGTCAGTTTCTAAGATTTTATAGAATAAATAATATATTAGAAAATTTCATAGAAGATGTTAATAATTTAAACATGGAATTTATTAAAAACAAATTTAGTATCAGACAAGTAAAATATTTCAACAGTATATCAATTATAAAATACTTAAAAAAAAATAAATGGAAGTATCCATTTATTAAATCAACTTTCTATAATTTCTTTCAATAATCAATACTACAAATTTATAATCTTCAACAATTAGTTAAACTTAAATTAAATAGCTGATTTGAAGATTTTTTCACAAGATTTTTAAAGTAATATTGTATATAATTCATTTTGTTTAATCTCCAATTTCTGGGGAGGAAAATGGAAATTAAATAAAAGTGAATTTTCACAATTAATAGCTTTATTAAACTCTAATAATTTGCCTTTTTAAAGGAATATTGAAAGATGAATAAGTTTTGAATCAATTATTTTAATTTTTAACTGACTGTAAAGATTATAAAATTTGGATTTCTTCCCTTAACTATCTTATCTTTATTCTTTGAATGTCTTGTTCTCCCACAATTCGGTCTAAATTTGTCCCCACCCCCCCACAACATGTGTTATCCAGAAATAGTTGTTTACAGTTGAAGGCGTTCGCGGACAAGGTAGGTACACATTATATCTGTTCATATAAATGTTTCACTGTAGTAACTTTATATTAACACATAAAATACGGTTGAAAGGAGGTCTAGACATAATAGAGAAGGGATGAAATGTTGAAAAGCTGAATTTCTATTTGAGAAGTCCCGGTTCAGCAGACCTCTTTTTTCAATAATTACTCCAATTTAAGTTTTTTGTATATGTCTGGTCTACCATTAGGGTTTCAAAACATAATAACCAAACTTATAATAAAAGTTAATTCATATTATAGATATTTTACTAAATACAACTTTTTATATTCATATTTTAAAATAAAAAAATTTAAAAAATCTTAAAAAAAAAAAAAAACGAATAAAATATAAAATTATAAAAAAATATATATATATACTAACAATCTTATCTACCTTATTTACAAAACTTTTTGTTTTCTTTCTATTAGTTTGATTAAAAGTACATGGTTCTGTCTTTCTATCTTTTTTCTAACTATTATATATATTATCTCTTCGATTATTCTATATATAGGATTAGAGTATGTCTGAATGACGTGTAAAAGCCGATGTAATAGACGTTACTTTGTTAATTTTTTATTGTTATTAATTATAATTATATAATTAACTAGAGGATGTTTTAGAAGTAAAGAATTTTTTTTTTTCTCTATCTATACTAAATAATAACAATTAACAAATTTATAATTTGAATTTAAATAATCAAACTAATGAAGATAATTTTAATAGAATACTTAACTATAAAACTATACAACTATTTATTTTTATATATATATATATATATATATTAAAATTTTACACAAATAAATACACAAAAAAAAAAAAAAAACGCATTGCCAGTAAATTTATTTGTGTAAAATTTTAACGATAGAGGGCAATAAAATTTAATTTACTAATATATATATATATATCTTTATAAAAACTAATAAATTTGAAATTATTCAATAAAAAAAATTATTTGTTGAAATATTTTGCAGAGCAATTAACGAGCGCTTTTGAACAATGTTTGTTTTCTAATTGTTTCTTAAATAAACAGGTATTCATTAAGTTTGTTATGAGGAAAGGTTCGCTATATCCGAGGTTTGTATTAGCGAGGTTTTACTCTATATATATACAGTAAAACTCCGCTAATACAAACCCCGGATATAGTGAACCTTCCCTTATAATGAACCCACGGTGATTCCCGATTCCATTCCATTGAAAATACCATCGTTATAACGAACTTAAAATTTTTTTTCAAAAAATTTTTAAAACAACAAAATTTTGAGCATGTTTCAGCTCACGGATCACGATTTCAAAACAAAAAATAAGCAGCATTGTTTGTTCTCATTTCCATTCTAATTTTTCTGTATGTTGTATAAATTTTTACACATTATCTTCTTTTCTTTCTTATCTTATTATACTTATATTAATTATACTTTTATTTAATAGAGTATCTTTGCTTTCGACAATTTTGAAGTAGAAGAAAAATACAAATGGCTTCCAAAATAAAGAAAAGAAACAAAGAATGGCGTTCTAAAAAAATAGTGGCAGCATGCCCTTTTAGAAGCATTCTATATCAAGTTTAACATAGGCTAAAAAATAATTCCAAATAATTTTAAAGAGCCAGAAATGGTTTGAATAACAGGTTAAAAACAAAATTTAATATACACCTTAGAAGAATATGTGGAAACTGGAATTGGAAGAAGAAAAAAAAAATAGTTCCCACAAGTTTCCCGTGTCTCATGGGCCACAAACAAATCAACTTATAAATTTTCAAAAACTACCACTACGGTTCTATTTTAAAATGGAATTCTTGTTAGGTATATGACTCATTCAGGGTTCGCAGATATTCCCCCTGGCCGACCGTTTTACCACTGATTTTGTGTTTGCAAATTGGCTGCTTTTATTCGCAATTTTACAGATCGTGCTATCGATAAACATGTTTCGCGTCCGATTTTTCTGAATTGGATACTTTTGATTCATCTTCAATTGATTCAGAATACATGGAGCTTTATTCCTTTTATGGAAATAACGATATTTTGAGACAATTCAGATTTTCAAATTTTACTTCATTTTCAAACAAGGTATTAGAGGCATTTTTTCAAATAAATTTAGCATTATATTATTTGAAAAAGATATTCTAAAATACTCTTATGCCTTTTAAATATATAATTAATAATGTTTTGCCTAGGAGATTTGGCTTAATTTTTAACTAATACATAGGTTTATATATAAACATGTATGCTAATGATAAGAAGAACCTATTATCAAATGACTTCTTTTGATATTCAGCATTACTGTAAAGAAATAGGTCAATTTAGGGAATTAAAACAAAGTGACCATTATTAAGTGGGTGCCTTTTCCTGTTTGTTTGGCTATTTTATAAACTATCGAAAAATCTAGAATCCGATTGACTCTCATAGCGGCAGGTTACCCCTTACCCTTTATAGACAAACACATGTTTGATCCAAGTGTCCCTACAACTACTACAATCCATAGATCCACATGTTGGCTTCCATATTCCCCTAAAGCCGTTTCAATATCCCGCATATTACGCCCATACGGTATCAAGGTTCTATACAACTGTCCCCCCAGCCTATCCACCATCCTCAGAAATAGCATTACCAAATCAGATAGACCTACCATCCCGGTTATCTCTACTGGCGCCATCTATTCCTTACACTGCAATAATTGCCCAGCATCATATGTCGGGGAAACAGGCAGAACCACACGCATCAGAATTTCAGAGCATAACCGCAATATTCACAACAAAGATACCCAATCCCTAATCTACACCCATATTGCGCAAACAAGCCACAGTTTTGACCTTGAACATCCACATATTAAATACAGGCATATAAACCATAAATACAACAGACTTTGCTTAGAATCCATTATTTCCTCACAAACCAACAGTATCAACCATAAAATAGACCTTCCCGACATATACAAAGTCCTTCATTAATAGTGCGTACTACGCCTAACTACCCCCCCCCCCTCCCCTCCCCATTAGTTGTGACGTTGAGTGGAGACCCGGGCTCTGCACTTGGACTTTTACTCATTTATCGCAACAATGTTGGCTGTTTTACATATATTCATAATTTTGCAAATCTTGATTTTGGTTTTTTATATGTAAATATCCCAATTTTAACGTCGCCATCATATAATCTCTTTTAATCCATCGGCTTAAGTATGTAAATTTCCTCCTAGGTGTATATAAAGTCCCTGTGCTGCAGTACCTTTGTTAGCGTAAAAGCTACCCAAGCCCGTTGAAGAACCTCATAGGTTCGAAAGCTAGAGTGAATAAAATGTCTATATAAGAAGCTACTCTTTATTCCTTACTTCATACTAAATTTTATAATTATACGGTCTAAAAATTTAGAAAAACTTTAAAAAATGGCCAACCGTGGCTATAGTGAACCAAAAGCTCTGTCCCATTGGGGTTCACTATAGAGGGGTTTTACTGTATAAATATTATATACAGTAAACCCTAGTTATAAAGAAAAACTATCAGTCCTTCGAAAAGCATTGAGATATGGAGAAAGACTCCAGTTCTAATGAACAAATTGGATATAACCAACTTACAAACAACAAATGAGGTTCCTTGAAACACATTTACACAGTTATAACAGACTTTTTTCGTCCACAAAAATATTTTAACATGCAAAACAAAAAAGATGAGTAAACAACCCTAAAAAAAAACTTTTTCAACAGATATTTTTTCTAAGTAAAAAATCATATCATTTTAAAAATGCTCATTTATATTTTTTATTAAGATAATCCTGGTTCTTGAAAGTGTACGGATGTCATCAAAGACAGCGGAGAGGTTTGGCATCTCTAAATCAACTTTGTCAACCATTATCGCCAATCAAGGAAAAATCTACACCTGTGGGCATCTTCTTCAAGAGAAGTGATGAAGAAAATGAGATGGTCAAGTTATGATGATATAGATAAAGATGTTGGTTCTCAAGGACACGAGAGCAGCAGACATTTATTTTTGGGAAAGTTGTTAGAAGAAAAGGGGCAAAAAAAAGTTAAAGAGCTTGGCATCAAAAATTTTACTTGTCCTTCTGTTTGTTTCTGCAATTTTCAACAATGACATGGAATCATGTCTCTCATTGTCTGTGGGGAAGAAATTAAGGTAGATTAAAACAATGTCGATACCTGGCTTCAAAATATTTTGCCAGAATACCAAATCTATGTCTTGCAATGTCTTAACCTCGATGAAGCTGGAGTTTTTATAATTTGATGCCCGATTGTACACTAGAATTCAAAAGATAGAAAAATATAATGGAGGTGCTTGAAGTAAAGAGAGATTTAGGCTAGTTTTTGTTGCAATGCAGATGGGTTAGAGAAACTTAAGCCCAGGGTAATCGGCAAATTAAAAAATCCAAGATTCTTCAATGGCATTGATAAACTTCTACCCTGTATTTATACCCACAACAAATCTGCTTGGATTAACTCTCAGGTTTTTCTCGAGTGGCTTATTAAGCTTAACCGATGTATGGCTTCCGAGAAACAAAATGGTATTTTGACATTGGACAACTGCAGTACAGACAACGTTGAAAGCCTACATCTGCCCAATGTGAAAATTGTATTTTTTCCTTCGAATTCATCAAGTCGAGTGCAGCTGCTAACCAAAGAGGATAATTAAAACTTTCAAAATATTTTACCTGATCACCCTTGTTAGAGCAATGGTTCAGTCAGTTGAAAATCACAAAGTGAAGCATGCAGAAGTGGAATGTTCTGCAAGGCATACAGGCCGTGTCATCCTCCTGGTTGAAAATATCTCGTGAAACCATAACAAATTGTTTCCAGAAGGACTCCATTCACAGAATCGGCCGCATCGGGAGAGGAAGTTTAATCAGTAAAAATGCAGTATATGACTGGACCCTCGTATCTCCACCGCAAAATTGTAGGTTTGAAGATTATATAAGCAGTCTTCTTCTTTCTTATCTCCACTCAATCATATTAAGATATCAAGTTGTGACCCTTGATGGAGTCTGTTTAACAACCATCATGACTGGGTGAAGTAGAATGTGTCTGCTTTTAAGACTGGGAGCACTACTCAGTGGCAGGCCGACTTAGCTCCAAAAGAAATGGCCGCCTCTGACATGAGGAACAGACGCTATGTGCAGCTGCTCCTAACATGGAGTACAAACGCTGCTCATCCTGTATCCCTGGATTAGGAGTCCCTGGGTACTATCAGCTGGACCCAGGTTTTTTAGTGAGCTTGTTACTGCTCCCCCTCCTCCTTTTTCATCCGGGCTTGGGACCGGCAAAGGCGGAGTTATAAAGGCAGTGATGATAATGTGAGTACCAGCAAGATTTCCGACAATCTGTCTCAACCTGAAATTCGATTCATTGTCAATTGATCTGACGAATATGCCAAAGAGGAGGTTGTTAAACCATCCAGACATGCTCCTCGTTTTGCAGCGATTTGCAGATTCGCCAGATGTTGCTGAGAAATCCATTCAATCACTAGACCACATTCATTTGCTTGGAATGCTCAAGGTTACTCAGGCTGAAGACCAAGCAAACATAAATTACGGCCTTTTTCCAACCTCTAATGTATTTTGTGCTCTTTTTTTATAGTTCACTTTTAATATTGTCTTTATGTTAATTTTAGGGGCTAAATTTCCCTTTTTTTCTATTGTTTGTGCTTTTTCAATAAAAATTTCCCCAGTCTTTTTTCTAGCCTTGATTATATCTCCGTGTTTTTTTTATTACCTTTACATTCTACAAAATATTTTTTTATTGATCATATATTAAATCGTTAGCTGATGATCAATTATTATGCGCCCGCGGCGGGGGAGGGCCAAGGAGAGGGGTGGAGAGGCTCAGGCTGGGCGAGTGAGCACCCCGAGGAAGAAGAGGGCGAGGGCACGGTTAGAGAGGGCACCAAGGAAGCCCCAAATACAGCGCCAGGCTCCAAGCAAGTCTGCTTGATAGCAAATTTGCAGTGGCGAGGATCAGACCGTGAGCGGGCGTGTTGAGAGGAGGGCTGGAAGAAGACCGGGAAGGGCGGGGTCGTGAAGTGGGCAGGGGTGGTACTACATTCAGGCTCAGAGGCACCTGGAATTTATATATATATTTTTTAAATTAATTTATTTTTATTTAAAAAAAAATAAAAAATTATTGTTATCATTATTATAATTAAAGTTAATGAATTTTTTTTTTTTTTTTATCCAGGTGACCAAAGAGATAAGCAGGGGGGGAAAGAGAGGGGGGGGAGATATTTACCGAGGGGGGAGCACACAAGGAACACAGGCAAACAGCAACCAGGGCAAAAGTAACAAGGGCGAAGGGAAGGAAGGGTTTGTACAGAAGGAGCAAAGAAAGGGCAAAGAGAAGACAAAGGGTAAAAGAGGGCGTTAAAAGAAGCAAGGGGGAAGAAGGGTATGCGCACGAGAAAGGGAGAAAATAGAGTGTAAAGCAATGAGTTAAAAAGAAAGGTGAGAGAAAAAAA
The DNA here is from genome assembly GCA_030710605.1 of Cordylochernes scorpioides. Taxonomy (NCBI): domain Eukaryota; kingdom Metazoa; phylum Arthropoda; class Arachnida; order Pseudoscorpiones; family Chernetidae; genus Cordylochernes; species Cordylochernes scorpioides. The sequence continues at coordinate 75,481,045 of CP092874.1, forward strand.
AATAATAATAATAGAAATAATAATAAAAAAATAATAATTTATTTTTCAAAAAGGTTACAAGTTTTTCTCTAAAAAGTGTAGCGAATGGTCAGTCTATTTACATATTTTTATTTACAACTTAAATAAATGTCAACAGTAAAAGTAAACAAAGATATTTACATTTGCTATCCTGACTCCTGGTCAGTGCTGTGGCCCTACCGTTATGGTCCCCTGATGTCCTGCAGCTCTCCAGCAGTCATTCTATGGCCTCTCCTAGTGGCCCCTCGATAAGATGGTCCCCTGGCCTTGATCCATTCTTGTCTGTCAGGTCTCCTGTCATCTGCTCTAGGTCGTTCTCCTGGATCTCTTCTATGGTCGTCGAATCCCTGTGCTCCATGTCCGGTGAAAAAAAAAAAATAATAATAAATAAATAATAATAATAATAAAAAGAAAATAATAAGAAAATGAAGAGGAAAATGAAGAAAAAAAAAGATAATAATAATGATAGTGTCATAATAATAAAAATAATTAAAAAAAAAACTTTTAATTACCAGGGGGGAAAGGGGTAAAATCGTTAGCTTTAGCATTAACAAACATTTGTAGAAAATTATATATTAAAATTTTCTCAAGAAGCCTCTGGGACCAAAATGATTTTTGGTCGCAGTGGTACACCCTACTCCACGCTGACGAGTGCCAACAACGATAAACGCGTTCGTGGATGGCTTTTCTTGATTTATCAAGAAATTGGGTTGGCCAAATATCAGGGAACAGGCTAAATCAATGTTTAGTTGATTTCTGTTCCACCAAATTCGCTCTCTGCCTTCTAAAAAGCACATGTGCTCCTGGTCTGGATATGCCTTTTTTATTTTTAATATCAACAGCAGACCTATATTTTTTTTTCTATTATTTTTTCACATTAAAATATATATACTACACTCTTTTATTCAATATTATATACATCAATTTTGCATACATCTACTATATATTGCTGTTTATTTTCATAGTCTTGAAGTTGTAGAAATTAATTGGTCTCCATCATATTTAGTTGAAAATATATTGACTTACATTTATCAACAATTTTTGAGCCCAGCTATTCCAATTTCTACACATAAATTTACCTTCATACCACAACATGGTAGAAATAGGGAGGTGGCATCACCACTATATATATATTTTTTTCAATTGAAACAGGCCTTGGGTATAACAAACAGGCATTTTTCTGGTCTCCTCGAGTTCATTATATTATACAGTATAACCTCGTTAATTCGACACACCCCAATTCGACACTCGGCGATAATTCTAGCATGTTCCGATGTCCCGACCTCCGGCCTATCAAATAACAAACCGTAATTCGACAGTATCGATAATACGACAGTTCCGATAGTTCGACCATTTTAAAATTTGAATTTCGACAGTTGAATGTTATTTTACATGCAACTTTACCGCTAAACGGTATTACGGCGGCGACAATCGGCATCGGCAGGCGCCGATAGGATCGCGCCTGCACACTTTTGATTTCTGGTTAGTTTAAGTTTCACTTTGCAGTGCCGTTGCGCAATTTCGCGGATGTTATTGTTGTTTTTTTTACGCAGGAATTTCCGCATCGTGCGCTAACTAATAATAATTTTTTTTATTTTTAACATTGAAATATTTTAGCTATTTTTAAATTTATAAATAATTTCTTTTTAAATAAATAAATATTTATAAAATGATCAAACAATGATTATGATAACATTTTAATTCAATATTCTGTGTTAATTTGAATAAATGAGTGGGGCAAGAATGTCAGGTTCTGCCAAAAAAAATTGGAAACGTAGTCAGTATCACCAGCTCACTTATGTGGAAAAAATGAAAATTATAGAAGAAATAGAACAAGGAAAATCACATAGTCAAGTTTCCAGAGAGAGAAATATTCCACAGTCCACCATAGCACAATTTTTAAAAATAAATTTGCCATAAAATCTGCCTTTTTAAAATCTAATTTAAGCTCTACCTTGAAACGTGATCATGACAGGGAATTCCCAGAGATTGAAGAAGCCCTGTTTAGGTGGATAAGGCAGGCAAATGCCATGAAACTTGCCATAAATGGCAATATCTTGAAAGAAAAGGCTATACTCTTGGCCTTGAAAATGGGTCAAGATAATTTTGAAGCTAGCAATGCCTGGCTAGAAAAGTTTAAGGCCAGAAGGAATATTGCTTTTAAACGACTTCATGGAGAAGCTGGAAGTGTGGATGCCAATAGTGTAGCCACTTGGAAAGGTGGGATTATTCCTTCACTTTTAGCTAAATACAGCCCACAGGACATTTTCAATGCTGATGAAACAGGGTTATTTTATAAACTTTTGCCTAATCAAACAATGACTATCAGAGGTGAGAAATGTGAAGGGGGTAAGAAGTCTAAAGAGAGAATTACAGTGTTGGTATGCTGTAATATGGATGGAAGTGAAAAACTGCCTTTACTTTATATTGGGAAATATAGAAGACCACGATGCTTCCATGGCATGAATATTCCCTCAAATTATCATTTTAATAAAAAAGCCTGGAAGACTGGGGCAATTTTTACGGATTGGCTGAAAAAATTGGACCAAATATTCAAAAGAAGAGAAAGAAAAATTTTATTAATTTTAGATAATTGCCCAGCCCACCAAATACCTGAAGGGTTACAGAACATTAAAATAAGATTTTTGCCTGCCTTAACTACAAGTGCATTACAACCCTGTGATATGGGTATCAATAAAGCCCTAAAAGACCAATATAGGAAACGAATGATAACGTTTCTTCTCACTTGCATGGAAGAAAAAAAAATGCTCAAGTACATTTACTCTTTGCAATTAGCTGGCTAGAGGCTGCATGGGTTGGGGTTAGTTCTTCCACAATAAAAAATTGTTTTTCTCATTCAGGATGTGTGATGGATGAAGCAATGGAAGAAGTTGTTGAAGAAGAAATGAACAGATGTTTTGAGGCATTAAAAAAACATCAAGCCATTGATCTCAACTATATTGACTTCTTGGAAGTTGATAAAGATGTGCAAGTTGCTGGGGAACAGTCCATTGAAGAAATTGTAAAGGAGGTAATGGGAAAAGAAGAAGATGAAGAGGTAGAGCCAACAGAAAAGGATTTAAACAAAACATCAATAACACCTGCAGCAGCAGTGGATGCCTTTAATACAATAAAAACTCTTTGTTATTTAAAAGACATTTCTGAGGAAGAAAGGCATGCATGTCTTTTAAAATAGACTATCTGGAATACATCCTGAATAGGATTTCAGAGAAAAAACAGACATCTATAAAAGATTTTTTTTTTTTTAATCTTGATTCTTTTCAAATAATATTTTTTAATTTTCTTTTTATTTTCCATATTTATTTTCTTTAAACTATTATTCACACACAATTGGAATAAATATTATTTGTTTCGAAAATATGTATTATTGCCATTTTGTCCCAGATACTAAAAGTTAATCATGAAAATAAAAAAATAAATATAAAAAGTACACACACAATGGTTTCAATTAATATCATTAATTTATATTACAAAGCTATTTATAAAAAAAAATATATATATTATTTTAGCTAGTTAGATGATTAGCTAATCATCTAACCTTAATTCAACACTTCCTTTAATTCAACCGAAAGCTCTGATCCCTTGGGGTGTTGAATTAAAGAGGTTCGACTGTATTTGATTTCAGTAACAGCATTGTTACCAAAATGTCACACACTATTTATTTATTTGGATTTGGTCTTATTACCTTGTGTTTATTATCTATAAATTATGAATCAATAAATAGAATATCTTTGCATTTGTGTCAAATTTGAAATATAAAAGGATGTGAATGGCTCCCAAAATAAATAAAAAGGGCTTTCTAAAAAGACTATTATTACTAGAAAAAGCCATTATCAAGGCTTTTCCAAGTCAAACAATGCAGGCAAAATTTCAGAACATGTTTAAAATAAGAAAACATAACATTTTCAATGATAAAGTACAATTTGGATTATAGATTATAATACAAGAAAATAAGACCTAATCCAAATAATTTAATAGTGTGTAACGTTTCGGCAAAAGCATTGTCACCATCATCAGACAAAAGAATAAATGAGAAAAAATATCACAGCAAGTTCTTAAATACTACCTTACTATTTAAGAACTTGCGCTGTGATATTTTTTCTCATTTATTCTTTTGTCTTATAATGGTGACAATGCTGTTGCTGAAACCTTACACACAATTAAATTATTTGGATTAGGTCTTATTTTCTTGTATTGTAACATTTTCAATTATAAGAAACTAGCGGATGTACCCGGCTTCGCCCGGGTTTTACCCGAGTAAAGGTTTGTCTAACGAACATTTGTTAAAACAATCCATATACAGTAAAACCCCGCTTTAACGAACCCTGGATATAACGAACCTTCCCTTATAACGAACCCACGCCGATTCCCAATTCCATTCCATTGAAAATACCATCGTTATAACGAACTTTGCGATTTTTAGAATAACGAACTACCCCTATAACGAACCTATTTGGGGTCCCAAAATGATAGATTCTATTAAAAATACTATGCTTATAACGAACTTAGAATTGTAATTAAAAAAAAAAAATTTAAAAACAAAATTTTGAGCATGTTTAAAGCTCGCGGATCGCGATTTCAAAACGATAAATTTAGCGGCATTGTTTGTTTGATTTTTGCACTTTATTTTTGCTGTATATTGTATAAATTTTTACACATTATACTTTTTATTAATTAGAATATCTTTGCATCCATTAAATTTGAAATATAAAAAATGCAAATGGCTTCCAAAATGAAGAAAACAAAGGCATTTTAAAAACAAAAGCATTATTTCTTTAAAAAAAAAAGAGGCCATTTTCAGAACTTTTCAAAGTGAAACAACATAGGCAAAATGTTAAGAACATATTAAAATAAGAGCATATAACTTTTCTATTATAAAAGATAAAATATAAAGTTATTAACCCTTAGTTACTGGCGCCTATTTTCCTTACACAATTACTGGCGTTCGGCCTCTCAGGCCGTCTTTTAAAATCAATAATAAACCATGTTATTTATAAAATAAAAATAAATTAAACGTATACACATAATTTCCAAAGAATAAATATTTTGATTTTTTCGAATAAACAGAGCTCTAAACAAAATTAAATGAAAATTTACAAGAAACTCTTTCTATCTAAAATATTCTATATGTATTCTAAAAAATTCTATCTAAAATATTTTATTCAAGATTAGGTGCATAATTCAAGCATATTTCAATAGAATGATCTTTGAAGATTGGTTCTTTGCATTTTTTGAATTGCATTTGAGTTCGACGATCTTTTTTACATAGGTAGCATCTTTTGTGTTTTTTTGGACCAAGGACTGCCGCTTGTGGATTCCTAGATAACACATATTATTGATATTTTGTTTGAATATCAAATAAATATTTGCCTACCTCAAGTGATGAAGTTCCAGCATGTTTCTGAATTAATACTTGCAGATCTCTTGACAAATATTTGGCATTATTTCTCATATTCAAGGCATCTCTCATTAGTTGTAGAGCAAGCTGCTTTATAAAATCTTTTCGAGCCATTCCACCGTCTTGCTTGACAGCCTTATAAATTACTGCTGAATTTATTTCAACCACATCCAAAAAGTTTAAAAATAAACACAGGGGCCATCTTTTGGTTCTTCTTCCAACTGAATACATGTCTGATCAACTACATCTACACCACCTTTGGTCATATTATAAAATGTGATTATCTCAGGCTTTTATTGTTCAGCAGTTTCTTGATCAATTGTTGTGGTCGAATGCATTGTGGAGAGTAATATAACAGATTTTCTAATTTTAGGGACATAGGATACCAAATTTTTGTTTTTTTGAAAAACCAAAAGTGGAACCGAACTTCTATTATATTATACAAAATTACAATCACAAAACACAATTTAGAATGCATATAATTGAAGCAAGAGTAATAAAAAAACGAATGCTCAACTTATTTGTTGCGTTTGAACGTCTATAAAACCAAAAGTGAAACGGCCAATAATAGGGGCGCTAAAATTCCCAGTGACGTAATTACTGGCGCTCGGCTTTAAAGGCCGTTTGATTTAATAACTCGGGATATACAAAATAGATTTATCTTAAAATGAAAAGTTCTTCAAATAAATGCATTTTATTAAGCTACCTAAAATTTTGATGAAAAATATTGCATTTTGAAAATTTCGCAAACATTTTTAATTTTCACACGGCCTTTCAAGCCGAACGCCAGTAATTACGGGTTAAAAATTGTTACAAAGAGGAATCAACTTCAACTTTTGCCGCGATCGCGATCGTACGTTTTAGGGCTAAAAAAAAAAAGTCCAAATAAACGGTCCCGTGATGAAACAAAAATTATTTTTATGCCATTAACTATGGTGATTTTAAAGTCAGCAATGTTTTGCATGGCAGGTTAAAAAAAAAAAACGAAATCTAGACCTAGAAGAATATGGGGAAACATGAAATGGAAGAAAAACACTAACTTTATTTGAATGGTGCAATGCTTGGAAGAATGCTTTGAAACAACAAGGTATTAGAGCCATTTTTTCAAGTAAAAATTGTATTATATAATGTGATAATGATGTTTTAAAATCATTTCATATCTTTGAATATATATTTAATAAAACTTTGCCTAGGATTTGTCTTGATTTTTAACTTAGACATAGAGGTACATATATGTTAATCATAAGAAGAACCTATTATCTAATGATTTCTATTATTATTCAGTATTAATATAAGGAAATTAGTCAATTAAGGGAATTAAAATAAAGTGACCACTATTAAGAGGCAGCCTCTACTTGTGTGTATGACTGTTTTTTAATTATACAGTCTAAAAATTTTGAAAAGTAAAAAAAAAATAGCCAAACCGTGGCTATAGTGAACCGTGGCTATAGTGAACCAAAAGCTCTGTCCCATTGGGGTTCACTATAGAGGGGTTTTACTGTATATATATAAATGAATGTCTGTCTGTCTGTGTGTACTCTATAGATTCAAAAATCATACATCCAATCGCCGTGAAATTTTGGGATATTATTAGGTATATCCCCTGAAAGGTTTTCGAAAAATAATTTATTGAATATCCTTAGAGTTATTTGCAGATTTGTAGATTTAACTCGCAAGCAGCGTCCCCATTGCGACGATGATAACAAGTTTTTTATCTATAAGTTTTATTATCACTAAGATTATTTATCAAAAGTAAGATTTTCAACCTATTTATTGCGCACAAGTCAAAATTAGTTTTATCATTTATCTACAACATATATATTGGGAGAATAGATAAAATGATGATTTTTTAATGTAGAAAATTAGGAAAGACAAAATTCAGGATGACACGGCAATTTATTTGAGACAAGAATAATGATACAATTCCAAGGCAAAGATACTATTCCTTTAACTTCCAATTACCGAGGGAACAAATTATTATTGATTTTATTCAACTTATCGAGTATTTTTCAAGGGACCAGGAAAAAATGTTCACTAGATAAAACGATGATTTTGTAATGTAGAAAATTAGGAAAGACAAAATTCAGGATGACACGGCACACAGGGACCGGGAAAAAAAAAATGTTCACTATATTGAGAGATTCAAATTTACGAGTTTCAAATTATCAAAATATATCTATTATTTTTTTTTATAAGTTTATATAGAATTGTTTTAACAAATGTTGATTAGACAAACCTTTACTCGGGTAAAACCCAGGCGAAGCCGGGTACATCCGCTAGTTCTCTATAAACTTATAAAAAAAAATAATAGTTATATTTTGATAATTTGAAACTCGTAAATTTGAATCTCTCGATAAAGTGAACATTTTTTCCCGTTCCCTTGAAAAATACTCGATAAGTTGAATAAAATCAATATTAATT
>CP092874.1:75489002-75620350 GCA_030710605.1 Cordylochernes scorpioides
GTTTTTGAGCTTTGGTTTTCTACGTGATGAGGAAATATCATGAGCTTACAGACTCTCTGGCAAAGGCTGGAGCTCTTGGCCTACCTGAGGCCAGGGAATCTACCACCCAACTAGACGAAAGAGACCTCCTCCGTACCATCAAAACCCAATGCCTGCAGGAATGGAAATCTAATGCTGCACATGACTGGTACATAGCAGGAGGGACAAGCACCAGTTCTGTCCTCCTAAAAGAACAACAGTCTTTGATTTCCAGACTTAAGTCTGGTCTTCTACAGACAATGACTTTCCAGAATGGTTGCAAGGTTTTCCCACTATGTGCAATTCTCAACCTGCAACCCCAAAACACATTATTGACTGTATTGACTCATCCATTGATGTGCTCTACTCACCCCCGACAGACAATATCAAAAGTCTCAAGCTTTACAAGCTTGATACCCTAATATGATTGAGTGGAGATAAGAAAGAAGAAGAGGAAATGTATCAATTAAAAGATGCTTATATGGAAGTTTTACTGTATATACAGTAAAGAAGTAAAGTTAAAGAGATAATGTTTTCTTTAACACAAACCAATAATGCGCCATCTATACATATAAAATAAAAGGATTTAAAAGCGCGAATGTTTCTTTTATACATAAAACAAACTTCTACTGTCCTTACTGCGATAAAAAATATATTGGGAGGGCTTGGCTCATCAGTGGTGAACCCTCCCAGCGGTTTCGCCAATTTAATCCACCAGACCGCTTCTCAGAGCTCTAATACTTTATTTTTTCATTGCAGTAAGGACAGTAGAAGTTCGTTTTATGTATAAAAGAAACATTTGCGCTTTTAAATCCTTTTATTTTAAATGTTTTCTTTAAAAAGAGGTAAGCTATCACCAGAGAGCTTCTAATTTAAAAAAAATGGTCATTTAGGAGATCAAAACTGTCCCTTGTAGAGTGTCCTCTCATGGAGGATCTACTATATCATGTTATAGGGGGGAAGGGAGTTACCAGTATCTACATGTGTTGTGTCCTGTGCAGCCCAGTACATCAACAGCAAAAGGCCAGCATTACCCCAGCTGTCCCATTCACGGAGTAGCAGTCCCTATTTCTCTCCAGCAGGTAAATCTACGGGGCGTTTGTTTTATAAACAGTATACAGCAAAGAAATTTACTAACATTGACTTGTAATACAAGAAAATAAGACCTAATCCAAATAATTTAATAGTGTGTGTGACATTTCGGCAACAGCATTGTCACCATCATCAGACAAAAGAATAAATGAGAAAAAATATCACAGCAAGTTCTTAAATAGTTTTTTTTTTTTTTGCTTATCCCTGGTACATGTGGTACAGGCCATGATAATCATCTTAACTGGACGGGTGGATTTTTCTTACGTAACTGGACATGTTGGGTAGATTCAACCCACTTATGTGACTTTATGAAATAAGCGCTATAAACAATAATTAAAATCAATATTTAAAAAAATATTTAACGAATACACACAAATGTTAATATACAGATTTTGTCCTTTAAAAATTCTGAATATAATTTTTTTGCAGTTTTAACAAATTATTAAGAAATATTTTTGCAAGCGCTTGGTTGACATAAAGAGCAAAGGGTTTTTATTTTTACCACGTTTTTTGATGGACATTTGTAGCACCTTTTTTTGGAGTATCAAATTGTTGTGGCATTGTAGATTCCCTTGATGTACTTGAACCATCATTCTTCTCGAATTGTCATCTGTAATTCCAGCGGGAGAGAATTGATATTACGTGTGGCCAGGTGTTCATCAGTCAATGCTCTCCCAAGAACAACAATAAAATGACTCCTTTCTTTTTTATCAATCTGATTACCGTTTTTTTTTTTTTTTTGGGAACATAGGAGACTAAATTGGTTGTTCTAGTGAAACCAAAAATAGATGTTCCTGATTCTATTAGGGTGCGGTTGAAAAAGTTGGTGGAAACTGAGGTTTGTTCTTTCTCATTCTTTCTAAATAAATATGTAAAGCCATGTTCTGTCAATTTATCAACTAATTCTACTGAAGTGAACAAATTGTCTGCTGTAATAATATTTCTATTATTCTTCCAAAGTGGTCGACTAGTCTCTAAAACTTATATTTTGGGCTGGCAGGGATAGTTCTCTCTGTTGACTTGATAGATAATTCTACTTATCCAAAGAAAGAAGTTTTATTTTATAAAATGAAGCTAAAAAATAGTGGAAGATAGCGATTCAAGTATGAGCCACGAGCTAACACTGACAGGAAAAATTCTCCTGCTTCTGGGCGGAATCCACCCTCACATGCAAATTTAACCCCCCTCCCAAAATTTATATTTATAAATGATGGATGGAAATTGTTTGTATCAGTGTAAAATTAGAATACATGAAAGCTGGTAGCCTTCAGAGAGAGAGAGTAAATGAAAACTATATATTTTTCCTATATTAAGTTTATGCATGGGCAGAATCTATCCAACCCGTCCAGTTAAGGGTTAAATATGAGGGTTGTCCGTTAAATGAGTTCCACGGGGCACCACTGTCATGAGGATCGCCTTTAAGTGCGAGCCGACTTCACAGGCTCGTAGCTTGTTCTCCCCACTCCAATTTCCCACCAAGGCCACGTCACTGGTAAGCTTAGTCTTGGCTGAGCAGCCGTTAGTGTGAAGCTTCCCCTCGTGTCTCCCGCCAGCTGCAAATTACGGTCAGTAATTAGCTTTTTGGCCGCAAAGAAGAATTCGGTGAAGGAGTTTCATACTGAACTCTTGTCAAGTGTATGGAGAAGGGTGTATGAGTTCCGAGATGGTGCGCAGATGGGTCAGAGAATTTAAAAACGGCCAAACAGACGTCCACGATGAACCGTGTGCTGGACGGCCATCAGTTTCAGACGAAACCATTGACAAAGTGGAAGCGGCAATGCTTGAAGATCGACAGCTAACAGTGCGGAAGCTCTGCGATTTGGTTCCTGATGTCAGTAAAACCACCATAGACAAGATTTTACGTGAAAATTTAGGGTATTCAAAGGTCTGCGCAAGATGGGTTCCGAAAATGCTGACTGAAGACCATAAACAGCAGCGGGTTGAAGCAGCCCAGAAATTTCCCGATTGCCACGAAACTGACCAAGAGGAATTCTTGTATTCAATCGTTATACTGGTGATAAGACCTGGGTACACTACACCATACCGGAGACAAAGGAGCAATCCAAGCAGTGGAAGCACACTTCTTCGCCGAAACCTCTAAAGTTTAAACAAACGCTTTCTGCCGGGAAATTTATGGCTACCGTCTTTTGGGACCGAAAGTGCCTATGTTGTGCGACTTTATGCATCGGGGTACAACAATCAATTCTCCGACCGGTATTGTGAGATCTTGAAACAACTTCGACGCGCGATTCACAACAAGAGGAGAGGGATGTTAACCAAAGGGGTGCGTTTTCACCACGACAATGCTCGGCCGCACACCGCCCATCAAACCACCGCCCTCATCGAAAAATTTGGATGGGAATTGGTGTCACACCCACCTTACAGCCTGGACGTAGCTCCTAGTGACTTTCATCTCTTCCCCGAGTTGAAGAAAAACCTGGGTGGAACCCAATTCCAGGACGAAGACGAGTTGGAAGAAGCGGTTTTAGACTTTCTACGCGGCCAGGCGGCAGAGTTCTTTGACTCTGGGTTCCATAAGTGGGTGTCCCGAATGCAAAAACGCATCGAACGAAACAGGGATAATGTAGAAAAATGAAAGAAGTTTGATATTTTCGAAAATGTATAGTTCAGGGCAAATAAACCTGTTTTTCTGTATGAAAAACCTCTGTGGAACTTATTTAATGGATAACCCTCGTAGTACTGTTATCAAGTGTTTAAACAAGATAACAGTGTTATCTTGTTAACAGTGTTACTGTTATTTTGTTTAAACACTTGATAACAGTGCTATTTAAGAACTTGCTGTGATATTTTTTCTCATATCCGTAAATAAAGATATTTCCTCCTCCTCTTCCTTTTTCTCATTATTCTTTTGTCTGATTATGGTGACAATGCTGTTGCCAAAACATCACACACTATTAAATTATTTGGATTAGGTCTTATTTTCTTGTATTATAATCTATAATCCAAATTGTGCTTTATCATAACATTGAATTGAAATAACAATTTTTGCTAATTTTTTTTTTACCACAGAAGAATAGAATCTGAATTATGATGAGGTGCAATTTGGATTATTGATTAGAAAAATTGAACAGAATTCAGTTCTTTTGTCAATATGGTAACAAAGCTATCACTGAAATGTTGCACATAATGATAAAGCACAATTTGGATTATAGATTATAGCTACAAGAAAATAAGACCTAATACAAATAAATTGATAGTGTGTGACATTTTGTTAACAGCGTTGTTACTATCATCAGACAAAAGAATCATGTTTCACATAATTTATTGATTTGATTATTGATATTGATTGTGGTGTTGATACCCCCATGTCTAGAATCTATTAATTTCTGATGTAGTGTTCTGAGTGGGAATATGGTATAGAAATATGGCATACTAACAGTCCCAGGCCTCCACCCACCATGGTTATCATTGTATGTGTTCTAAACCATTGGTTGTCGACTGCTACGACCCGGGTTCGATTCCCGCATTGGGCACTTTTTTCTGATTAAAAAAATGCTCCAATGGCTACCGAATCTTGCAAAAGTCCAACCCCACCAGCGAGTGCAAGTAACCAAACGGGGCTCTGGCACATTTGTAAGTGCTAAGTCGAACTGCTTTTCACATATTTAGACATGTGGTGCACCTACAGTAAAAGCAGTCGCCTTCTTCTACCCACCATTAATATCATAGCCTGTACCACGTGTACTAGGGATAAGCAAAAAAAAAAATAATAATTGTATGTTGTGTTGTTTCATATCCTCTTGTGCAAAGATTGCACAAACTACATGAGTCCATTCATAGCCTGTACCAAGTGTAGATGGGATTAATAATAACATATATATATATAAAAATGAATGTTTGTATGTTTGTTTGTATGTCTGGTATACAAATTCGCAGTAGTTCACTAATTCAAACCAAAATTTCCATACATAGGTAAAAAAATACGGGGAAGACGATAGGCTATTTTAAAAAATATATAAATCAATTATTAAAACTATATATTTTTAGTCAGAAAATGATGATGACGATATTGCTGTATCATGTTTGATTATCAGATACAAAATTATATCGGGAAAAATTCTAACAGAAAAATATTCATTCGAGCAGAAAACAAAAGCCAGATCATCTTTCTATAAAAATATCGCTTCTCAGACACAAAGTTTGGAGCGGGACGTTTCACAAGAGTGACATCCACGGCGCCAATTTATAATTGTAACGAATAGTATTTGAAAATCAAAATAATATAATTTTCAAATATCGTTGTGAAAATTTACATATTTATTTTTATATTTTAAAAACACACAAAGTTTGGAGCAGGACGTTTTACAAAAGTGACATCCACGGTGCCAATTTATAATTGTAAAGAATAGTATTTGAATAAAACATTTAATTGGGTAAAACCCGGGCGTTGCCCGGGTCATTCGGCTAGTATACAATAAATTCCTAATGACTATTATGCAACATACAAGATGATAAAAACCTCTTAAAACTGTAATTATTTTATTTTTACCTAATTTTATCATCTTAAGATATAAAAAAAATACCAACTTTGTCACACTTCATAATATGATTGCTTTGAATCCCTGAAACCACTCTAAATGAAGCATCACAACACTAGACATCTTAATCTTTTCATATGTAGATATACAACATAAAGTTGCTGGAGGATGAAATTCATGTACCAATAGAGACACCTCTCACTTTAATTATGCATCAGAGCGATGCATTGTACATCGTTCTAGTTAAAGGGAGAGGTGCCTCTCCTGGTACATATGTATATATGAATATTCGAAACTATTATAGACGTGTATGATTCTTTTGAAAATTAAACAATTTCTACTGCCCTTACCGCAATGGAAAAATTAAAGGGAGGGCCTTGCTCATCAGTGGTGAACCCTCCCAGCGCATTCGCCAGTTTAGATGGCACGCTGATGCATCATAATATGTATATATGGATTCTGTTTTTTTCCCCCGCTATTGGATCTCTACTACTTTCTATTTGGTGATACTGCAGTTCATTTCTTTCTGTTATACATGTGTACAGCTGGAGGATCTTCAGACTCTGGCAAATTTTTAAGATTTTTTTTTTTTTTTGTTGTTTACCGTAGACAAACAAGGATTTATACCCTTCCAAATGAAGTAATCTTTGAAGTTTACAGGACATGTACCCTCAGGAAAAACCATGGTTTGATAGAGAATGTTTTATGGCCAAAAATGCTTTGATTAAAGTGCCAGAACTTTAAAAATCCATTCATGAGATCATCAATACTTCTGAAGCAAATCCAGTCAAGCTGGAAGTTTCTCCTCAATTGCCCTATCAGGAAACTTGGAATATTGAAATGTATATGGGGAAAATAGTACAAAATACTGGGATCAGGTTGATGAATGAAGAAAAAAAAAACTCCTAAAAGTTGCTGATGGCATGTGTCATCTGTCAGGAAGCCTGACATGACTTGATTTTTCACGAAGCCTTAAGGACCAGCTTTTTTGGTTATTGAGATTCAGCCTGCACCACTCCGCCTTTGCCAGTCCCAAGCCCAGATGAAAAAGGAGGAGGGGGAGCAGTAACAAGCTCACTAAAAAACCTGGGCTCAGCTGGCTCGGCTGATAGTACCCTGTAAGGGCACCTAATCCAGAGATACAGGATGAGCAGTGTTTGTACTCCATGTTAGGAGCGGCTGTACATGGCCTCTGTTCCTCATGTCAGAGGCGGCCATTTGTTTTGGAGCTAAGTCGGCCTGCCACTGAGTAGTGCCCCCAGTCTTAATGACAAAAGCAGATGCATTCTACTTCACCTCTTCCATTGATGTGCTCTACTCATCCCCGACAGACCCCATCAAAAGTCTCAAGCTTTACAGGCTTGATACCCTAATATGATTGAGTAAAGATAAGAAAGAAGAAGAAGCCTGCACCAAGCTGATGAGGGCCAAAACCCTGAAATGCGTACGTGGTTAGCTTTTTTTGATTAATCAAGAAAGGATATTTGGCCACCATTCTGGAATAATTTTAAAAATAAATGATTAGTGGATATTTATTCAGACAGATGATGCAAGCTCTCAGCAACTCTCATTTTCTCAACCAGGTGAAGTTTTTTTCTTCAATGTATGCTCGTTTGAGTCTTTTACATTTTGAGCTTTTCCCTTGTAATTCTAAAATGTGTGAAGTAAGTATATATCAAACTAAAGAAATCCAGTTAACTTTAAAAAGAGAGATAAGGCACAATTTGGATTATAGATCCAAATAAATCCAAATCCAAATAAATAAATAGTGTGTGACATTTTGTTAACGGCGTTGTTACCATCTTCAGACAAAAGTACTGAATGTTACTCATAGATTCATTCAGTACTTTTGTCTGAAGATGGTTACAATGCTGTTACAGAGACAACACACACTATTTATTTATTTGGATTTGGTTTTATTACCTTGTGTTTAAAAAGAGAGAGTTGAAGTTTATCAATTTTTGTGTGTCATCTTATACCTACACTCTTGGCCAAAACTTAAGGAAGTTGTACCTTTTAGCACGTATATTGGGATTCAGAAATTAACTCTAAAAGATATTTGATACACCGTGACCTTATTGAAGATACACGAGATAACCATGTGTGAAAAAAATTGCCCCTGTCTCCTTCAAAAAAAAAAAAAAAAATAGATGACTGGTGACATCAAAGACTTTTCACTTCCTCAAGTTTTGTCCATGAGTGTATATATGGCTTATATTCCAATTTGCAATTTAAATGTATATTTGGTTGAATGTCACAAATAAAATTGCCAGACTAGACATTGTATTTAGAATCTAGTAACTGGCATTGATGACAGTACAGAGGTTTCTTCTAACCCAGGCTAGAGTAGGAGGGAGGATGCATAGGATGGCTCTCACTCCTTGATTGTGAGGTTCTTCCTTTGAAACTCCTGATGTGTCACTCCACTCCATGAATGGCATCACAACTTCTTCATCCATGTATACATAAAAAAAAAAAATTATCCCATTGTATAATTATACTAGGTCATGGATACTCATAGATCAAATTCACAATCTTGGTAGGGTTGGAATATAGGTCCTATCTTGAGGCTCCCATGCATTCCAAGAGGTGATCTGGTGCGGCCTCTTTGGTCCTGCATATGGTGCATTGTGGTAAGCTCTTTACACTATCCTGGAAGAGGAGCAGTCTTGTATGGCCAGTTATGTATGATCTACTTATCTCCCAAGAACACATAGTCTAGGTAGGAGAGAGGTATCTAAAGACCATTTTTACTTTTGGTTTACAATATGTCTATGTTTGTAGAAATCAGTCCAACCATTACACTCACAAAATTCCAATTACAGGCAAAGTCTCGGACTTTCACCAAAGTGTGCCTGGATCATGGCCATGATCAAAGTAAGCTACACGCCATTACATTGGAATTTGTGTAATCTTTACACAAGGGGATAAGAATCAACAACAACAAAATTTCAGAACTCTGTTTGGTTAAAAACACTCACTACTTGATTTTATGCAAGTCATGGCTCATTGAAAAAAATTTTATATTTTAATATGTTGAATTTGATACCAGTTCCTAGTAGGAAAGAAAATTGATGGTGAATACCTAGAGCCATGTCAGCTCCCTCTTTTTATTTTCTAATTCCATAAGCCTAAGAAAGACTAGTTGGAATCTTTTGAAAACTCTTTAAAGAGTTATGGCATATTGGGGTGTTATAATATCAAACATAAGTGGTCTGAAGGCTGCTACATGTTGCATGGAGGATATCATTGTCCGATGTTTCCAGGAACATGGTCCTCAACTTCCGAGTTTCACTCTCCGCTCCCAGAAGAATGTCCCCAACCCAATCTGGATCTTTGGCTTGAAGGTTGATTGCCTCCTTGGAGGATTATGTTGTTTCATTCAGTAGGTCACTTGATGCATGTATGTTTCTTTCCATTGATTCATTTTGAGCCAAGGTTTAAATCAGATCCACCTGCTCTTCCGTTTGATTCAAACGGAACAAGCTTTTCAATCGTAAAGATAGAGGCTGCCTGGCCGGTATTCATATTTCTGTGAAAAATAGACACTTCGGCCAGTTAATTTTTTATTTTCTCAACGTTTTGACAAAAATATTTTGTCTTCGTCAGGAGAAGTTAATAAAAAAAAAAGCATTTGGCAAGGCGTTAAAAGTTGTTCTGAGTTTGCAAGGGTGTTCTTACGTGATTTTTTTAAAATTGCCAAATGCTTTATTTTTATTTACTTCTCCTGACGAAGACAAAATATTTTTGTCGAAACGTTGAGAAAATAAAAAATTCTAAGCCGAAGTGTCTATTTTTCATAGAACTAGAAGCTTTTCAATGAAATTTCTTCTATTTCTGAGCCTAAATCAATTAGAGACCTTTTCTTTTATTTTTCTCCTTTTAAAATACCTTCTCAGTTTAATGTATTTCTAATTAATTTTAGTATTTCCCAGTTTACCTTTTGTGTACACATTTGAGGTTTACCTATTAATTTTCATTCACCTATATTTTGGACCATTTATAAAGCATTTCTGGTTTGTCTTTGCTTTCAATATCATTCATATTCTCATTCCATTTTTTTTTATTTCTGTTTGCATTCCAGTCTTTTATTCAAAGCTTTTTAAATCTTTTTTTGTGTGTTTTCAACTTAATCTCAAGTGATTTTTTTTTTACATCAATTTAGTACAGTAGTCTTCCATGAGAGATCACCTAAAACATGGCTGAACCTCTCTCATCAAAGATTGGTTGGGTTAAAAGATTCTCCATGACTTGACCCAGAGACCACTTCCAGGAGACACCAGGTTTAGGTGTTCCTCACAGAAGATTTTAGTGTATAATCATTTTTGAATTGAAGTAGGCTGCTACATGTTGCATGGAGGATATCATTGTCCGATGTTTCCAGGAACATGGTCCTCAACTTCCGAGTTTCACTCTCCGCTCCCAGAAGAATGTCCCCAACCCAATCTGGATCTTTGGCTTGAAGGTTGATTGCCTCCTTGGAGGATTATGTTGTTTCATTCAGTAGGTCACTTGATGCATGTATGTTTCTCTCCATTGATTCATTTTGAGCCAAGGTTTAAATCAGATTCACCTGCTCTTCCTCATCTTTGGGATGGCAATTCTCTCTCTCTACAAGAGACAGCTTTTTGTAAAGTTTGATGTACTCCTCTTCTTCCATCATAGCAATTATAAATTCTGTTCTGGAGGCAGTTTCTTCAAAGACCACACCCTCTCTCCTTTAACTCTGCAATGCCAATTATAAATTCTGTTCTGGAGGAAGTTTCTTCAAAGACCACACCCTCTCTCCTTTAACTCTGCAATGCCAATTCTAAATTCTGTTCTGGAGGCAGTTTCTTCAAAGACCACACCCTCTTTATTTACCTCTGCAATGCCAATTCTAAATTCTGTTCTGGAGGCAGTTTCTTCAAAGACCACACCCTCTCTCCTTTAACTCTGCAATGCCAATTCTAAATTCTGTTCTGGAGGCAGTTTCTTCAAAGACCACACCCTCTCTCCTTCAACTCTGCAATGCCAATTATAAATTCTGTTCTGGAGGCAGTTTCTTCAAAGAACACACCCTCTTTCCTTTAACTCTGCAATGCCAATTCTAAATTCTGTTCTGGAGGCAGTTTCTTCAAAGACCACACCCTCTCTCCTTTAACTCTGCAATGCCAATTCTAAATGATGTATTTTACTTATTTCATTTGGAACTATAAAATATGTCACATTCTCTTACCCTGCATCACCTGACTTTCTTGGTTACTTTTGTCCACTCTTTATTTTTTTCTTGTATGTGTTTTTCACTACTTTTTTCCTACTTTTTTTTTTTAAATATATATCTTGTATTTTAAAATAAAAGGGATCTCATCATGATTATTTATATAAAAATGTAAAACATAAAGTTCAAACATAGAGAAGAATAAAGCATACTTACAAAGGTGAAAAATAAAAAAAGCAAAATATATACAGTTAAACCTGTCTATAGCGCCTCCTCTTGGGACTCACCAAAATAAAGTGCTATAGACAGGTCACTCTTGATGTAAATCGCATTGTACTACGTACAGTTAAACCTGTCTATAGCGTCCCCTCTTGAGACTCACCAAAATAAGGTGCTATAGACAGGTCACTTTTAATGTAAATTGCATCGTACTTTGTACAGTTAAACCTGTCTATAGCGCCCCCTCTTGAGATTCACCAAAATAGGGTGCTATAGAGAGGGGGTGCTATAGACAGGTCACTTTTGATGTAAATTGCATCGTACTATGTACAGTTGAACCTGTCTATAGCGCCCCCTCTTGAGACTCACCAAAATAGGGTGCTATAGAGAGGGG
This sequence comes from Cordylochernes scorpioides, assembly GCA_030710605.1. Taxonomy (NCBI): domain Eukaryota; kingdom Metazoa; phylum Arthropoda; class Arachnida; order Pseudoscorpiones; family Chernetidae; genus Cordylochernes; species Cordylochernes scorpioides. Next base: position 75,500,425 of record CP092874.1, read on the forward strand.
GTGCTATAGACAGGTCACTTTTGATGTAAATCGCATTACACATAAAATAAACTTCTACTGTACTTACTGCGATGAAATAAATAATGGGAAGGCTTGGCTCCTCAGTGAATCCTCCCTGCAAAAAAGTGGTATGGTAGATTAAATTGGTGAAACCGCTGGGAGGATTCACATCTGATGAGCCAAGCCCTTCCAATATCTTTTCCTCGCTGTAAGGACAGTAGAAGTTTATTTTATGTATAAAAGAAATTTTCGTGGTCAAATTCTTTCTTTTTCTTTTCTTATATATTCAGTAGAGTTTGTCATGAGCAACCACCTTGAAAGGCACAAAGGTATTCATCACAGGTCTTCAAAATACCTGCCCTAATGATATTATACTTTACAAAACAGACATTATGACCTTAAAGGATAGAAGAAGCTACAATCTGCCAAAACAAGCACAAAATCCCAATTACATACTTAATTGGGAATCCAATCTAAGACTCATAAAGAAGCCCCCCCCCCCTCCTGGCCAAAATAAATAGATTTTTAAAATATAAAGTAGAAAAAATTATTAAAAATTTCTCCTTGCAAAACACTACAAAATGTTATTTTTAATGCCACTTTAAATGAACCTACCAAAAAACAATACCAAAATCCAGAATACTTAAGACAATTATCATTAGAAATAATTAATAACATTCCTAAAAATGCAATAACTATCTCTACCGATGGTAGCAGAGACGAGTTGGGACACACTGGCAGTGGCTGTCTCATTAAAACCAAAATTTGCATTGAGAAATAAACAGAAGAAACCCAGAATTTTGCTCAGTTTTCAGATCAGAACTTATAGCCATCTCTAACGCCTTAAAATCCATCAGAAATGCTAATTATCATGATATATTGATTCTTTTGGATAGTAGAAGTGCCATACAATGCTTGAGTCACACAGGAGAACTGAGAGACAAAGTAAGCAGGAACATATCCAAAAACTCAAAAATTCACCTTAAATGGATACCCTCACACTTTGGCATTGAAGGCAATGAAGCTGCTGATGCTCTAGCAAAAGGGCACAAAAGAACTCTTACCACGGATAAATAAACTTACTTTTAAAGAAAGAGAGACCAAACAGAGCCAAAACAAAAATAAATAAGAACTGGAGGATCCCACCTAAGCACAGTTGGTGCAGTGGAGTGGACCCAGGAGGGGCTCTGAACCTCAGACAACATCAAACAACACTAACAAGATTTAGAACAGGCCATCTCAAGCCGATGAAGATAGAAAATAACAACAAAATCTACCCCACTTGCCCAAAATGTAGCTTGGCACCTGCAGCTCCAGAACACATTTTGGCTTGCATTAGATGCACTAAACAGGACCTTTGGGAGAGGCCACTGCTTGTCATAAAACAGCTCGAGAAGCATAAACTCATGGAATTTGTGTAATATTTACACAAGGGGATAAGAAACAACAATGAATGAATTTCCCCTGTAAGCCTATTATAGCGAGCTCCCATGAACAGCTGTCTCTGTGAATGACCAGCAACCACTAAAAATCTATTTTTTTAGTCTCTCTCATTAGAGACCATTAAAAAATAAACTTTAAAAATTCATCTTTATAAAAACTAATAAATTTGAAATTATTCAATAAAAAATTTATTTGTTGAAATATTTTGCAGAGCAATTAACGAGCGCTTTTGAACAATGTTTGTTTTCTAATTGTTTTTTAAATAAACAGGTATTCATTTTGTTTTGAGGAAAGGTTAGCTATATCTGAGGTTTGTATTAGCGAGGTTTTACTGTATATATATATACAGTAAAACCCCGCTAATACGAACCCCGATATAGTGAGCCTTCTCTTATAATGAACCCACGGTGATTCCCGATTCCATTCCATTGAAAATACCATCGTTATAACGAACTTTGCGATTTTTAAAATAAAGAACTACCCCTATAACGAACCTATTTTCGGTCCCAAAATGATAAAATCTATTAAAAATACTAGGCTTATAACGAACTTAAAATTTTGATTTAAAAAATTTTTAAAACAACAAAATTTTGAGCATGTTTCAGCTCACGGATCACGATTTCAAAACAAAAAATAAGCAGCATTGTTTGTTCTCATTTCCATTCTAATTTTGCTGTATGTTGTATAAATTTTTACACATTATACTTTTATTTAATAGAATATCTTTGCTTTCGACAATTTTGAAGTAGAAGAAAAATACAAATGGCTTCCAAAATAAAGAAAAGAAACAAAGAATGGCGTTCTCAAAAAAATAGTGGCAGCATGCCCTTTTAGAAGCGTTCTATATCGAGTTTAACCTAGGCTAAAAAATAATTCCAAATAATTTTAAAGCCAGAAATGGTTTGAATAACAGGTTAAAAACAAAATTTAATATACACCTTAGAAGAATATGTGGAAACTGGAATTGGAAGAAGAAAAAAAAAACAGTTCCCACAAGTTTCCCGTGTCTCATGGGCCACAAACAAATCGACTTATAAATTCTCAAAAACTACCACTATGGTTCTATTTTAAAATGGAATTCTTGTTAGGTATATGACTCATTCAGGGTTCACGGATATTCCCCCTGACCGACCGTTTTACCACTGATTTTGTGTTTGCAAATTGGCGGCTTTTATTCGCAATTTTACCGATCGCGCTATCATTAAACATGTTTTGCGTCCAATTTTTCTGAATTGGATACTTTTGATTCATCCTCAATTGATTCAGAATACATGGAGCTTTATTCCTTTGATGGAAATAACGATATTTTAAGACAATTCTGATTTTCAAATTTTACTTTACTTTCAAACAACAAGGTATTAGAGGCATTTTTTCAAATAAATTTAGCATTTTATTATTTGAGAAAGATGTTCTAAAATACTCTTTTGCCTTTTAAATATATAATTAATAATGTTTTGCCTAGGAGATTTGGCTTAATTTTTAACTAATACATAGGTTTATTTATAAACATGTATGCTAATGATAAGAAGAACCTATTATCAAATTACTTCTTTTGATATTCAGCATTACTGTAAAGAAATAGGTCAATTTAGGGAATTAAAACAAAGTGACCATTATTAAGTGGGTTCCTTTTCCTGTTTGTTCGGCTATTTTTTAATTATACGGTCTAAAAATTTAGAAAAATTTAAAAAAATGGCCAACCGTGGCTATAGTGAACCAAAAGCTCTGTCCCATTGGGGTTCACTATAGAGGGGTTTTACTGTATTATATAATTTAAAAAGAGATTTTCTGCTTGGATTTAGATAATGTTGAGGATTATGGTAATGCAGTCGTGGAAAAGATTATAATAAAATTAGTTATCAAAAATAGCTCTAATTGAGCTTATGGGATATATAAAAAAACATAATTTGATAAAAGTACTGCCTGGCTTAAGGCAAGTAGAACAAGGAAAACAGAAGATTATTTACATAATGTACAAAGATTTGAGCCGTCCAACGGGGAACAACAACAATTAATTTTTATAGGGAAAACAGCGACCTCTGGCGGTCGATTTAACAGTGTTATTTAATATATGAAATATATTTGAAAAACATTTTTTATATAACATATATATATACAGTAAAACTCCGCTTATACCAAGCCGAGATATAGTGAATCATCCCTTATAACAAACTTAAAGTAATCCCCAATTCCATTCCTTTGTAAATACTGTCATTATAACAAACTTTGCAATTTTTAAAATAGCGAACTACCCCTATAACAAACCTAATTTTATGTCCCAAAATAACAAAATATATTCAAAATAATAGGCTTATAATGGACTTAAAATTGTAATTAATAGATTTTTAGCATGTTTCAGCTCAATGATGGCGATTTCAAAACAATATATTTAGAGGCATTGTTTGTTTACATTTATGTTCTATTTTCTGCCTCATGTTGTATATACATTTTAAACATTATACTTTTATTAAATAGAATATGTTTGCATTTAACAAGTTTGAAATAGAAAAAAATGCAAATGGCTTCCAAAATAAAGAAAAAGAAAAGCAAAGAAGAAAAATAAAGAAAGGCGTTTTTAAAAAATAAAAGCTATTATAGTAGAACCTCTCTGTAAAGCACATCTAAATGCAGAGCCATAGTGTCCTTTAGGGAAAGGCGTCCTCTTACCGGAGAGTTGCTAACTATTAAAAATGGTAATTTTGGGGATTAGAACTCTCCTTTATAGAGAGGTGTCCTCTAACGGGGGTGTCCTCTCATTGAGGTTTTACTGTACTAGAAAAAAGCCATTATCAAAATTTTAAAGTGAAACAACGCAGGCAAAATGTCATTATTATGAGATAGCTTTTTTCCTGTGTGTATAGCTGTTCATGAATCTAAAAATATAAATCAAAAAAATTTTGAAAAGTATTAAATAACCAAACCATGGCTACAAGGTGTGTCCAATAAATAATGAGACCGGTCTAAAACAAAGAAAAAATGAAATGATAATTTTTTTTTTTTAAAGTCTATTAAAAAAATAGAAAGCTTCAGCTACACTGCGGTATATCACATCACATGATTGCGCGCGCAGTCTATAAATTGTAAGCTTGTAAAAAGAACGCCTTGCATAACAACTTCTAATTTGTAATGGATAGAAAATTTGAACAACGAATTTGTATTAAATTTTGCTACAAAATTGGGAAATCGGCTTCAGAAACTTTAGATTTGTTGAAATTGGCATTTGGAAATAAAAAGGTAAATAAGCCCATCACATTTAGATGGTTTTCACAATTTAAAAATGGAATGGAATCGGTGAAAAATGAGAAGCGTGTTGGACGTCCAATTCTGCACAGAAACCCTAAAAAGGTGAGCCAAATTTCAAATTTGATAAAAGAAAATCCATGAATAGGGTTACGGGAGATTGAGGAAGAAACAGGGATATCAAAATCATTAGTTGGATCAATAATTAAAGAAGACTTGCAGTTAAAGAAGACACCTTCAAAATTTGTCCCTAAAATGCTCACAATCCAACAAAAGGATAATCGCGTTGAAGTTGCCAAAAAAATGCTTGAAATGGTGGAAGAAAACCCTAATTGGAAGGAAAAAGTAATAACTGGAGACGAGACATGGGTTTACCAGAAACAAAACGCCAATCCATGGAGTGGAAAGGAAAAGATGAACCAGGAACGAAGAAATCCCGACTTTGTAAGTAAAAAAAATAAAGTCTTATTGGTCACGTTCTTTTACATAAAGGGAATTGTGTATTATGAATATCTAGAGGAAGGTCAAACAATCAATAAGGAGTCTTATTTAAACATTATGAGACGTGTACGTGAATCAATTTGTCTGAAAAGAATTGAAATGTGGAGTTCCAAAAATTTGATTATCCATCATGATAATGCACCACCACACACCGCTACATCTGTACTGACTTATTTGGCTAAACACAGCATCCAAATACTTCAACAACCTCCCTATTCCCCAGACCTAGCTCCAAATGATTTTTTTCCTTTTCCAAAACTCAAAATGGCTCTAAAAGGAAGGAAATTTGACACTAGAGAGTCCATCATAGCAGATTCGAAAAAGGTCTTGAAGAACATCCTGAAAGATGTCTTTTCTAAATGTTTTAAATCATGGGAGCAGAGATGGAAATTATGTATAGATGCGGGAGGAGACTATTTTGAAAAATACTAATACATTTTTTTTTTTTTATCATTCAATTTTTCCTTATATTTGACCAGTCTCATTATTTATTGGACACACCTTGTATAATGAACCAAAGGTTTGGTCCCAATTCGGGGTACTCTCGATAGAGGGGTTATACTTTATAATTAAGAATATATCCATAATATATTCTGTTATGTTGCACATTTGGTTTTGACTTTCATATACAGTAAACCATAGTTATAAAGAACAAAACCCTAGTGGAAAAGATGCCTCTTTAGAATGAAGGGAAGGTTGTTATCTGAATTGTTTTCAAAACACATTCTTTTTGTGTAATGATAAATTACAAATAAGATATATAACAAATAAGATAAGTAACATTTAAAGGCAAAATATCTATGATTGCAAATTTGAATAAATTAAAAATAAATAAATCTATTAATATTTGGAAAATAAAAATAAAGCGATCATGTGAAGCAAAAAATAACGAAAATTTTGGTACATAGGTGGTTATATATAGTAAAGTATCTTTAGAGGATATAGCCTCAAACTTTACCACTGTAAACCTTGTTAGCCTATTATCTATATATAAATATTATATACAGTAAACCTTAGTTATAAAGAAAAAACTCTAGTTATAATGAACAAAACTATCAGTCCTTCGAAAAGCATTGAGATATGGAGAAAGACTCCAGTTCTAATGAACAAATCGGATATAACCAACTTACAAACAACAAATGAGGTTCCTTGAAACACATTTACACAGTTATAACAGACTTTTTTCGACCACAAAAATATTTTAACATGCAAAACAAAAAAAGATGAGTAAACAACCCTAAAAAAAACTTTTTCAACGGATATTTTTTCTAAGAAAAAAATCATATAATTTTACAAATGCTCATTTATATTTTTTATTAGGATAATCCTGGTTCTTGAAAGTGTACGGATGTCATCAAAGACAGCGGAGAGGTTTGGCATCTCTAAATCAACTTTGTCAACCATTATCGCCAATCGAGGAAAAATCTACACCTGTGGGCATCTTCTTCAAGAGAAGTGATGAAGAAAATGAGATGGTCAAGTTATGATGATATAGATAAAAGCAGCAGACATTTATTTTTGGGAAAGTTGTTAGAAGAAAAGGGGCAAAAAAAAAGTTTGAGAGCTTAGCATCAAAAATTTTACTTGTCCTTCTGTTTGTTTCTGGAATTTTCAACAATGATATGGAATCATGTCTCTCATTGTCTGTGGGGAAGAAATTAAGGTAGATTAAAACAATGGCGATACCTGGCTTCAAAATATTTTGCCAGAATACCAAATCTATGTCTTGCAATGTCTTAACCTCGATGAAGCTGGAGTTTTTATAACTTGATGCTCGATTGTACACTAGAATTCAAAAGATAGAAAAATATAATGGAGGTGCTTGAAGTAAAGAGATATTTTAGGCTAGTTTTTGTTGCAATGCAGATGGGTTAGACAAACTTAAGCCCAGGGTAATCGGCAAATTAAAAAATCCAAGATTCTTCAATGGCATTGATAAACATCTACCCTGTATTTATACCCACAACAAATCTGCTTGGATTAACTCTCAAGTTTTTCTCGAGTGGCTTATTAAGCTTAACCGATGTATGGCTTCCGAGAAACAAAATGGTATTTTGACATTGGACAACTGCAGCACAGACAACGTTGAAAGCCTACATCTGCCCAATGTGAAAATTGTATTTTTTCCTTCGAATTCACCAAGTCGAGTGCAGCTGCTAACCAAAGAGGATAATTAAAACTTTCAAAATATTTTACCTGATCACCCTTGTTAGAGCAATGGTTCAGTCAGTTGAAAATCACAAAGTGAAGCGTGCAGAAATGGAATGTTCTGCAAGGCATACAGGCCGTGTCATCCTCCTGGTTGAAAATATCTCTTGAAACCATAACAAATTGTTTCCAGAAGGACTCCATTCACAGAATCGGCCGCATCGGGAGAGGAAGTTTAATCAGTAAAAATGCAGTATATGACTGGACCCTCGTATCTCCACCGCAAAATTGTAGGTTTGAAGATTATATAAGCAGTCTTCTTCTTTCTTATCTCCACTCAATCATATTAAGATATCAAGTTGTGACCCTTGATGGTGTCTGTTTAACAACCATCATGACTGGGTGAAGTAGAATGTGTCTGCTTTTAAGACTGGGAGCACTACTCAGTGGCAGGCCGACTTAGCTCCAAAAGAAATGGCCGCCTCTGACATGAGGAACAGACGCCATGTGCAGCTGCTCCTAACACGGAGTACAACCGCTGCTCATCCTGTATCCCTGGATTAGGAGTCCCTGGGTACTATCAGCTGGACCCAGGTTTTTTAGTGAGCTTGTTACTGCTCCCCCTCCTCCTTTTTCATCCGGGCTTGGGACCGGCAAAGGCGGAGTTATAAAGGCAGTGATGATAATGTGAGTACCAGCAAGATTTCCGACAATCTGTCTCAACCTGAAATTCGATTCATTGTCAATTGATCTGACGAATATGCCAAAGAGGAGGTTGTTAAACCATCCAGACATGCTCCTCGTTTTGCAGCGATTTGCAGATTCGCCAGATGTTGCTGAGAAATCCATTCAATCACTGGACCACATTCATTTGCTTGGAATGCTCAAGGTTACTTAGGCTGAAGACCAAGCAAACATAAATTACGGCCTTTTTCCAACCTCTAATGTATTTTGTGCTCTTTTTTTTATAGTTCACTTTTAATATTGTCTTTATGATAATTTTAGGGGCTAAATTTCCCTTTTTTTCTATTGTTTGTGCTTTTTCAATAAAATTTCCCCAGTCTTTTTTCTAGCCTTGATTATATCTCCGTGTTTTTTTTTTATTACCTCGCTATTCTACAAAATATTTTTTTATTGATCATATATTTAATTGTTAGCTGATCATCAATTATTATGCCTTCTACATGCTTTAGGTCAAGCATTCTAACTCAAAACTCATCATAAGGTGTCGCCAAGCACCCGCGACGGGGGAGGGCCAAGGAGAGGGGTGGAGAGGCTCAGGCTGGGCGAGTGAGCACCCCGAGGAAGAAGAGGGCGAGGGCACGGTTAGAGAGGGCACCAAGGAAGCCCCAAATACAGTGCCAGGCTCCAAGCAAGTCTGCTAGATGGCAAATTTGCAGTGGCGAGGATCAGACCGTGAGCGGGCGTGTTGAGAGGAGGGCTGGAAGAAGACCGGGCGGGGTCGTGAAGTGGGCAGGGGAGGTACTACATTCAGGCTCAGAGGCACCTGGAATTTATTATTATTTTTTTAAATTAATTTATTTATTTAAAAAAAGAAATTATTGTTATCATTATTATAATTAAAGTTAATGAATTTTTTTTTTTTATCCAAGTGACCAAAGAGATAAGCAGGGAGGGAAAGAGAGGGGGGGAGATATTTACAGAGGGGGGGAGCACACAAGGAACACAGGCAAACAGCAACCAGGGCAAAAGTAACAAGGGCGAAGGGAAAGAAGGGTTGTACAGAAGGAGCAAAGGAAGGGCAAAAAAGGACAAATAAGAGGGGTCGAAAGATGAAGCAAAGAAAGGGCAAAGAGAAGAAAGACAAAGGGTAAAAGAGGGCGTTAAAAGAAGCAAGGGGAAGAAGGGTATGTGCACGAGAAAGGGAGAAAATAGAGTGTAAAGCAATGAGTTTTAAAAAGAAAGGTGAGAGAAAAAAAAAGAAAATATAAAAAAAATAATAGAAATAATAATAAAAAAATAATTATTTATTTTTCAAAAAGGTTACAAGTTTTTCTCTAAAAAGTATAGCGAATGGTCAGTCTATTTACATATTTTTATTTACAACTTCAATAAATGTCAACAGTAAAAGTAAACAAAGATATTTACACTTGCTATCCTGACTCCTCGTCAGTGCTGTGGCCCTTGCTGTTATGGTCCCCTGATGTCCTGCAGCTCTCCAGCAGTCTTTCTATGGCCTCTCCTAGTGGCTCCTCGATAAGATGGTCCCCTGGCCTTGATCCATTCTTGTCTGTCAGGTCTCCTGTCATCTGCTCTAGGTCGTTCTCCTGGATCTCTTCTATGGTCATCGTATCCCTGTGCTCCATGTCCGGTGAAAAAAATAAATAAATAAATTTAAAAAAATAATAATAATAATAAAAAGAAAATAATAAGAAAATGAAGAGGAAATGAAGAAAAAAAAAAGATAATAATAATGATAGTGTCATAATAATAAAAATAAAAATAAAAAACTTTTAATTACCAGGGGGAAAGGGGTAAAATCGTTAGCTTTAGCATTAACAAACATTTGTAGAAAATTATATATTAAAATTTTTTCAAGAAGCTTCTGGGACCAAAATGATTTTTGGTCGCAGTGGTACACCCTACTCCACGCTGACGAGTGCCAACAATGCTAAACGCGTTCGTGGATGACTTTTCTTGATTTATCAAGAAATTGGGTTGGCCAAATATCAGGGAACAGGCTAAATCAATGTTTAGTTGATTTCTGTTCCACCAAATTCACTCTCTGCCTTCTAAAAAGCACATGTGCTCCTGGTCAGAATATGCCTTTTTTATTTTTAATATCAACAGCAGACCTTTTTATTTTTTTCTATTATTTTTTCACATTAAAATATATATACTACACTATTTTATTCAATATTATATACATCAATTTTGCATACATTTACTATATATTGCTGTTGATTTTCATAGTCTTGAAGTTGTAGAAATTAATTGGTCTCCATCATACTTAGTTTAAAATATATTGACTTACATTTATCGACCACTAGCCGAATGACCCGGGCAATGCCCGGGGTTTACCCGATTAAATGCTTTTATTCAAATACTATTCGTTACAATTATAAATTGGAGCTGTGGATGTCATTCTTGTATAATATATAAACGAGTTTTAAATATTGTAAAAAAAAAAAATGCATCGGCCGGGAATCGAACCCGGGGCGCCCGCCACTATAATATATAAATGAGTTTTCAAAATTGTAAAAAAAAAAAAAAAAAATGCATCGGCAGGGAATTGAACCCGGGGCGCCCGCGTGGCAGGCGAGCATTCTACCACTGAACCAAAAGCAAACGGTGACAAAATTAAGAACGCATGACGCTGATAACTGTATATATTATTTTTGAGCCCAGCTATTCCAATTTCTACACATAAATTTACCTTCCTACCACAACATGGTAGAAATAGGGAGGTGGCATCACCACTATATATATATTTTTTTCAATTGAAACAGGCCTCGGGTATAACAAAGAGGCATTTTCTGGTCTCCTCGAGTTCATTATATTATATTTGATTTCAGTAACAGCATTGTTACCGAAATGTCACACACTATTTATTTATTTGGATTTGGTCTTATTACCTTGTGTTTATTATCTATAAATTATAAATCAATAAATAGAATATCTTTGCATTTGTGTCAAATTTGAAATATAAAAGGATGCGAATGGCTCCCAAAATAAATAAAAAGGGCTTTCTAAAAAGACTATTATTACTAGAAAAAGCCATTATCAAGGCTTTTCAAAGTCAAACAATGCAGGCAAAATTTCAGAACATGTTTAAAATAAGAAAACATAACATTTTCAATGATAAAGCACAATTTGGATTATAGATTATAATACAAGAAAATAAGACCTAATCCAAATAATTTAATAGTGTGTAACGTTTCGGCAACAGCATTGTCACCATCATCAGACAAAAGAATAAATGAGAAAAAATATCACAGCAAGTTCTTAAATACTACCTTACTATTTAAGAACTTGCTGTGATATTTTTCTCATTTATTCTTTTGTCTGATAATGGTGACAATGCTGTTGCTGGAACGTTACACACAATTAAATTATTTGGATTAGGTCTTATTTTCTTGTATTGTAACATTTTCAATTATAAGAAACTAGCGGATGAACCCGGCTTCGCCCAGGTTTTACCCGAGTAAAGGTTTATCTAAAGAACATTTGTTAAAACAATTCTCTATAAACTTATAAAAATATATATATATATATTTTTTTTTTGATAATTTGAAACTCGTAAATTTGAATCTCTCGATAAAGTGAACATTTTTTCCCGGTCCCTTGAAAAATACTCGATAACTAACTTTGACTTGTGCGCAATTAATAGGTAGAAAATCTTACTTTTGATAAATAATCATTAAGATAATAAAACTTATAGATAAAAAACTTGTTAACATCGTCACAATGGGGGCGCTGCTTTCGAGTTAAATCTACAAATCTGCAAATAACTCTAAGGATATTCAAGAAATTATTTTTCAGAAACCTTCCCAGTACTATACTAAATAACTTCCCAAAGTTTCATGGCGTTTTAATGAGTGGTTTGGTCAGGCATAAAGGACAGACACACACACACATACATTCATTTTTATATATATAGATAAAATAGAAGACTTTATAATAAAACTAGCGGATGTGCCCGGCTTCGCCCGGGTTTTACCCGAGTGAATGTTTGTCTAACGAACATTTGTTAAAACAATTCTCTTTAAACTTATAAAATGTACTCGGCTTCGCCCGGGGTTTTACCCGAGTAAAGGTTTGTCTAGCGAACATTTGTTAAAACAATTCTCTAAAAACTTATTAAAAAATAAAAAAGATATATTTTGATAATTTGAAACTCGTAAATTTGAATCTCTCGATAAAGTGAACATTTTTTCCCAGTCCCTGTGTGCCTTGTCATCCTGAATTTTGTCTTTCCTAATTTTCTACATTAGAAAATCATAGTTTTATCTAGTGAACATTTTTTCCCGGTCCCTTGAGAAATACTCGATAAGTTGAATAAAATCAATATTAATTGGTTCCCTCGGTAATTGGAAGTTAAAGGAATAGTATCTTCGCCTTGGAATTGTATCATTATTCTTGTCGCAAATAAATTGCCGTGTAATCCTGAGATAATCTTACTTTTGATAAATAATATTTAAGATAACAAACTTAGTGATAAGAAAACTTGTTATCTCGTCACAATGGGGGCGCTGCTTGCGAGTTAAATCTACAAATCTGCAAATAACTCTAAGGATATTCAAGATATTCATGAAATTATTTTTCAAAAACCTTCCCGGTGATATACCTAATAATATCCCAAAATTTCACGGCGATTGGATGTATGGTTTTTGAATCTATAGAGTACAGACAGACAGACATTCAATTTTATATATATAAGATAATATAAATGAGTTTTAAAAATTGTAAAAAAAAAAAATGCATCGGCCGGGAATCGAACCCGGGCCGCCCGCGTGGCAGGCGAGCATTCTACCACTGAACCACCGATGCTTAAAAAAATGGCCATATTTAGGTATTCATTCCATTCCGGATTAGTCCGCATAAAAAAAAGTTCTTCAAATGAAAAAAAAAAGAAATAGCCAAAAATACTAATCAAAATGCAGCCGAAAATTTTCCTCAGGTTTATAAAAAGCGACATGCAAAATATGGTACCAATTGGTTCAGTAGTTTTTGAGTTTATCGCGAAACAGACAGACAGACAGAAATTGACTTTTATATATATATATAGAGATTTACTCTTCATATTGTTGGCTTTTTATCTTACATTCACTCTTCATTTTTGGCTTTTTATATTATATTTACTTTTCTTTGTTGGCTTTTTATCTTACATTCATTCTTCATTGTTGGCTTTTTATATTACATTTACTCTTCATTGTTGGCTTTTTATCTTACATTCACTCTTCATTGTTGGCTTTTTAGCTTACATTCATTCTTCATTGTTGGCTTTTTATATTACATTCACTCTTCATTGTTGGCTTTTTATCTTACATTCATTCTTCATTGTTGGCTTTTTATATTACATTCACTCTTCATTGTTGGCTTTTTATCTTACATTCATTCTTCATTGTTGGCTTTTTATATTACATTTACTCTTCATTGTTGGCTTTTCATCTTACATTCACTCTTCATTGTTGGCTTTTTATATTATATTTTACCCGAGTAAAAGTTTGTCTAACGAATCTCTCGATAAAGTGAACATTTTTTCCCGGTCCCTTGAAAAATACTCGATAAGTTGAATAAAATCAATATTAATTGGTTCCCTCGGTAATTGGAAGTTAAAGGAATAGTATCTTGCCTTGGAATTGTATCATTATTCTTGTATGGATGTACCCGGCTTCGCCCGGGTTTTACCCGAGTAAAGGTTTGTTTAACGAATCTCTCGATAAAGTGAACATTTTTTCCCGGTCCCTTGAAAAATACTCGATAAGTTGAATAAAATCAATATTAATTGGTTCCCTCGGTAATTGGAAGTTAAAGGAATAGTATCTTGCCTTGGAATTGTATCATTATTCTTGTATGGATGTACCCGGCTTCGCCCGGGTTTTACCCGAGTAAAGGTTTGTTTAATGAATCTCTCGATAAAGTGAACATTTTTTCCCGGTCCCTTGAAAAATACTCGATAAGTTGAATAAAATCAATATTAATTGGTTCCCTCGGTAATTGGAAGTTAAAGGAATAGTATCTTGCCTTTGAATTGTATCATTATTCTTGTCTCAAATAAATTGCCGTGTCATCCTGAATTTTGTCTTTCCTAATTTTCTACATTACAAAATCATCGTATCATCATGATAATATTTAGAGCAGATTGTTGAATTATAACAGATAAATTAGAATATTTATCTTGATTATTTCTAGGCGAAAAGTTATTTCAAAAATTTTATTTGCTAGAAACCTTCCCAGTACTATACTAAATAACTTCCCAAAGTTTCATGGCGATCCAATGAGTGGTTTGGTCAGGCATAAAGGACAAACAAACAAACAGACACAAATACATTCATTTTTATATATATAGATTTACTCTTCATTGTTGGTTTTTATCTTACATTCATTCTTCATTGTTGGCTTTTTATATTATATTTACTCTTCATTGTTGGCTTTTTATCTTACATTCATTCTTCATTGTTGGCTTTATATATTACATTTACTATTCATTATTGGCTTTTTATCTTACATTCACTCTTCATTGTTGGCTTTTTATCTTACATTCATTCTCCATTGTTGGCTTTTTATCTTACATTCACTCTTCATTGTTGGCTTTTTATCTTACATTCACTCTTTATTGTTGGCTTTTTATATCATATAGAAAATCATAATTTTATCTAGTGAACATTTTTTCCCGTGTCACATTGCCGTGTCATCCTGAGATAATCTTACTTTTGATAAATAATATTTAAGATAACAAACTTAGTGATAAGAAAACTTGTTAACATCGTCACAATGGGGGCGCTGCTTGCGAGTTAAATCTACAAATCTGCAAATAACTCTAAGGATATTCAAGATATTCATGAAATTATTTTTCAAAAACCTTCCCGGTGATATACCTAATAATATCCCAAAATTTCACGGCGATTGGATGTATGGTTTTTGAATCTATAGAGTACAAACAAACAAACAGACAGACATTCAATTTTATATACAGTCGAACCTCTTTAATTCAACACCCCAAGGGATCAGAACTTTCGGTTGAATTAAAGGAAGTGTTGAATTAAGGTTAGATGATTAGGTAATCATCTAACTCGCTAAAATAATATATTTTTAAAAATAGCCTTGTAATATAAATTAATGATATTAATTGAAACCATTGTGTGTTTTTATTTTATTTTCATGATTAACTTTTAGTATCAGTGACAAAATGGCATTAATACATATTTTAGAAATATAAATAATTGTAACAAATAAATTTACTGGTAATGTGTTTCTTTTCAGTAATATAATCAAATATTAACTCCAAAGACCTTATTAAAATATTAAATAATATTTTATTCTAATTGAAAAATATAGCAGTTGAAAGGAAATAAATATGGTAAATAAAAGAAAATTTTAAAATATTATTTAAAAATAATCATGAAGATCTTTTTAAAAATTCCTTTATAGATGTCTGTTTTTGCACCTAAATTCTATTCAGGATGTATTCCAGATGGTCATTTTGAAAAAACATGCATGCCTTTCTTCCTCTGAAATGTCTTTTAATAAATAAATTTTAATGTATTAAAGTCATCCACTGCTGCTGCAGGTGTTATTGATTTTTTGTTTAAATATTTTATAATAATATGGAAATGGAATATTGAAATAAAATGTTATCATAATCATTGTAGCTACATTTTATAAAGATTTATTTATTTAAAAGGAAATTATTTGTAAATTTTAAAAAAACTAAAATAATTTAATGCTGAAATTTAAAAATAAAAAGTATTATTCGATTTAAATCTCCTTTGGATATTTGACATCAGAATTTAAAACGCATATGGAGATATGTATCTTTATTTTGATCTTCTCAAGCTTTCGGGCTTGTCTGCCCTTCTACAGGAGAAACAATAACGAAAATATAACGCCGCCTGATACTAAACTATTATGATTCTATGTACATCTAATATATATATTTATATACAAGGGTATTTTTGCATATTGATTTACTTAAGATATGTTTTTATTTGATTAAGGTATTTACATATTTTACTATTGTTTGCTATATACTAAGATTTATCTTATAGGTTGGAGATTCTATTATTTTAAGTTAGAATTATAATGGTTATTGGCTATTACGTATAAGTTACATGTATTATTGCTGATATTGTTAGCTGGCATTAGGATATATTGTGTTATATGTTTCGGGCAAGTCTATTTTTCTATTGATACTGTTGTGTTTTCTGGATAATAAAGATTCTATGATAAGCCTTTGATATTTGCTGTTTATGTTATTGTAATGTATTATGGGTTCTTCTAATGCGAATGTGTGACCTGTTTCTTTGCAGTGTTGGAAAATTAGGGATCTATTGTCTTGGTTTATTATGTTGCGTTTGTGTTCATATATTCTATTGCTGACTCTCCTTCCTGTCTCCCCCACGTATTTGACTTGGCAGTTATTGCATTCTAAGGAATATATTGCTTCTTTTTTGTTAGTTGGTTTTATGATATTAGAATTATTCTTAGTTAATGGATTTTTAATGATAGAGCCTATGTTAGGGGAATTACTGTAATATGTTTGGATGCCGAAGTTTTTTAAGTAGTTAGCTATTGTTATAGATGTTTGTGAAAATGGAATGTAACATATTGCCCTGTAAATATCAGTGGTTTTGTTAATTGGGTTATTGATTGTTATATTTTTGTGGAAATGTTTTAATATAAAGGTAATTGGGTATCCTGCTTGCTGGAGATTATTTATGATGTTCTGTGTTTCAATCATTTTTGAATTCTGTTGCGAACAATGGGTGTGTATTCTTTTGGTTAGTGTTTTAATTGTGTTTATCTTATGGCTTAATGGGCAATATGAAGTGAAATGTATATAATTTGGTTCGAAACTTGGCTTGTAGTATACGGAGGTTTGCAATCTGTTTTGTGTCCTTGTGATATTAATGTCTAAGAATGGTAGTTTATTGTTATTTTCTACTTCCATTGTAAATTTAATTCTAGGGTGGTAGTTATTTATTATTCCTAGTCTCCCTCACCAACTAATATTAGAAAATACTAAATCATTATTAATAGAAAATAGTTTAGACCAAACAGTCATTAACAAAATAATAGAATTAATAGATATATCTTTAAAATCAAACATTTTTAATTTTAACTCACAATCATATAAACAGATAAAAGGATCACCCATGGGCAGCCCACTATCTTCCCCGTTAGCTGAAATAGTTATGAACACAATAGACAAATGGATAACCACACAATTCCCCACAGACATAATAATATATAAAAGATACATAGACGACATATTCTGTATATGTACAGCTAACAAAGTTAATCACATATTAACCTCATTAAATAACTACCACCCTAGAATTAAATTTACAATGGAAGTAGAAAATAACAATAAACTACCATTCTTAGACATTAATATCACAAGGACACAAAACAGATTGCAAACCTCCGTATACTACAAGCCAAGTTTCGAACCAAATTATATACATTTCACTTCATATTGCCCATTAAGCCATAAGATAAACACAATTAAAACACTAACCAAAAGAATACACACCCATTGTTCGCAACAGAATTCAAAAATGATTGAAACACAGAACATCATAAATAATCTCCAGCAAGCAGGATACCCAATTACCTTTATATTAAAACATTTCCACAAAAATATAACAATCAATAACCCAATTAACAAAACCACTGATATTTACAGGGCAATATGTTACATTCCATTTTCACAAACATCTATAACAATAGCTAACTACTTAAAAAACTTCGGCATCCAAACATATTACAGTAATTCCCCTAACATAGGCTCTATCATTAAAAATCCATTAACTAAGAATAATTCTAATATCATAAAACCAACTAACAAAAAAGAAGCAATATATTCCTTAGAATGCAATAACTGCCAAGTCAAATACGTGGGGGAGACAGGAAGGAGAGTCAGCAATAGAATATATGAACACAAACGCAACATAATAAACCAAGACAATAGATCCCTAATTTTCCAACACTGCAAAGAAACAGGTCACACATTCGCATTAGAAGAACCCATAATACATTACAATAACATAAACAGCAAATATCAAAGGCTTATCATAGAATCTTTATTATCCAGAAAACACAACAGTATCAATAGAAAAATAGACTTGCCCGAAACATATAACACAATATATCCTAATGCCAGCTAACAATATCAGCAATAATACATGTAACTTATACGTAATAGCCAATAACCATTATAATTCTAACTTAAAATAATAGAATCTCCAACCTATAAGATAAATCTTAGTATATAGCAAACAATAGTAAAATATGTAAATACCTTAATCAAATAAAAACATATCTTAAGTAAATCAATATGCAAAAATACCCTTGTATATAAATATTTATATTAGATGTACATAGAATCATAATAGTTTAGTATCAGGCGGCGTTATATTTTCGTTATTGTTTCTCCTGTAGAAGGGCAGACAAGCCCGAAAGCTTGAGAAGATCAAAATAAAGATACATATCTCCATATGCGTTTTAAATTCTGATGTCAAAAAGTATTATTGTTAATTAGCGCACAAAGCCTTAATCCCAGCGTAAAAAAAAAAAAAAAAAAAAAACAATAACACTCGCGACATTGCGCAACGGCACTGCAAAGTGAAACTTAAACTAACCAGGAAGCAAAAGTGCGCGCGCGCGCGATCCAATCGGCGCCCGCCGATCGCCGCCGTAATAACTTTTTAGCGGAAAGTTGTAAGTAAAAAACATTCAACTGTCGAAATTCGAATTTTAAAATGGTCGAACTATCGGAAGTGTCGTATTATCGATATGTCGAATTACGGTTTGTTATTTGATAGGCCGGAGGTCAGGACATCAGAACATGGTCGAATTATCGCCGAGTGTCGAATTGGGGTGTGTCGAATTAACGAGGTTATACTGTATATAGATTGCTACAAAGGGAAAAAAACTACTTGTGTCCTAATCGTACATCATAGCATGCCCTTTTAGAAGCCTTCTAACTAGTTAAACCTGGGCTAAAAAAAAAACACACACCATTCAAATAAATGGGCCTGTGATACAACAAAAATTAATATATACAGTTATCAGCATCATGCGTTCTTAATTCTGTCACCGTTTGCTTTTGGTTCAGTGGTAGAATGCTCGCCTGCCACGCGGGCGCCCCGGGTTCGATTACCGGCCGATGCATTTTTTTTTTTTTTTTACAATTTTTAAAACTCATTCATATAAACTTTAATATATACAGTTATCAGCGTCATGCGTTCTTAATTCTGTCACCGTTTGCTTTTGGTTCAGTGGTAGAATGCTCGCCTGCTACGCGGGCGCCCCGGGTTCGATTCCCGGCCGATGCATTTTTTTTTTTTTTACAATTTTTAAAACTCATTTATATATTATACAAGAATGACATCCCCGGCGCCAATTTATAATTGTAACAATAGTATTTGAATAAAAACATTTAATCGGGTAAACCGATTCAGCTAGTTATTTTATATATGTCATGAACTATGATGATTTTAAAGCCAGTAATGGCTTGCATGATAGGCTCAAAATAAAGTGAAATCTAGATATCAGAAGAAAATGTAGAAACTGGAAATGGAAGAAAAATACCATTTAACTCTATTTGAAAGGGGCAATGCTTGAAGAGTTGCTTTCAAGCAACAAGGTTTTAGAGATATTTTTTTTAAATAAACTTTGTATTATATAAAGTAATCCCTTGCATCTATATTGAGTAAAATTTAATTATGCCTCCAGGGAAGTGTCTTTTCTCTGAAAAGACACTTTTCCTTGGAAGCATGATTAAATTTTATTCAAACTTTGTATTGTATTTTATGGTAAAGATGTTTAGAAAATAATTTTATAACTTTGAATATATAATTAATAAAGCTTTGCCTAGGATTTGTCTTGATTTTAAATTATACATAAGGTACTTGTATGCTAATGATAAGAATAACCTATGATGGAAGGTCGGTGTAATCCCGCATTGGGCACTTTTTTCTGATAAAAAAAAAATGCTCCAACTACTTTTACCCACTATGATTATCATGGCCTGTACCACGTGTACTAGGGATGACTTGATATTCGGCAAACAATAATCACTTTAGGGAATTAAAATAAAGTGATCACTATTAAGAGGTAAACTTTTCCTGTGTGTATGGCTGTCCTTCAATTATACAATCAAAAATTTTGAAAAAAAAAAAATAATAACTAAGCCACGTGGCTTATAGTAAACCAAAAGTTCAGTCCCATTGGGGTTTGCTATAGAGGGTTTTACTGTATGTGTTTTATTTTTAACTACTCTCGTATAAAAAAATTGATTATTTTTATCATTCACAATAATATAAGATTAACCTAACACATTCCATATCAACTCCAAATTGGATTAGGTTTTTTTTTTCTTGTATCAAATATCATAATACAAGGTATGTCCCATAAGTTCCCGGACTGGGTCCATAAAAAAAAAAAAGGTAAGATTTTTTTAAAATTTTTTTATTAAAACTTTTCAAAGTAATCCCCCCTTGCTTCAACGCACCAGCGCCATCGTTTCTCCCAATTGTCGAAACAGTTTTTATAAGCCTCTTTTGGAATGCTCTTCAATGCTAACGGCGATTTTTCTATTATGTCATCCCTGGTGTCAAAATGTCTTCCTTTTAGAACTGCTTTAAGTTTGGGGAACAGGAAAAAGTCATTTGGTGCGATGTCTGGGAAATAGGGTGGTTGAAGTAGGATTTGTGTCCCGTTTTTCGCCAAAAAGCTAGTCATCAAGTGCGCTGTGTGAGGGCGAGCATTGTCATGGTGTAGGATCCAGCCACCATTAGTCCATTTTTCTGGCCTTTTTTTTTCGAATCGCTTCCCTTATACGGCGAAGAATGCCCAAATACATATCCTTGATAACTGTTTGGCCTGCAGGAAGATACTCGTGATGAAAAATGCCCTTTTTATCCAAAAAAGCGACCAGCAACACCTTGTTTCTGGATTTCAATAATCTGGATTTTTTGGGTCTAAGCTCACCCTGACATCTCCACTCGGCAGATTGATGCTTGGTTTCAGGATCATAGCCATAGACCCATGTCTCGTAGCCTGTGATTATCTTGTCTTTCCATTCCGGATCCGTTCTTGTCATTTCCAACATGTCCTCACAGGTTGCAAGCCGACACAGTTTTTGCTCATTAGTGAGGAATCTTGGGATGAATTTTGTAGGAGTCTTTTTGATTTGGTTACGATCCTTCCAATCGTTGTTTTAGAGATGCCTGTGTCTTGCTCTAGCTCCAGCAAAGTGGTTCGAGGATTTTCTTTTATCAAATCGGTGATTTTTTGCACATTTTCATCAGTTCTTTGAAATTTTTGGGCGTCCTTGACGAAGATCATCTTCAATGGAAATTCTGCCAGCTTTAAATCTAGAATGCCATTCAAAAACAATTGTTCTCTTTGGGGAATGCTTTATTAAGCATTTAAAATGTTTCGGTTGCTGACATTTGAAGTTTCACACAAAATTATATGCAAATCCTCTGCTTCAATTTTCGTTCCATCGAAAATCGCCGCAGCGCTATGTGTAACCTTTAAATAAATTAGAATAACTTTGGGGCGCGTGCACGTACCGCCTCGATATTGGTACCACCGTGTAGCCTGATATTTTTTCTATAATAAACAGTCAAATTCATTTACATTTTTCATTTATTTATTTCTTTATGGACCCAGTCCGGGAACTTATGGGACATACCTTGTATATTGTTGTGTGGGAGCCTGGAAGTCACAGGGCCGTACTAAGGGATGTAACTTTTTATTGGTGCCAGGGTTGGGGCTGGTTCGGGGATGCATCTTGTCTGTAGCTTCTTGGCACTCGGGTCGGTCCTCTGTAGGGTCGGTCGGTGCGGGTCGGGCCGTCTTCATTTTGCGTTGATCCAAAAATGGAACTTAAGTCAAAATTCTCTACAAAATAAATAAAGAGAGCAAGCAAGAAAGTTGGTCCGTGGTCAAAGTGCAATTTCTCACCGAACTCTGTTGTTCGATGACTTACAGAGAGAGTTTAAAAAATTAATAAAAATTAAAAAAAATTTTAATTAAAATAAAAGAAAAAAAAATTCTAAATCGTGAGCCTTGCTAGTTAAGATAGCGGGCGTGTGTTAGTCGCGCCCACGTCTTAGGCGTTCAGGGTCACGCCGTGGTTACACAACAATATATACAGTTAAACCTGTCTATAGCGCCCTCCTCTCTATAGCGCCCGATTTTAAATATGTAGTATGATGCGATTAACATTAAAAGTGACCTGTCTATAGCACCCTATTTTGGTGAGTCCCAAGAGGGGGCGCTATAGACAGGTTTAACTTTATATATAATTGATAGTAAAAAGGCATATATTGGATTGAATAAAAGATTTATTTGCCAATATTTTGGTTGGCTGAATGCCAATCTTTATCAAGGCATTACATTTTTGTATATACAAACTCAGTGCCGCATAGTGTTATAATATCACAATTGAAATAATTTTTAAAATACAAAGTAGGTGGCGGAAATATATATTCTGAATATAGAGCAATCCATAATATCTATATTTTTAAAATAAGGTTCAATTTGGATTCAATAAGAGATTTCAATTATCCAATATTTTGATGGACCAATCATCGATCTTTTACGAGGTTTGTTTTTGTTTTAAGCACACACACACACACAAGCCTTTTTATTGGGGCATCCAGCCCTATACATGATTCCCCTCTACAGGATTTAGCAAAGGAAGATATTTCGAAAGTAAAAACTAGAATACAGGAAGTAATAAGGAAAAAGAAAAGCGAGAAGAAAGAAAAAAAAAAAAATATAACCATATATACAAAAAAATAAACATACAGAGCAAAAGGAACCATACATGATTAAAAATTTAAATTAAAGTACCAATGTTTAAAATATGTCAAGGTTAGGATATCATTGAGAGGGCTAGTGTTGAATCAGCCGCATTCAATCTTCGTTTTCTTCCTCCAAGCAAACCACGACATTCGGCGCTTCCATTGTTCTCCAACGGACATTGACTGCGGCCTTGTAGAATTTATATAAACCGAGGGAGAGACCCTGATCAACCACCAGTGTGTTCATCCAGCTGCAAATTTGTTGGCAGTCAGGTTGAGACCAGGGTAAGTCACCCAAAATTTCTTTCCTCTGTTTCTCTAAGCAAGAGCATCCAAATATTATATGCATAATTTCGTCTTGGATTCTGTTTTTACACAGATCGCAAGTTAGAGTCAAATCAATTTTCCAGCGATTTAAACGATTTTCTGGGAAGATCGTCCAAAGGAGTCTCAGTTGTGCAAAAAATCTTTTAATTGCTAGAAGAATAGTTGTGAATAAATATCGTTCTGCTGTTATTGAATTTTTTAGGTATTTGAAGTGACTGTAATGTGAAGTATTTAGGATTTTCGCCATGTCGTTTTGGATGCTTTGTTCGGTTGCTATTCGAATAATACCAGGGATTTCAGTCATTATTGCAGCGTAATCCGGACAACCCTTCAGGAACGAAAAACCGTTTGAGTCTAAAATGGTTGACAGGTTTTCGACAAAGGTTAAACCAGCCCTTTGATTGCTGTGTAATGTCCAGAGGTGTGACAAACATGCCCGGGGCAACCTACTCTCTTCCATTTTCATAATCCTCACCCAAAATCTCAGGACCTGTTTAATAATGATAACTTCCTGTGATACTCGTCCACACTCCATTCTTAGCATAAAGCCCGGAGTATACTTTGGTAAATTTAGGTAGCGTCTTAAGAAAATATTCTGAACCTGATCAACTACCTTTACTTGGTTGAGTGCCCAGCAGGGTGCGGCGTATAGCATGTGAGGTAAGACCGTCGAATCAAGTAATCTCAATGCCGCATTTATAGAGTTCATCTTGGATTTTGTCAGAACCTGCCACACAGCGCCAATTGCTGCCAGGGCTTTGCCCTTGTAGTGTGACGCTACCTTGTTTAGTGAATTTGCACTTGTAAGCGGATATCCCAAGTATAGATATTTCGTAGTAACAGACAGTTGCCTCTCACCCCAGAACCATTTGTCATTTTGTGCTAATCGACCGCCGTTTCTGAAAACTACAATTTTTGACTTATTTTCATTCAGGGTTAATAAATTTGTTTCAGAATATTTTCTTAGCATATTGATTTTTATTTGAAGGTTATTTTTGGATTCTCCAATCAAGACAATATCATCTGCGTATAGTAGAATATGAACATATCCATAATTTGGGAGATATATTCCCGGTAAATCTGAATTATTGTAGAGACCGATTAAATCATTTATAAAAAGTATAAATAAATAAGGTGACATCGGCTCCCCTTGTAAAACTCCCGAACGCACCTTTATTGGCGCAGTGAATGAATTATTCCATTGCACTACCGCTGTCATATTTGTGTAATAATCTTTAATTAAGTTAACAAAACGGTGGTTGAGACCTGCATCTACCAGTTTTCTCCATAATAATGAGTGGGGCACTGTGTCGAAGGCTTTTTTTAAATCCACGAAGAACATGTAGCATTTTCTTCTCTTTCGGCTTGGAGTCATTTGAATCAGGGATAATAGAGTGAATATATGGTCTTGACAAGAGTGGGCAGCCCTGAATCCCGCCTGGTTCTCAGGAACTATATTTCTCCTTTCGATCCAACTGCCTAGACGAGATTTGAGTATTGATGTAAATAATTTTGCTATATTGCTTAAGAGCGCAATGCCTCGATAATTAGAGGGGTCGTCTGGATCACCATTCTTAAAAATTGGTTGAATAACTGATTTCAACCATGTTGTCGGAAATTCAGACGTTCTCAAAATTCTATTAAATATATCCTTTAAGGAAATTAGATAATGTTTTTGTTTTAAGCACACAGCAGGTCGCTCGCTTCAGGTGAGCCACAGACGTCTTACAGGTTTATTGGGATATAAACCATCTATGATATACGAGGGCCATCCAATAAATAAGTTTCCCTATTTTTTTTCTGCGAACAAAACATTGTAAAAATTAGTTAGTAGTGTAAGAAAGGGTCACTAAGATGCGTTGGAAGCGCGTGACCTTCAAAATCACACTACTCGTACGCGCAAGTCCGTAGCGCTTCAGTTTCCATGGAGCTACCACTGGTGAACGTGTCCACTTGCGAACTCCGTTCTATAATTCGTTTTTCCACGGCGAAAAATGAAACTGCGGTCAATAATCATCGCAATTTAGCGTCAGTATGAGCATCCAAATGGTTCACAGATGGCGTTCATGGTTCTTGGAAGGACGGCAAAAGCGCCGTGCGAAGTGGCACGGCCTGTTACTGCTACGGACAATGCAGCCATTGCTGCTGTTCGGAATGTGGTGGAAGCAGATCGCTGCATCACCATTGCCGAAATAATCATTCGACTGCCTCCTGGAATCAAAATTGGACGCTCTTTGATTGGAACAATCATGTCAGATGTTTTGAATTTTCGCAAAGTCTGCGCAAGATGGGTCCTGCGTTTGCTTTCGGGAAAATCACAAGCAACAACAGATGGAGGCAGCCCAAGCTTTCCTGGAAATGCATCGAAGAGATGGATATCAACTGTTTTCCCGTATTGTCACTGGAGATGAAAGCAGGGTGCATCATTCAACTCCAGAAACAAAACAACAAAGCATGGTGTGGAAGAAGCCTGAGGAAAGTGCACCAAAAAAGGCGAAGGTCACAATCTCTGCAGGCAAAGTTATGGCTATCGTCTTTTGGGACTGTAAGGGTGTTTTATTGGTTGGCTACCTGCCCCCAAACACTACGGTTAACGCTGCGAGGTACTGCGAAGTCCTCACTAAACTCAGAGCTTCAATAAAATGGAAATGTCCTGGACTTTTGTCTCGGAAAGTGTTACTTCTCCATGACAATGCTCGCCCTCACGCAGCTCGAACGACCCAAACGTTGCTGGAAAACTTCAAATGGGAAATTTTCACACATCCACCTTATTCTCTGGACTTGCCCCAAGCGACTTCCATCTTTTTCCAGCACTCAAGTTGCACCTTGGAGGCAAGCACTTTGCGAATGATGACGAAGTGCAGGCGGAGGCTAACCACTGGCTACGAAGACAGGACATGGCTTGGTACAACAGTGGTATCAAAAAATTGCTACAATGGTGCCAAAAATGTTTGGACACAAATGGTGATTATGTAGAGAAGTAGTCTATGAGTTGTATAATGAAAATAAAATAACTGCATAATTATAAATAATGTTGTTTATTTGTTAAAAAATAGGGAAACTTATTTATTGTATGGCCCTCGTACATTTTGAACAAAAGTAAAAATAGTCAAAAGAAAAAAAATTGTAATAGGTATATATATTTTCCAATAATTAAGAGATTTTTTTTTTTATAAAACCATCAACAATTGATATTGAAATAACTCTGGGAAAAAATAAATACATATATAATATTTTTTTACCATTAAAAGAAAATCACCACGTTTTTATCGCCTTCATTTCAAATATTATTGCGTGGCTACGTCATGTCTGATCCTAACATAAATAATAATAATAATAATAATAATAAATATCTAAAATTAAAAGTGAATTTATTTCTTCAATTAATTGAAATCTCTTAATTATTTATATTTATATAATTCGTGGATGGCTTTTCTTGATTTATCAAGAAATTGGGTTGGCCAAATATCAGGGAACAGGCTAAATCAATGAATAGTTGATTTCTGTTCCACCAGATGGCGCTCTGCCTTCTGAAAAGCACATGTGCTCCTGGTCAGGATATGCCATTTTTAATATTGATTTCAACACCTGATCTTTTTATCTTTTATTTTTTTCTTTCGTTTTTTAATGTGCTAAGCGTATTTACGCAAGTTTGGCCTTAAATACCCATTTCTTGGTTTTTCAGGAAGCCATTGGGATCAAAAATTATTTTTTGGTCGCAATGGTTCAGCCTACTCCACGCTGACGAGCGCCAAAAGCGCGAAACGCGTTCGTGGATGGCTTTTCTTGATTTATCAAGAAATTGGGTTGGCCAAATATCAGGGAACAGGCTAAATCAATGAATAGTTGATTTCTGTTCCACCAGATGGCGCTCTGCCTTCTGAAAAGCACATGTGCTCCTGGTCAGGATATGCCATTTTTAATATTTATATATCTATTACATTGTTTTTCTTTTGACTATTTTTACCTTTGTTTAAAATGTATATATTAGATGGTATATCACCCAATAAGCTTGTAAGACCACCGTGGTCACCTGAAGCACGCGACCTGCTGTGTGCTTCAAACAAAAAAACCTTGTAAAAGATGGACGATTGGTACATTGAAATATTGGATAATTAAAATCTCTTATTAAATCCAAAATAAGCTTTATTTAAAAAAATGTTGAGCTATTTATGCTAAGAATCATAGACAAATAATATTATTACAAACAGATATGCTTTCGATTATTTATAAGATTCTTGAAGCTCTTTTTGTTGTTTCAGTTGATCATTTTAATGTTTTTCTTGCTTGATAAGGCACAATTTGGATTATAGATTATAAACACAAGGTACTAAGACCAAATCCAAATAAATAAATAGTGTGTTTCGGTAACAGCGTTGTTACCATCTTCAGACAAAAGTACTGAATGATTTGAATTGAACTCAGTAAAAGTACTGAAGATGGTAACAACGTTGTTACCGAAATGTAACGCACTATTTATTTATTTAGATTTGGTCTTATTACATTGTGTTTTTTCTTGCTTGTTCATCTCTGATAACAGTTCTGTTGACACATGTTGTGAAAGCCTTCTCACAAAGTATTTTAGGCAGAATATGGAAGCAATGCTGCTATTGGAAGGTGTTGTAAAGAAAACACATTGCTTTGTTACCTTTTCTACTATAGTACTCTGATCTGGATGATAACCATTCCTGCTGCTATAATAGAACCAACCTCTCATGAGTATCCACCCAAAAATATAGAATTGCCCAGTTGGTTTATGTTAGTTCAAGTCAGTTTTGACTATATATTTTTTCCAATTTTATATTTTGATCTTGTGTTACTTTTAGATTTCAATCCAACTTGTGCCATTTTAGCTATGCTTCCATCTCCTTTCTCTCTTTACCCATCATCTCTCCTTATTTCTTTCTCTAGGAAGGTTCTCATCAGATATATATTGATGGCTTCTTGATTTAATCATTATGTAAAGGTAAGCCATTGATATTCAACTCTCTTTCAAACTTTAGGGGAGATCTGGAGACATTTGACCAAATCCGAAATTAAGCCTAACCTGATTGGGTAAATTTTTACACTTTTTGGTTAGAAACACAAGGTAATAAGACCAAATCCAAATAAATAAATTGTGTGTGATGTTTCAGTAACAACACTGTTACCGAAACGTCACACACTATTTATTTATTTGGATTTGGTCTTATTACCTTGTGTTTGTAATCTATAATCCAAATTGTGTCTTATAACTACCGTATTTGGTTAGATTAAGGTTAGTTTTGGATTAAGCCAAATCTTTCCAGGTCTCCCTTATTTTCTTTCTTCCATTTTGATCTCTTCTACACTCAGTAAGGGCTTCCATTAACCTGAATTTCCCCTTTTTTATTTGTAACTAATTGCCAATAGAAGGGGGGTAGGTAAGATTTGAATTTGTGAAGAAGAAAAAAAATATTTTTTTCTCAAAAATATTTTGAGAGATTGCTCTCTCTTTTTCAAATTATTCCACAGTAAACAAATTCTTGTAGATCATATGAAAACAACTTTGTCATTGGTCAAAAAAATAATTAATGATTATAATACATTAAAAATGGAAAATAATAATAATAAAATAAAAATATGAAAATTAAAGGCTTTTGTGAAATTAGCGATGCAGTATTTTTTATAATGTTTTTTGAAACAAAATGTAAGGAAATAAAAAAATAAAAACAAATGAAGTTGAATGTGATTATTAGAAAGAAAAAAAGGTTAAAAGAGACACATAAGGTTAAATATTTTGAGAAAAAGATTTGAATTGTTTTCACCAAGTTTTCCTCAATGACAACTTCCTTGTATACCATAAAGATATTCAGGGGGCCTCTCACCTCAGTGGCGAATTCCTCCATTTTGACAGTTGGCAGTCCATTTAATAAACAGTAGAAATTACATATTACCACAGCTAAAATAAAATTGGGATTTAAAACTTGTGACCTTAGAATTATAATGTTACAACCACCTTGGGCTGTTATAATCAGATTTCCCTGTATAAACCATTTAGAAAATATATGAATTATTATTTTATTTTTTTGCCATCCCTAGTACACGTGGTACAGTCCATGATAATCATGGTGGGTAGAAGAAGGTGATTGCTTTTACTGTAAGTGCACCACATTTCTTCACATGTGAAAAGCAGTTCGACTTTGCACTTACAAATGTGCCAGAGCCCCTTTTGGTTACTTGCACTCGCTGGTGGGATTGGACTTTTACAAGAATCAGGGCCTATTGGAGCATTTTTTTTTTAAATCAGAAAAAGTGCCCAATGCAGGAATCCTACCCGAGTTGTAGCCGTCAATAACCAATGGTTTAGACCATCCTTCCACCGACCCCCCCCCCCCCAGGGTTTTCAATATTCAGTTAAACCCTGTTAAAATTAACCCTAATGGGATTAGGTTCACTAAGGTTTACCATAATAATAATTCAATATGGGGGGGGTCGGTGGAAGGCTGGTTAAACTGTTTGGTTTTCGACCACTACGACCCGGGTTCGATTTCCCGCATTGGACATTTTTTCTGTTTAAAAAAAAAATGCTCCAATGGCCCCCCGATTCTTGCAAGAGTCCAACCCCACCAGCGAGTGCAAGTAACCAAACGGGGCTCTGGCACATTTGTAAGTGCAAAGTCGAACTGCTTTCACATGTGTAGACATATGGTGCGCTTACAGTAAAAAGCAGTCGCTAACTACCCACCATGATTATCATGGCCTGTACCACGTGTATATACTAGGGATAAGCAAAAAAATAATAATTCAATATATTTTTGCCCCAGAATTAGCGCTCCTTTTTTGGGTTTGTTATAATGGGAGGTTCATGATATTTCCAGATTGTGTCAATAATGTCTTACTCTATCTTAATGAAAAAAAAAGGGATGAGGTAAATTTGGATCATAGATAAGCATCAAAATGTTAAACACCAAACCAAATTATCAAATTTTGTGCAACATCCAAATATACAGTAAAAACCTCACTTTAAAAAACCATGGATATATCTAGACTTCCTTTATATTGAGCTAGGTTAATCCAAAACCCAAACTATAGGACAGAATATCTCTGTAAAGGACACATTATTCAAAAAAAGAGGATTTTCCACTTCTAATTCAAAGAATAACATTTTAAACTTTTTTTTTCTTATCTGCTATTAAACGAATTCCATGAGTTCATTCTCCTCAAGCTGTTTGATGATAAGCAGAGGCCTCTCCAAAAGGTCCTGTTTAGTATTGATATAAAGTGTGTAAACAAGATAGTTGTATACACACTTGATAACAATACTAAACAGGACCTTTGGGAGATGCCGCTGCTTATCATCAAACAGCTTGAGGAGAATGAACTCGTGGAATTCGTGTAATATTTACACAAGAGGATAAGATACAACAACAACAAGAACATGCTGTGCTTTTTTATTTTTTATTATTTTGTCTGATGATGGTAACAATGCTGTTACCGAAATGTCACACACCAATAATTTAAATGGATTTGGTCTTATTTTCTTGTAACTATAAAGGACACTTAGTTGCAGAGCCAATGTGTTCTTAGAGAGAGTTAGAACTGTCCTGTTATAAGAGATAATCTGAATGACTGTCCTCTATAAAAGACTTAGTTGCAGAGCCAATGTGTCCTTAGAGAGAGTTAGAACTGTCCTGTTATAAGAGATAATCTGAATGACTGTCCTCTATAAAAGACTTAGTTGCAGAGCCAATGTGTCCTTAGAGAGAGTTAGAACTGTCCTGTTATAAGAGATAATCTGAATGACTGTCCTCTATAAAAGACTTAGTTGCAGAGCCAATGTGTCCTTAGAGAGAGTTAGAACTGTCCTGTTATAAGAGATAATCTGAATGACTGTCCTCTATAAAAGACTTAGTTGCAGAGCCAATGTGTCCTTAGAGAGAGTTAAAGCTGTCCTGTTATAAGAGATAATCTGAATGACTGTCCTTTATATAGAGGCGTCCTCTAGTGGAGTTTTATCTCATGGGGGTTCTACTTCATCTGATATTTAACCTATCCTAAAATTTAAAATAACTTTATGAAGATTTTTTTTAACAAAGATAAGCATAAGAAAAATGCATCCCCTGATCGTGCAACTAAAATTTGCTGATGGCTTGCGCCATCCATCTCTTGGAATAAATATCAACTAATCATTGATTTGTAATTAATCCAGAATTGGCCAAATACCCATTTTTGATTAATCAAGAAAAACTAACAATGCATACATTTCAAGCTCTTGGCCCTCATCAGTATGGTGTAAGTTGTACCTCAACGACCAAAAAAATTGTTCTTTCAAGTATCCTGAAAGATCATATATACCTCAAATAGATTACTATTTCTTAACTAGCTCTGTTTGCATGCATACCTTTAATTATAAAAATTACCTTTAATTCTAAAATACCCGACCAGTTTATCAGCCTTGTTTACAATTCACAAATTCAGGATTTACAATAGTCCAGTGTATACCCAATTAGCATGAAGTGTGGCATTATAAATACCAGACCAGTTTTACCAGCCTTGTTTACAATATTCCAGTGTATACCCAACTACCATGAAGTGTGGCATTAAAAATACCAGACCAGTTTTACCAGCCTTGTTTACAATTCACAAAATCGGGATTTACAATAGTCCAATGTATACCCAATTACCATGAAGTGTGGCATTATAAATACCTGACCAGTTTTATCAGCCTTGTTTACAATTCACAAAATCAAGATTTACAATAGTCCAGTGTGTACCCAATTACCATGAAGTGTGGCATTATAAATACCCGACCAGTTTTATCAGCCTTGTTTACAATTCACAAGCTAGGGTTCACAATAGTCCAGTGTATACCCAATTACCATGAAGTGTGGCATTATAAATACCTGACCAGTTTTATCAGCCTTGTTTACAATTCACAAAATCAGGATTTACAATAGTCCAGTGTATACCCATTTATCATGAAGTGTGGCATTATAAATACCTGACCAGTTTTATCAGCCTTGTTTACAATTCACAAGCTAGGGTCCACAATAGTCCAGTGTGTACCCAATTATCATGAAGTGTGGCATTATAAATACCTGACCAGTTTTATCAGCCTTGTTTACAATTCACAAATTCAGGATTTACAATAGTCCAGTGTATACCCAAATACCATGAAGTGTGGCATTATAAATACCTGACCAGTTTTATCAGCCTTGTTTACAATTCACAAATTCAGGATTTACAATAGTCCAGTGTATACCCAATTACCATGAAGTGTGGCATTATAAATACCTGACCAGTTTTATCAGCCTTGTTTACAATTCACAAAATCAAGATTACAATAGTCCAGTGTATACCCAACTACCATGAAGTATGGCATTATAAATACCTGACCAGTTTTATCAGCCTTGTTTACAATTCACAAAATCAAGATTACAATAGTCCAGTGTATACCCAATTACCATGAAGTGTGGCATTATAAATACCTGACCAGTTTTATCAGCCTTGTTTACAATTCACAAAATCAAGATTTACAATAGTCCAGTGTATACCCAATTTTTCATGAAGTGTGGCATTATAAATACCTGACCAGTTTTATCAGCCTTGTTTACAATTCACAAAATCAAGATTTACAATAGTCCAGTGTATACCCAATTACCATGAAGTGTGGCATTATAAATACCTGACCAGTTTTATCAGCCTTGTTTACAATTCACAAAATCAGGATTTACAATAGCCCAATGTATACCCAATTACCATGAAGTGTGGCATTATAAATACCTGACCAGTTTTATCAGCCTTGTTTACAATTCACAAATTCAGGATTTACAATAGTCCAGTGTATACCCAACTACCATGAAGTGCGGAATTATAAATACCGACCAGTTTTATCAGCCTTGTTTACAATTCACAAATTCAGGATTTACAATAGTCCAGTGTATACCCAACTACCATGAAGTGTGGAATTATAAATACCTGACCAGTTTTATCAGCCTTGTTTACAATTCACAAAATCAGGATTTACAATAGCCCAATGTATACCCAATTACCATGAAGTGTGGCATTATAAATACCTGACCAGTTTTATCAGCCTTGTTTACAATTCACAAAATCAGGATTTACAATAGTCCAGTGTATACCCAATTACCATGAAGTGTGGCATTATAAATACCTGACCAGTTTATCAGCCTTGTTTACAATTCACAAAATCAGGATTTACAATATAGTCCAGTGTATACCCAATTACCATGAAGTGTGGCATTATAAATACCTGACCAGTTTTATCAGCCTTGTTTACAATTCACAAAATCAGGATTTACAATAGTCCAGTGTATACCCAATTACCATGAAGTGTGGCATTATAAATACCTGACCAGTTTATCAGCCTTGTTTACAATTCACAAAATCAGGATTTACAATATAGTCCAGTGTATACCCAATTACCATGAAGTGTGGCATTATAAATACCTGACCAGTTTATCAGCCTTGTTTACAATTCACAAAATCAGGATTTACAATAGTCCAGTGTATACCCAATTACCATGAAGTGTGGCATTATAAATACCAGTCCAGTTTTACCAGCCTTGTTTACAATATAGTCCAATGTATACCCAATTACCATGAAGTGCGCATTATGGAAGGCCCTTCGAGTTTTATCAGCCTTGTTTACGATGCACACGCCAGTGTCACACAATGGTATCTAGGGAAGGACGCGTGCCGTCGTACCGAACCACCCTATCTTATCTCAGAGTACAAAGTTTTTATATTTCCTTCTTGTGATGCAACAAAAAGTTTTGGTGCTGTCTAGGGTCGGAAACTTCTAGTCTGCCTGGGGATGATGGGGACCATGAGGAGCAGAGAGCCCTTTCCCCACAGGTAGAGATCATTCACAGTGTTCCCTCACACATATAATTAGGGCAATCATACATCCAATCTTACATGATGTTAGCAGCAGTGTTGCAGTAGCACTAAAATTTTTGTATTAGCAAAGAGCCAATACTTAAAGGTTTTTAGAAATACACTATTAATGTGAGCACACACAAATCAAAATTATTATAATTAACTGATATCCATTCACTTTTTACACATGTTAGGCTGTTAACACTGCTGCTTTACAAGGATGGGCAAATGAACATTTTACAAGGATCTCTGTTCACCTGAATCCTTTCTATTTTTACCTTCATGCACTATGGAGAACAAGAAGGCTCATCCAATAGACAGGAAGGATCATCTGACCATGCTGTTAACAAGGGGAGCAAGACTTGAATGCCAACAGCTGGGCTTCTTCCTGATTCGTCCATTAGCCCCCTGGTCCACAGGTGGTTTTAGCCTCCTCCAGACCTTGTTCTAACAATTCCCTCCTTCTAAGCCTGTTTGTCCCAAACAGGACAAAATTCTTCATCAGTCTTCTGGAGGACCTTTTAAACTCCTGAATGTCTCTGACCACATTAGGCTTGTCAGCTGTCCTAAAACATAATGCTGGGATTAGTGTTACACCTTGCTTGTTGAAGAACTATGTTCTAACTCTGCCCCTCTTTCCATTCTTAGTGCTGACACCATTGGCTCTTGTTGTTGTTGAGTAAACTGCCTATCGCAGGACAATGGTTCTCCACATGATGGCGGCCATAGTTCACTCCTTTTGAAGATTTCATCTTTGACTTGGTTTCTTCTTGAGCATATCCTGGAACCACCATTTCAATATCATTGGGAACTTCTATAGTGTTCCTTTTACATTTCTGCTCAAGGCGGACTGTAGATCATCTTTCTTTGCTGTTGTAGTGTCTTCCAAACTCGCCCTCTTGTCTTCCGTGCTTATCCCGCACATTTTCATCCTAGTAGTCAGTCTCCCAGAGGCTGTTGGGGCTGTCCATTTTCCAATGTAAGTTTTCAGTAGGCCTCACATTTTCTTGTTCCTGGAGCTTTCTCCTATTGGATGAAAGTAATAGCCGTGGAGCTTTACCAGGCGCTTCTCCCAAGGGTTGTGCATAACACTGAATAATTCTTCGCCGCATTGAAGCACTATACCTTAAGCGAGTGATCCAACCAGGTACGAGCGACTACCAAATGTGGCGTCCCTCAGTAATCACGATGACGGGCAGATCTGTCATCTATGATCAAGCAAATTTTCAGGAGTAGGTACAGCGGGCATTAGCCTCTCCTCAGGAGGAACCAGAAATTGCTTTAATTGAGCATATTGCTCAGCAGGAAATTGAAAAAACCCTGGCACCGATACCAAAACCTACAAGACATCTCGCCCTCCCCCCTCAAACACACCCAAGCTATTGCCAAAACCTATGTACGGCGACCAACCTAGAATTCCCCCTCCTAGAACTCAGTACCCAAATCAAGGAGGAAGATGGGATACCAACGAATAATGGACCTTTGAGGGAAAGCTGTTTTGTTTCCACTGCGGACTGCACCCTGGTCACGTCGTCCACTACTGCTGTGATAGGCAAAAGGAAAATGAAGAAAATAGAAATGGATATTTTCAAAGAAGACAAGAACCAAGGATGTTCTATAACTTTCAACCCAATTTCCAAGAGCTAAATGACGATCCACAAAAAAATTTCAGCCACTATCGAAGCCCCTTCCCTTACCCTGGCTGAAGAAGACAAGATTCATCCTCTGATATGAGATCTAGCTGGTTGCCTCGCCATTATTATCAGGTAAACTAGAAGAAGCATCCTATTTTGGAAATCCTTCCTTGTCTACTACATTAGAATTAAAAGAAAATTACATAGATGTTAAAATAGAAGGAAAAGTGACGCATGCCCTTGTCAACTCAGGAGCCTCATATTCTGTCATTTCTGATGTTTGCTCAAACTGACGTCATATTACGAGTGACTAACAGTAAAATTGTAAGGCCAAAAGGACGACGTACGTTGAAACTGGACTTAAATTACTGCTATGGATAACTTTAAAAAGTCCTATCTAAGAATAACATTATGACTGCAGTCCTCCATTACGACAAAATTGAACTTTTCCTGTAGGACTACAGACTTAGATAGGACTTTTGAAAGTTATCCATAGCGGTAATTGACTCTGCAGATGATACACTTTTTTTTAGAAAAATGCTTAGTTGAAGATGCACCCAAGATTGTGTCACCTCTTCACTATGAATTTGAATACAGAATCAGACCTAACTATTTTCAACTAATCGAGGTAACCAGTCGTGACATTTAAACGAAGCAATCATGGTGGCACAATGTCAAAAGGTCTGTTGTTGGAACAAGAAATAGTGGCTCCTTCCTCTGTCATCTCACTATCCAGTAACAGAGGTAAAATGTGAATGGTGAACTGGAGTTCATATCCAAAGATAATCCCACAGGGCATGCATGTATAATAGTGTCATTATTGATGATAGTCAGCTTTGTACATTAATTGAGTGTGACCAAGTTGAAACAGGAACAAAATATTCCGAATACACAGAAATTGCACACATTTTAAATTTACTCACTCGATAATCAACAAAAAGAAAAACTGAAAAATATTTTAAGAAACTATAAAGATGTATTCGAATTCTGAAAATTAAAGTGTTCAATGACCAAACTGTCAGGCACCGAATAGACACTGGAGACCACCTACCCATCAAGCAACAACCTTATCGAGTAGCACCAAAAGAATGACAACTCATTCAAGATGAAATTTGTAAAATGGAGAAACTTGTCATCGTACAGCCTTCTGAAAGTCCATCGGCTTCCAACATGTTATCAAGCCGTCATCCTATCAAGTCTAGATGACGCAAATCTCCAGGAAGGTTATTTTCCCAGCAACAGATCATCTGATTGTTTAAAAACTTATGATCCACTCTGATAAAATCTTATCGCTGTTTGCACCGAGCTATCACTCTTCGACCTCGGCTTATCACAATGTACCGAGAGCAGTTTATCAGCAAATAGCAGGCCCTTGGGTATTATATAAATGATTATCATTTCAGGGCAGTCAGGATAGTCAACATGTCCAACCTGTGGTTTGCGGATCTCGTCAAGCACTTCCTCTCCCCCTATCAGAACAAGCCTTCCCCTCAGCCTCAGCAATCACCATCTCTCTTTGCCTCTGCGCTGCTCAAACAGCAACAAAGAACTCAGGTGGGATCTAAACACAGATTTCAGCATAATTTAGAGATTGTTTCATAGACATTGGAAACCTTATATAATAGGACACCTTATTTATAATAAACTACAGTAGAACCTCCATGAGAGGACACTCCGACAAAGGACAGTTGTCATTGTCAAAATTACCATCTTTACTATTTAACAACTCTCAGATAAGAAGACACCTCTTTGTAAAGGACACTTTTGCTCTGCAACTAGGTGTCCTTTACCGAGAGGTTTTATTGTATTATCCAAATATAAATACTGACGTTTAGATTCATTCTGTGAGTTACTTCTTATATATAGGGATGGTTTTGCTTAGAAGCTTTTAATATTGTTAGGACATAGTAGATTTACCTCATTGATAATACTCACATTGGAATAGAAACAAAATTCATTGGGTAAATATATGTAAGAATGCTTTTTGGTTATTGTTTTTCTTGGTGATTTGTGAGCATATCATATAATTATTTATATAAATCTCTTACCCCCATTGAAATAGCTATCTTTTTATTGTAAATTTCTATTAAAATGTGGAAAGACCTTTGTTCCAAGTTGATGAAAGTTCTGTGAGACTTTGTCCAAAACTAAGATGTTTTTATTAGCACCATAAAACCTCCCTTTAGTGGACACCCAGCTAGCGGACACCTCTCTATAAAGGACAGTTTTCATTTGCAAAAATACCATTTTTAATATTTAGCAACTCTCCAGTAAGAGGACACCTCTCCCTAAAGGACACTTTGGCTCTGCAATTAGGTGTCCTTTACAGGGAGGTTCTACTGTATATATTTTTAAAAATATATTTATAATTTTAATTGTTTACCAACTTTAATTTATATACCCTACACATTGTATTAATATTTTCCTTCAGATTTTAACTACATAGGTTGGGAAAGGGCAATACCTTGAAAGTTCACAATAAAATAGGTAATAAGACCAAATCCAAATAAATAAATAAATAGTGTGTGACGTTTTGGTAACAGCGTTGTTACTGAAATGTCACACACTATTTATTTATTTGGATTTGGTCTTATTACCTTGTGTTTATAATCTATAATCCAAAGTGTGCTTTTTCAAAATTTATTTTTATTAATATAAATAGTACATTATAAAGGACTGCGGCGTATGATTATAAAACAACACTTGAAGTTGCACCGCATAAGTTTCTTTTCTGTGAAAAATCAATATTTATTTCAAAGAGAAATATTTACTATTTCTAACTTTTTGGATGAAGTATGAAAGGGTGAAAATATGAAGAGTAATGGCGAACGGAAAAATAAAAGTGTCCAGGGATGGGAATCGAACCCACAACGTTCCGCTTACCGGGCAGATGCCATGTCCACTAGGCTACCCTGGACATGGCATCTGCCCGGTAAGCGGAACGTTGTGGGTTCGATTCCCATCCCTGGACACTTTTATTTTTCCGTTCGCCATTACTCTTCATATTTTCACCCTTTCATACTTCATCCAAAAAAGTTAGAAATAGTAAATATTTCTCTTTGAAATAAATATTGATTTTTCACAGAAAAGAAACTTATGCGGTGCAACTTAAGTGTTGTTTTGTAATATAAATAGTGTTTTATAAAAATTCCAAAATATTTACACAGGATTCAAATATCAAATAAATAATTGTATAGGAATAAAAATATAAAAGAATTGTGGAAGAATTGTCTCTGCCTTTCACTTATTTAAAAAATGGTAAATTTTTCTTTGCGCTACAGACATTTTGAATTATGAGCATGTCTCTGGAATGAATTATGCCCTCAAACTGAAGGGTACCTCTATGTGTTTACTAGAAATGTGAAGAAAAACTCCAATTCAGTTTGATTGACATGAACCTGTATGATTGTTGTCTATTGTCATGATGTTTATGTCATAGTTTGTTAGGAGAGATGTCTTTTCCTTTAAATTTATTCCACTGATTCATAGCCTATCAGTATGATAAAGCAAAATTTGGGTTCTAGATTATAAACACAAGGTAATAAGACCAAATCCAAATTAATAAATAGTATGTGATATTTCCATAACAACGCTGTTACCGAAACGTAACACACTATTTATTTATTTGCATTTGGTCTTATTACCTTGAGCCTATCAGTATAATAAGCACAAATCTATTCAAGGCTAGGCAATTCTTTATTGTAATCCAGCAAGATTTCTGTCAAAAGTCCTTTGATGGGTCTACAACAAAATTCAAGATTTTACCCAATATTCGAAAGACACAAGGTTATAAGACCTAATCCAATTAATTTAATAGTGTGTGACGTTTTGGCAACAGCGTTGTTACCATCTTCAGACAAAAGTACTGAATGAACTGATTCAGTACTTTTTTTGTCTGAAGATGGTAAAAATGCTGTTACTGAAATGTTACGCACTATTCATTTATTTGGATTTGGTCTTATTACCTTGTGTTCTATAATCCAAATTGTGCTTTATAATATTTGACAGAGTTTACCTCCCATTGTTATATCGTAAGATTTCCTAAATTCCCTCTGTGCAGGAGAAACAGCTGGTGAAGAGGGCAGAAGATGACCTCACAGAATGCCTGAAAATCCTTCAGGAGAGCCAATGGCAGACTGAGAAAGTGTGCGGCCTCGACATTGTCCAGAGCTGTACTTCTCCCAAATATGGAAAGATCTTCAAATTTGTTGTGAGTATTCTATTGCTTACTTGATACAATCTACAATTGTCTCCTGGTATTTATACACTGAAGATTGCCTCATGAATTCAGCACTTGCTTTAATTCAACCCTTTTTCTTTTCTTTTATTTTTCTCAAATTACAACCATTTCCTTTTATCATCTATAATTCAGTCATTTTTATAATCCCAAAATCAGCCTAATTACTTTAATTAAATTGGTTATATTGTGGCGAAGAAATAATTTATTATTTAATTTAATTATTCAATGAAAATATTTGGAAACGGATTTAATTTAATTATTCAATATAAAATAATGATAGAAATATTTATTTGCATACTTGCTCAAGATTCTCTAGCTGTAGATAGTTTTGTTGAGTGGTTGATAATTGTCGACTAGTCGTGCTGACGTCATCAATAAATACGCTTACATCTTAAGATATACAAATACTTGATTTTCTACGCTACAATATATATAACTCCATACCGCAATTTTTGTCTGTGTTTTCATCTTCTATTCACCACAATAGAATCTCTATAAAAGGGCACTTCCTTCAGAAGACAACTTCTACAAAATACAGTTTTCATCACCCAACTTATAATTATTCCATGTAGATGCTCTACAACTAGGTGTTATCCTTTAGAGAAGTGCTTTAGAATTTAAAGTCTGCCCTAAATTACAGCCAGTTAAATTAAATAGGCGCATTGGAATTCAAAACACTATTGATTTAAAAAGGTCATCCTGTACTTGTTTAAATTTGATCTTGTTACCTTCTGTGAATCTAAACTTGACTGTCTATCATCATTTGTGGAGAGCTATACTCTTTTGGAGAGCTGCTAATAAGTAGAAATGCTAATTTTGGTTATATGTAAACTGTCCTTTGTATAGAGCTTTCCTGTAGAGGAAGTATCTGCCCATGGAGGTTGTACTGTACCACATTAGAGGAGTGAGTGCAAGTAACAAAACGGGGCTTTGGCACATTTGTAAGTGCAAAGTCGAACTGCTTTTCACATGTGTAGACATGTGATGCACCTACAGTTAAAGCAGTCGCCTACTTCTACCCACCATGATTATCATGGCCTGTACCACATGTACTAGGGATAAGCAAAAAAAAAAACATTAGAGGAGATATGGACATTTGGGAGAGGCCCCTGCTTATCATAAAATAGCTCAAGGAGCATGAACTTATGTGGAATTTGTGTAATCTTGTTGTTGTTTCTTATCCCCTTGTGTGAAGATTACACGAATTCCATTAGTTCATGCTCCTCGAGCTGTTTTAAGATAAGTAGCGGCCTCTCCCAAAGGTCATGTTTAGTACATCTAATGCAAGCCAAAATGTGTTGTGAAGTTGCAGGTTCCAAGCTACATTT
The DNA here is from genome assembly GCA_030710605.1 of Cordylochernes scorpioides. Taxonomy (NCBI): domain Eukaryota; kingdom Metazoa; phylum Arthropoda; class Arachnida; order Pseudoscorpiones; family Chernetidae; genus Cordylochernes; species Cordylochernes scorpioides. The sequence goes on from CP092874.1 coordinate 75,541,655, forward strand.
TGGGCTAGTGGGGTAGATTTTATTATTTTCTATCTTCAATGGGTTGAGATGGCTTGTTCTAAATCTTGTTATTGTTGTTTTATGCTGTCTATTTCTGAGGTTCAGAGCTCCTCCTGGGTCCACTCCACCGTACCAACTGTGCTTAGGTGGGTCTTTGCTCTGTGTGTGCGCCATTGGGAGCGTCCTTGTCGTGCGCGAAAATTGCTCCAGGGGTGTCCCTGTCTGCTGAAAAACCAAGGGGTGCACACAGTAGTACCACCCTCCCGCCTTCGCGTTGGTTCCCTGCATAAACCTCAGAACCTCAGAGGTCCTTGATTCGATGACAGATTCAGGGAGTACTGTGACCAAAGGGTTCGGGGGCCAAAGGGGGGGGGAGTCCTATTGGAGCGTAATACGGGTTTAACTAAGTCCTAACGAGAGGGCTCGGTCAGCAACCTTGCCATGAACTCTCGAAGATGCCTGTGGGTTTGATTGGTCGACCCCATCGAGCCAGACCATAATGGCGGGCGCGAGGGGCCAAACAATGGCCGCTCGGTGCATGGATAATGCATCATTCCCTTTTTGGCTGGGTGACCTGGATGTCAGCAATGGGTGTGCATTCACGCGCCGGTTTATGGACCTTTGAGGTCTGGGAAACCATATTGCTCCAAGTCTGTGCTTAGGTGGGATCCTCCAGTTCTTGTTTATTTTTGTTTAGGCTGCCGTTTCTATTTCTTTAAAAGTAAGTTTATTTTTCTGTGGCAAGGGTTCTTTTGTGCCTTTTTTCGCTAGCGCATCAGCAGACTCATTGCCTTCAATGCCAACGTGTGAAAGTATCCATTGAAGGTGAATTTTTAAGGTTTTTGAGAGTTTTTGGAGATAACCAATAATGTTCCTGCTTACTTTGTCTCTAAGTTCCCCTGTGTGACTCAAGTGTTGTATGGCACTTCTACTATCAGTAAGAATCCATATATATTGATAATTAGTTATTTCTAATGGATTTTAAGGCTTCATAGATGGCTATAAGTTCTGATCTGAAGTCTGAGCAAAAATCTGGGTTTCTTCTGTTTATTTTCTCAATGCCATTTGTGGTTTTAATGATACAGCCACTGCCAGTGTGTCCCAACTCGTCTCTGCTACCATCGATGTAGAAAGTTATTGAATTTTTAGGAATGTTATTAATTATTTCTAATGAGAATTGTTTTAAGTATTTGGATTTTGGTATTGTTTGTTGGAGGGTTCATTTAAAGGGGCATTAAAAATAACATTTTGTTGTGGTTTGCATAGAGAAAATTTTTCTGCTAAATTTTTTTTTCCTCTTTATATTTTAAAAATCCATTTCTTTTGGCCAGGTGGAGAGGGCCTTCTTTTTTTAATCATAGATTGGATTCCCAATTAAGTATGCAATTGGAAGTTCTGTGCTTGTTTCCATAACTCTTGATTTTGTTTATACATTTTGGCAGATTGTAGCTTCTATCTTTTAAGGGCATAACGTCTGCTTTGTAAAGTACAATATCATTAGGGCAGGTATTTCGAAGACCTGTAATAATTCTAGCTGCGCTTAGTTGTATCCTTTCCAGTGATTTTAGATTTGTTTCAGATGCTGTACCTTAGATTTGATATCCATATTCCAGGATAGGTCTAATTAGAGATGTGTAAGTTAATTTTAGTGTGGTTGCATTAGCTCCCCACTCTCTTCCTGAAATATATTTCAGCATTTTTAGTCGGTCTCTTCCTTTTCTAATAACTTCTTCAATATGCTTACTGGAGTTAATTTCTGGATCCAGGGTGTAGCCGAGATATTTAGGATGTTTATTATATTGCAATTGTTGTTCTTTCAGAATTATTTTTGGTCTTATTTTGTTTAGTTTCTTATCAGTAGTATAAAGACAGGTTTCAGATTTTTGGGGGTTAAATTCTAATTTATGTTTATTAGCAAATTTTTCTAGGTGGAGAAGAGTCTTGTTCAAATCCCTTTCAGCTTTTTTCCAGTTAGTGTTGCTGCTCCATAGAATAATGTCATTAGCAAAAAAGTCCAATATCTAAAATGTTTTCTTCTATGCCTGCAATAAATAGGGTGAAGAGAGTTGGGCTAACGACTGATCCTTGTGGTAATCCTTGGTACAATTTGAAGGTTTTAGATAGAGTGCGATTATATTTGACTCTGATATATCTATTTTTAAGGAAATCATTTATCCAAGTGATAGCTTTTCCATCAATTTTGAAATGTTTGTATAATTTTGTAATTAACTTTTTTTTTCATACCTTGTCAAAAGCTTGTGTAAGATCTAAAAAAGCAGCTATGGTCTGGTTAGTTGGTTTTCTGTTTTGTGCATCTTTTACCTTTTGTGTGAAAAATAAAGAGTTGGTCTATTGTCCCATGTCCTTTCCTAAATCCATATTGTTCTTCGGGTAAGAGATTTCTTTTGTCGAGGTCGTAGGTGAGTCGTCTGAGTATAATTTTTTTCCATTAAATTGCAGCAAATACTTGTGAGGGAGATAGGTTGGTAGTTTTTTTGGGTCATCCGCAGATTTGTCAAGTTTTTTAATAGGAATTACTGTTGCAGTTTTCCTGTCTTGAGGCAATTTTCCAGTTTTCCAGGAGTTATTGAAAATATGAAGAAGTCTTTCTTTGCCAATTTTGCCCAAGTTTGATATCATTTGGCCATGAATTCCATCTGGCCCAGGAGTCTTGTTTAGGTCAGTGTTTTCTAATGCATAAGCTAGCTCTTTCATATTGATTTTTTTCATGGAAAATATTATGAGTGCTGGTGACATTTTTACAGTCATGAATAATCTTTCGGGCCTTTTTTTCAACTTTCTTATCTTTTATTTCAAATTTGATTTTACTACTTAATTGATAAGAATTACCTAAAAGATTAGCAGCATTTTTATCATTAGTTGCTGGGGTATCATCTGTATTCTTAATCATATTTGTGTTTTCAGTTTGTGGCTGGGCTCTGTCAATTTGTTTTGCCAAATGCCAAAGTTTTGTATTTGGGTTTTTTGGATTCAGGTTTTCACAAGTTTGTTTCCATTTTTCCCTTTTCATATTTACATATAAAATTTTTATTTTTGCATATACAATGTTCAGTTCAGTTCTAGAATTTGTTTGGTTTTGGGTGCACTTTTTTTTGTATTTCATTTCTTTTAGTTATAAATGTTTGAATATCTTTTGCCTGGTGTTTATAATTGGTGTAATCTTTACACAAGAGGATAATAAACATCAACAGAGGAGATATACTTCACTTTGTGCCATGAAGCACCAACTATTACCGTTTTTTCCCACTTTTAATTCTAAGAATAATATTCCGTGTTTCTCAGAAAACTATCTTCTTCTTATCTGCTATCTTGTTTACACAGTTGATAACAGTAACTATTTAAAACATGCTGTGGTAAAATTTCTCATTCAGTACTTTTGTCTGAAGATGGTAACAACGCTGTTACCGAAACGTCACACACTATTTATTTATTCGGATTTGGTCTTATTTCCTTGTGTTTATAATCTACTAGCCTAATGACCCGGGCAACGCCCGTGTTTTACCCGATTGAATGTTTTTATTCAAATACTATTTGTTACAATTATAAATTTGGCGCCTTTAATAAATGCATATATTAGTTAATAACTATAGCCTATGTGCTTTATCTGTCTATGTACTGTTGACTTCCATAGGCGTCTCATACTGGGAAAAGGAAAGAGAGGATTCCATTTAGTTATGGTGGGGGGGGGGGGGGGGGGGGGGGCAAAGGTGGCGTGACCGTAGCCAACCAATAGGAGGGCGCCATTCCAAAAAAAAAGCAAACAGTGACAGAGGCCGATGAGAAATGACGCTTGTAACTGTATATAGAATAATCCAAATTGTACCTTATCAATTTCTATGCAAATAAACTCTATTGAAGATAATTAGAAAAAAAGGATTTCTCATGCCTAATAGAATCTCATTGTAACCACAACCTGCTAGTCATAAGATCATAATTCTAGCCCCAATTTTCAAGTCCTGTCTATTTTATAGCCATGGTTATAACAGCAAGGTAACAATAGTTCCCCAAATAATGTTGTACTGAAGTTTGACTCGTAAAATATTTTTTTTTTTGGTAAATTCAACTAATTTTCTAACTCTTCACGTAGTATGTTATGAAATTGAAGCTACACCCCTGTACTAATGTCAGCCCAGAACTATGGTATAGAGGTTAGCTTTTTGTCTGAATTTTTTTATTATTTATCACTACCACAGAGTAAAGTTTTTTTTACTGAGGTAATAAGCACAATGCATTGCTTTAATACATAAAGTGAGAGATGCCTCTTTTGGTACATATCAGAGTATTAAAAATAATGAAGGCATATCCTGACCAAAAGCACAGGTGCTTTTTAGATGGCAGAGCACTGTCTAGTGGAGCAAAAATAAACTAAACGTTTATTTAACTTGCTCTGTGATATTTGGTCAACCTAATTTTTTGATAAATCAAGAAAAGCCATCCACGAACGTGTTTCGCGCTGTTGGCGCTCGTCAGAGTGGAGCAGGCTGTACCACTGAAACCAAAAATATTTTGGTCCCAGAGGCTTCTTGAAAAATCAAGAAATAGGTATTTAAGGCCAAAGTTGCATAAATATGCTTAACACATGAGAAAACAATAGAAAAAAATTAAAAGTGATCAGAGTATGTGATGAAAGAAGATATCCTGATTGGACAACTATTTATTGCTTTATGGCAGAGGGCTATCTTCTAGGGAAAATATCAACGAAACTTTTTATTTCTGAAAATTGGCCTTTCGTGAATCAACAAGAAGCACCAACAGACACTGGCCTTCCTTGTCAGTGTGGTGCAGGCCAACAAACCCATCAAGATAATTATGTTTTAAAAATAATGTTTTGGGGTACAGTAGAACCTCTCTGTAAAGGACACCTTGTTGCAGAAACAAAGCATTCTTTAGAGAGAAGTGTCCTCTTACCAGAGAGTTGTTAAATAGTAAAAATGGTAATTTTGTCATTGAAAACTGACCTTTATAGAGAGGTGTCCTCTCTTAGAGGTTTTACTGTATAATGTTTTTTTTTTTTAATCAAGAAATTCCCACACATTTGACCTCAAATAACTATTTTTGGATTGTCTGTCTTTCTTGTTGATTCAAGAAAGGATATTCATCAACTTCTGGAAATTAAATAATAATTATGTTTGTTCTCAGTTGATATAATTTACTTAGAAGATGCTTTCTCTCATGAACAAATATTTAGTTGCACATCAGAAGCTTTTTTTTATCACTTATACTCATGACCTCTTCTTTTCATTTTATGACTTTTTAAGCATACCAGGGTTTATAGTCAATTCTCAGCAATGAGGTACCACTGGGCTAGCAATAATTAGATCCAATTAATGATAAAGCACAATTTGGATTATAGATTATAATAAAAGAAAACAAGACCTAATCCAAATAATTTATTAGTGTGTGACGTTTTGGCAACAACATTGTCACCATCATCAGACAAAATTTTTTTTTATTCTTTTGTCTGATGATGGTGACAATGTTGTTGCCGAAACGTCTCACACTAATAAATTATTTGGATTAGGTCTTGTTTTCTTTTATTATAGCTCCAATTAGTTAATGTGTATTAATTTGCATAAAAACATTTGATAATTGGGACTGGTTTTGCCATCCCAATTGATGAGGATTGGCTGAAATATGGTTGGAGAGCCATTTATTCAAATCCCGTTTAACTTTGTTGTAAATTTGTGTCCAGGGGGTTGTCCATTCTTCGCCAGAGAAGCTGATGTCCATGTTGAGGGACAAAGACCTCTCCCAGTGGAACCCCACCCTCAAGTCTTGCCAGGTAGCCCTACTCCACATCACTTTTATAAAATGGCAGATGGCCATGGAGGTTTGGTAGTTGCCATTGTTGTTTATTATCTCCTTGTGTAAAGATTGCATGAATTCCATGAGTTCATGCTCCTCGAGCTGTTTTATGATAAGCAGCAGGCCGCTGCTTCCAAAGGTCCTGTTTAGTGCATCTAATGCAAGCCAAAATGTGTTCCGGAGTTGCAGGAGCCAAGCTACATTTTGGGCAAGTGGGGTAGATTTTGTTATTATTTTCTATCTTCAATGGATTGAGATGGCCTATTTTAAATCTTGTTAGTGTTGTTTGATGCTGTCTATTTATATCTACATATATAAAGTCAGACTTTTACCAAAGTGTGCCTGGATCATGGTGCCATGATCAACGAAAGCTACATCCCATTCCATGAGATTGTACTTGTAGGGTGGCCAAGTACACATGGCTATGATAGACATGATGGGCAAGAGAAGGTACACTGCTAGTGTGCCTGGATCATGGTGCCATGATCAACGAAAGCTGAACCCCTACACCCCACTCCATGAGATCATGACGTTGTACTTGCACGGTGGCCAAGTACACATGGCTATATGATAGACATGGTGGGCAAGAGAAGCTACACCATTGTTTATGTGGTTTGTGAATTTTCAGCCATGTTATTGATAAAGGACATGGAGGGGAGTCCCAGAGTGTGAACTTGAGAATTGTGCTGAACACTTGTCATATGGGGAACTAGTTGTTCACAGAGATGGTGTGACTTGGCTCCAGAGTTTACTTTGAATATATCCAGTCACTGACCTGAGGTCCAGTCACTGACCTGGGGTCCAATCACTGACCTGGGGTCCAGTCACTGACCTGCGGTCCAGTCACTGCCCTGGGGTCCAGTCACTGACCTGGGGTCCAGTCACTGCCCTGGGGTCCAGTCACTGACCTGGGGTCCAGTCACTGACCTGCGGTCCAGTCACTGCCCTGGGGTCCAGTCACTGACCTGGGGTCCAGTCACTGACCTGGGGTCCAGTCACTGCCCTGGGGTCCAATCACTGACCTGGGGTCCAGTCACTGACCTGAAGTCCAATCACTGACCTGGGGTCCAGTCACTGACCTGGTGACCTCCTGCAACATGGGAAGTGGATGGTGTCAGCAGATTGTCCTTATCTCTCTCTTGTACTCCAAGAGGTTTCATTTACATCTTATATGGGGTAAGGCACAATTTGGATTATAGATTATAAACACAAGGTAATAAGACCTAATCCAAATAAATAAATTGTGTGTACGTTTCAGTAATAACGTTGTTGCCATCTTCAGTACTTTCAGTACATTCTACATTCAGCACTTTGGTCTGAAGATGGTAACAACGCTGTTACCGAAACGTCACGCACTATTTATTTATTTGGATTTGGTCTTATTACCTTGTATCTTATATGGGAATATATGGCTAGTGGAATATATTACATCTCTATATTCACTAGGTAATAAGACCTAATCCAAATAAATTAATAGTGTGAGAAGTTTTGGTTACAGCGTTGTTACCATCTTCAGACAAAAGAATTTTAAAAATGATTAAAAATGAATAAATGTAAAAAAAAAACTTTTTTTAAATTTTTTTTGTCTGATAATGGTAACAACGCTGTTACTGAAATATGTCACACACTATTAATTTATTTGGATAAGGTCTTATTTTCTTGTAGCTATAATCTATAATCCAAATTGTGCTTTATCATCTGTGTATTTAGAAGGCAGTTCAGCTTTGCATTTACAAGGTACCGGAGCTCTGTTTTGATTACTTGAGTTTGGGCTTGTGCAACTCCAGGTGATGGCACCGAAGCAAAAAAATAAATTTTAAAAATGTGCACATTGCAGGATTCAATCCTAGGTTGTTGACAACTAACAGTAGTGTATATCATCACTCAGCCACCAACACTGCTCCAGACCAACCATGTTCCAAGAAGAAAGATCGGGGGGTAGGTGGAAGGATGGTTTAAACCGTTGGTTTTCGACCGCTATCAACCCGGGATAGAATCCCACATTGGGTACTTTTTTATGATATATAAAAAAAAAGTGCTCCAATGGCCCCGATTCTTGCAAAAGTCCAACCCCCCCCCCCCCCCCAGCGAGTGCAAGTAACCAAACGAGACTCTGACATATTTGTAAGTGTAAAGTCGAACTGCTTTTCACATGTATAGACATGTGGTGCACTTACAGTAAAAGAAGTCGCCAACTTCTACCCACCATGATTATCATGGCCTCTATCATGTGTACTAGAGATAAGCAAAAAAAAAAAAGAAGAAAGATCCAATTTCTGCAGCATTTATTTATTTATTTATTGTTACAAAAGCACGAAGTCCAAGGAACTATTGTGCTGTGCTAGTATTATTTACATATATATGATTAAATATTTACATGATGGATTAGTAGTGTTTTTTAAATTATTGTACAAATAGTTATAAACTTAACAAAGTTCTCATAAGATAGAGTATATACACAAAGTGAATTTGGTAATGTTTCAAAGTATCTACATACAATTTGATTAGTCAGAGGGCAAGTTAAAAGAAGATGCTCTGGTGATTCAACATCTAAGCAGCATTCACATGTTGGATCATTGATAACATTCAGCTTGAATAGGAAACTTAAGAAGGGTCCTTTGCCTGTTAAGAATAAAGTAGTAAATTTTTATCAGAAAAAATGAAATTTGGGACAGCAATTGGAAAGAATTTCTTGAACAGTTCATTAGATTGAGAAAGATAAAACTTAAATTTTAGATCCAGATATAGTTTATTTAATACTTTTTGAAGGTTTTTTTTTTTTTGAGTGTTTGATCTGTGAAAGAATTTTTGCCATATTATACTTTGTTTGTGATAATTCAAGATAATCGGACAGTAAAGGAGTTTTCGCTAGTAAATGTGTGATGTAAGAAGATGAAGTCCTATAAGCATGAATGCATCTGATAAGAATTTGATATTGTATAGAATTCAACTTGGATCTTTTTGCTGCAGTGATAAAAGGAAACCAAACATTTGATGTATAGCTTATTGTAGAGCGTATCATAGCTTTAATAAGATCAATCTACGCCGAGTATCAATGCCCCAAGTACGTGCACATAATGAGAATAATATATTCTTAAGTTTCGTAGCTTTCATAATTATATTGTCAACATGTGTTCCAAAATTAATCTTATTTTTTGGTCTATGATTTTTAAAAATAACTCCCAAAATTTTAACAGTTTCTGAGGGTTGAATTATAACTAGAGATAAGCAAAAAAAAGAAGAAGAAAGATCCAATTTCTACAGCATTGAATACTACCCTGATCATATAGTATATTGAAGCCTCCAGGCACCTCTACCTTCAATCCATGTACAAATATGTAAAAACTCTGGAACATTTCAATGACCTGGTAGGAACTATACCAAGGACAAACACCATCACAGGCTCTGACACTTGCAAAAACCACATCTTTTGAGTTTCTACTTTGTTTTTACTCTCTCAGTGTCTATTATTGAGCTAGTAAACCCTTGGCTAGAGATTTTACAATGAGAAGAGCTTCAAGAAATCTCAAATGAAGCTTACTTAGCACTGATCAGACTTGTGTGTTCAGGTACTTAAGAAGGTCACCAACAAGGTTGACATTACTCACACAGTGTCCTGTGATGCCCTGGGAGGAATGGTGTCCAGCAGGTAATGTCTCCCTCCCAGCTGGACTTCCACACAGCTGACACTGGACGGTGCAGAGACTTTGTCAACCTCCGTTGTCTCCACCACAGGGACACCACCTACTTCCAGACTTTCAGGAACATTGACTTCCCCGAGCTGGCTCCTCAGTCATATGTCAGGTAACATGGCATCCCCTTACAGCCAACACAAAATTATGTGTATGAGAAATCAAAACTATTATAGTCGCATATGATTCTTTTAAAAATTAAACAATTATCTACTGCCCTTACATCAATTAAAAATTAATGGGAAGACCTGTCTCTCATCAGTGGTGAACACTCTCAGAGGTTTTGCCAGTTTAATCAACTCTCTATAAGTCCTGTTTTCATTGCCAAAATTACTACTTTTACCAATTAGCTGCTCTCCAGTAAGAGGACACTTCTATCTAAAGGACACTTTGGCTCTGCAACCAGGTGCTGTTCTTGAGAGAGAGTTTCACCAAGAAGCTATCAATCATATAGAGGTTCCACTGAATTGAGTTGACCCCACTCTCTATAGAAGGCTGACAAGGCTTTATATTCCAGGGGAGTCCAAGGTCCCAGTCTCTATGTCCTCACCCCATTGGAGGGTGACCCTTCCAAGTGCCATTTTGAGTGGATGGTCAATGTCGATCTCAAGGTAAGTTGCCCTTTCTTCAACCAACAGTCAAATATCAACTCAAGGTAATAAGACCAAATCCAAATAAATAGTGTATAATGTTTCAGTACCAGCATTGTTACCATCTTTAGACAAAAGTACTTTTGTCTGGATTTTGGATTTGGTCTTATTACCTTGTGTTTTATAATCTATAATTCAAATTGTGTGCCTTATCACAGTCAAATATCCTTTAATGGGGATACTCAGGAAAAACAAAATTAGTCTTTTTTTTTTTTTTACGTACATCCTAAATACAAATGGTTCAGACCATTGACCAATCATTGTAGGTAGACATGATTTGTGGGTTTTGACAATTAGAAAAAAAAAAAGGGAGAAGGTGATGCCTCAAATTTTATATTAAAAAGGGGATTCGAGTAGCTTTGGACCTGCTCTTCTTCATCATAGAGAATGAACTTTTTTTTTTTTATTATTCCTAGTACACATGGTACAGGCCATGATAATCATGGTGGGTAGTTAGCAACTGCTTTTACTGTAAGCGCATCACATGTCTACACATGTGAAAAGCAGTTTGACTTTGCACTTACAAATGTGCCAGAGCCCCGTTTGGTTACTTGCACTCGCTGGTGGGGTTGGACTTTTGCAAGAATCAGGGGTGCCATTGGAGCATTTTTTTTTTTTTTAAATCAGAAAAAAGTGTCCAATGCGGGAATTGAACCCGGGTCGTAGTGGTCAAAAACCAACCGGTTTAACCAGCCTTCCACCGACCCCCCAGAGAATGAACTGATGTGATAAAAAGAATTGTAAAAGCTTTTTAAATAAAAAAGTTGCTTATAATAAAGATTTCATCACAACATTCACTGCTGACAGACATTTATCTAGGATAACCGAATATAATTAAGGTAATACATGTATTTTTAGAAAAAAATTCTTTTGTAATTTATTATAATTTATAATGTAAATTGGGCGTGTTTAATACCATTGGAACTTTATTAATTTTTTTAAGAATGTATCATGAAATAACTTGGTGATGGATAAATTTGCATTGATACATTTTTTGTGTGTGAACAAAGGGAAAATACAAATATTATTTTAATCTAAGTGAGTGAATAAATTTAGAAATAAAAGCTAAAAATATTATTTGAAAAAATTATTATCTTTCAAAAAATCTTCTTTGGTTGTTTGCTTATAGGCTAGAACACTATTTAGCATGCATTCTTGATGAGAATCTCCGAAAGACTCCTCATTATTTACACCAGTGACTAGCGGTCATTTAAGTTAGGCCTAAATCATCCAGGAGTAAACAAAAATTATGAGTCTTCAGCACCAATAGTTGCAAGTATTGTACCACTTCTAACCAAGTATGCATACGCTAACTACAGTATTTGTGCCCCACGTGCCAAATTATTGCAATGTTGGCAATAAATTTGCATATAAACCAGAATTATCCAATGTTTTATAAAATTTTATTTAGAAAATCGGTCAAATTATCAATTAATTGAATTATTTCTTGACGAATTAACGCAGTTATTACTGTATTAAAAATTGATCCCAAGAATTGAAAGGAAATATAGATGTTAGCCCCTTACTGACCATCCAGAAGTCTGGAATTTTGTCGACTTGCATGATCACCAGGGTTGAAAGAATATACAGTTAAACCTGTCTATAGCGCCCTCCCTATGGGACTCACCAAAATAGGGTGCTATAGACAGGTCACTTTTAATGTAAAATGTTTACATTTTAATGTTTAAAATCGGGTGCTATAGAGAGGAAGGTGCTATTTAGAGGGGGTGCTATAGACAGGTTTAACTGTACCAGATTTCTACGTGCTCATGAATCTTTTGTGGATCTCATGAAATCAAAAGCCATTCCAGACTAATGAGGGCCTCCCTCAGTCCAAAGCCATGGTGGGCATTCTGATTTTTTCCAAAGTTTGTGTCACTTCCTGATTCTGATAGTTTGCAGAGACAGTCAATAGATGATACATACTTTTGGGGCCAATTTTGATGGGAGAGATAACCATTCTTTTTTTGAAGACCCTATTCAAAAATGCAAATTCTGTATGATATTTTGGTATTAGGCATTTGTCACCAGAATGGAGACTCTGGTGTCTTCTAAAGAACTCTGGTCTGAATGGTGGTGTTATTAACGCTGCTCTTATTGTATTAAATCTTATTGTTTTGGTCTAAATTTTTATTCTCCAGCTGGATAAGTTGACTATTTCTTATCTGGTTGACCTCTCTTCTGATAAGGTTTCAACTTGAAAATATGAAAAAAGTTTTCTTTTTTTTAATCATTAAAATTACAAGGTAATAAGACCAAATCCAAATAAATAAATAGAGTGTTTCGATAACAGTGTTGTTACCGAATTGGTCTTGATACTGAATTTATTTGGCCTTATTACCTTGTAGCTCTAATCTATAATCCAAATTATCATAGTCATTAAAACATTGTATCCCAAGTTGAGAGGAAGGTTGTCTGCAGCCAAGGTTGCGACCATGGTAACTTTGTTGTGAGAGAACTTGTCAAAACTAGGGTAAGTTTGTTGTGAGAGAACTTGTCAAAACTAGGGTAAGTTTGTTGTGAGAGAACTTGTCAAAACTAGGGTAACTTTGTTGTGAGAGAACTTGTCAAAACTAGGGTAACTTTGTTGTGAGAGAACTTTTCAAAACTAGGGTAAGTTTGTTGTGAGAGAACTTGTCAAAACTAGGGTAAGTTTGTTGTGAGAGAACTTGTCAAAACTAGGGTAAGTTTGTTGTGAGAGAACTTGTCAAAACTAGGGTAACTTTGTTGTGAGAGAACTTGTCAAAACTAGGGTAACTTTGTTGTGAGAGAACTTTTCAAAACTAGGGTAAGTTTGTTGTGAGAGAACTTGTCAAAACTAGGGTAACTTTGTTGTGAGAGAACTTGTCAAAACTAGGGTAACTTTGTTGTGAGAGAACTTTTCAAAACTAGGGTAAGTTTGTTGTGAGAGAACTTGTCAAAACTAGGGTAAGTTTGTTGTGAAAGAACTTGTCAAAACTAGGGTAACTTTGTTGTGAGAGAACTCTTGTCAAAACTAGGGTAAGTTTGTTGTGAGAGAACTTGTCAAAACTAGGGTAACTTGTTGTGAGAGAACTTGTCAAAACTAGGGTAACTTTGTTGTGAGAGAACTCTTGTCAAAACTAGGGTAACTTTGTTGTGAGAGAACTTGTCAAAACTAGGGTAACTTGTTGTGAGAGAACTTGTCAAAACTAGGGTAACTTTGTTGTGAGAGAACTTGTCAAAACTAGGGTAACTTTGTTGTGAGAGAACTTGTCAAAACTAGGGTAACTGTTGTGAGAGAACTTGTCAAAACTAGGGTAACTGTTGTGAGAGAACTTGTCAAAACTAGGGTAACTTTGTTTTGAGAGAACTTGTCAAAACTAGGGTAACTTTGTTGTGAGAGAACTTGTCAAAACTAGGGTAACTTTGTTGTGAGAGAACTTGTCAAAACTAGGGTAACTGTTGTGAGAGAACTTGTCAAAACTAGGGTAACTGTTGTGAGAGAACTTGTCAAAACTAGGGTAACTTTGTTGTGAGAGAACTTGTCAAAACTAGGGTAACTGTTGTGAGAGAACTTGTCAAAACTAGGGTAACTGTTGTGAGAGAACTTGTCAAAACTAGGGTAACTTTGTTGTGAGAGAACTTGTCAAAACTAGGGTAACTGTTGTGAGAGAACTTGTCAAAACTAGGGTAACTGTTGTGAGAGAACTTGTCAAAACTAGGGTAACTGTTGTGAGAGAACTTGTCAAAACTAGGGTAACTTTGTTGTGAGAGAACTTGTCAAAACTAGGGTAACTTTGTTGTGAGAGAACTTGTCAAAACTAGGGTAACTTTGTTTTGAGAGAACTTGTCAAAACTAGGGTAACTTTGTTTTGAGAGAACTTGTCAAAACTAGGGTAAGTTTGTTGTGAGAGAACTTGTCAAAACTAGGGTAAGTTTGTTGTGAGAGAACTTGTCAAAACTAGGGTAACTTTGTTGAGTTTGTTGCCACTAGGGTTACTGTGTTGCGAGAGTGTTGGTTACAACCAGAGTAGCAGTGTTTCCAGAAATATTAGTGCAACTAAGGGACCTGTTGTAAAGGGAGTGTCTGTGTTGCGAGAGTGTTGGTTACAACCAGGGTAGCAGTGTTTCCAGAAATATTAGTGCAACTAAGGGACCTGTTGTAAAGGGAGTGTCTGTGTTGCGAGAGTGTTAGTTACAACCAGGGTAGCAGTGCTTCCAGAATATATTAGTGCAACTAAGGGACCTGTTGTAAAGGGAGTGGCTGTGTTACGAGAGTGTTGGTTACAACCAGAGTAGCAGTTTTTCCAGAAATATTAGTGCAACTAAGGGGCCTATTGTAAAGGGAGTGTCTGTGTTGCGAGAGTGTTGGTTACAACCAGGGTAGCAGTGTTTCCAGAAATATTAGTGCAACTGTTGTAAAGGCTGTGTTGCGAGAGTGTTTTACACAAACAAGGTGGTTGTGTTATCCAGGGCTGGCTATCCCGCAGCATCGTGGACCTCACCATCAGCACCACCATGTTGGACTTCATGAGCCACCTGCGCGAACACATCACCCAACACTCCCCTCCTACGCCTCCTTGAACACTTTGTTTATAACGTTGTTGTATATGCATGTGGTATTTTCCCTTTTTACAATATTTATTTGATACAATAAATTTTTACCATTTTTGTATAAATTTATTTTATTAGCAATTACAGCACACAAAAGGAGATACCACATTTGGAATGGGCTGACCAAATTTGGGGGCGCAAGAAAGGTTGGTTCAGTAGGTGGTAATCAATTGACCAAAATATCTATTATATACACAAGACCACAAAACCAAATAAATAGTGTGTGATGTTTTGGTAACAACGCTGTTACCGAAAGTCAAATACTATTTATTTGGATTTCTTGATCAACTTTTTCTCTCCACAATACTATAATTATTATAGATAACATCATTTAATCAACTTCCATCATTCCTTAACATATTGTAAATAACTACCTTGCGATTTCTTCTATCTGCTTATGTTGTTGCTTATTTGTTTAATGTATATGTTTATTCAATGCTCTTTTTCTTAATTGTTTATTTTCTTTTCAGCAATTCAGTTACCTACTCTACTACAATATGACTTATTGTAAATAGTTTCACACGCAATTATCCATATCGGATATAGCGTGTCTTATTTGCAACTGGTAATAAATAAATACTTTTTTTTGGATTTGGTCGTATTACCTTGTGTTTATAATCTATAATCCAAATTGTGCCTTATATCTATTAGGTAATACAATTCTCGATTTAAGACCTAACTATAGGATAAAAAATTTCAGTCATAAATCCGTGAATTTTACCATCATCATATTATATGATATATGCTAAATGTCAACTCTCAGTTGTAACTAATTCTCATTATCCCTGCCAATCTCTGCAGTGTCCTTTATTGAATAGTTTAAAAATATTGGAAATACATACAGTAAAACTCCGCTAATACGAACCCTGGATATAGCGAACCTTCCCTTATAATAAACCTAAGGCAATTCCCAATTCCATTCCATTGAAAATACCATCGTTATAACGAACTTTGAATTTTTAAAATGATGAACTACCCCTATAACGAACCTAATTTAGGTTCCAAAATAATAAAATACATTTAAAATACTATGCTTATAACAAACTTAAAATTGTATTTTAAAAAAATTTAAAACAACAAAATTTTGAGCTTGTTTCTGCTCATGGATAGTGATTTCAAAACAATAAATTTAACGGCATTGTTTGTTTTGATTTACATTCTATTTTTCATGTATGTTGTATAAATTTTTACACATTATACTTTTATTAAATAGAATATATTTGCATCTATCAAATTTGAAATTGAAAAAATGCAAATGGCTTCCAAAATAAAGAAAATAAAGGCATTCTAAAAATAAAAACGTTATTACTAAAGAAAAAAAAAGAAATTTCAAAAAAACTTTTAAAAGTGAAACAACACAGGTAAAATTTCAGAACATGTTAAAATAAGAAGATATAACTTTTTTATATTATAAAAGATAAAATAGAAGGCTATTATAATTGTTTACAAAGAGGAATCAACTTCAACGCTTGCCGCGATCGCGATTGTATGTGTTAGGGCAAAAAAAAAAAAAAAACGTCCAAATAAACAGGCCTGTGATGAAACACGTTTTGCGTTTAAGGTAAAAAAAAAAAAAAATCTAGACTTAAGAAAAATATGTGGAAACATATAATGGAAGAAAAACACTATTTATAAATTTATTTGAAAGCTGCAATGCTTGAAGAGTGCTTTGAAGCAACAAGGTATTAGAGCCATTTTTCCAAGTAAACATTGTATTATATAATGTGATAAAGATGTTTTAAAATCATTTTACATCTTTGAATATACAGTAAAACCCCTCTATAGTGGGCCCCAATGGGACAGAGCTTTTGGTTCACTATAGCCACTGTTTGGCCATTTTTTTTTATTTTCTAAATTTTTAGACCATATAATTAAAAAATAGTCATACACAGAGGAAAAGGCAGCCATTTAATAATGGTCACTTTGTTTTAATTCCCTAAATTGACCTATTTCTTTACATTAATGCAGAATATCAAAAGAAGTCATTTTTTGATAATAGGTTCTTCTTATCATCTAAAAGGTATAAGAGGTATAAGGTATAAGAGTATTTTAGAACATTTTTGTCAAATAATATAATACTAAATTTATTTGAAAAAATGCCTCCAATACCTTGTTGTTTGAAAGTGAAAAGTAAAATTTGAAAACCAGAATTTTCTTAAAATATTGTTATTTCTATCAAAGGAATAAAGCTCTGTGTATTCTGAATCAATTGAAGATGAATCGAAAGTATCCGATTCAGAAAAATCGGACGCGAAACATGTTGATACGATAGTGCGATCAGTAAAATTGCGAATAAAAAACGCCAATTTGCAAAAACAAAATCGGTAGTAAAACGGCCGGCCAGGGGGAATATCCTCAAACCCTGAATGAGTCATATACCTAACAAGGATTGTGTTCTAAAAATAGAACTGTAGTGGTAGTTTTTGAGAATTTATAAGTCGTTTTGTTTGTGGCCCGTGAGACAGGGCACTATTTTTTTTTCTTCCAATTCCAGTTTCCACATATTCTTCTGAAGCATAGATTAAATTTTGTTTTTAACCTGTTATTCAAACCATTTATGGCTTTAAAATTATTTTGACTTATTTTTTAGCCTAGGTTAAGTTTGATATAGAATGCTTCTAAAAGGGCATGCTGCCACTATTTTTTTTAGAACGCCATTCTTTGTTTCTTTTCTTTATTTTGGAAGCCATTTGTATTTTTCTTCTATTTCAAAATTGTCGAATGCAAAGATATTCTATTAAATAAAATTATAATGTGTAAAAATTTATACAACATACAGCAAAATTATGCTGCTTATTTTTTGTTTTGAAATCGTGATCCGTGAGCTCAAACATGCTCAAAATTTTGTTGTTTTAATTTTTTTTTTTAATTACAATTTTAAGTTTGTTATAAGCCTAGTATTTTTAATATATTTTATCATTTTGGGACTGAAAATAGGTTTGTTATAGGGGTAGTTCGTTATTTTAAAAATCGCAAAGTTCGTTATAACGATGGTACTTTCAATGGAATGGATTTGGGAATCGCCTTAGGTTCGTTATAAGGGAAGGTTCGCTATATCCAGGGTTCGTATTAGCGAGGTTTTACTGTATCTTGATTTTTAAATTATACATAGAGGTACATGTATGCTAATGATAGAAGACCTATCATCAAATAATTTCTTTTATTATTCAGTATTAAGGTAGGGAAATTAGTCAATTCAGGGAATTAAAACAAAGTGACTACTATTAAGAGGCAGCCTCTTTCTGTGTGTATGGCTGTCCTTTAATTATACAGTCTAAAAATTTTTGAAAAGTAAAAAAAAATATATATATAGCCAAACCGTGGCTATAGTGAATCAAAAGCTCTGACCCATTGGGGTTCACTATAGAGGGATTTTACTGTATATTTAAATACAATATATTCATGCTAAATATAAAATACTGATAAAACACAATTTGGATTATAGATTATAAACTCCTGGAAATAAGACAAATAAATAGTGTGTGACTTTTGATAACAACGCTGCTACCAAAAAGTCAAACACTATTTATTCATTTAGATTTGATCTTATTACCTTGTGTTAAAAATAGTTACTGTTATTAGTGTGTGTAGGTTGTATAAAAAAGATAGCATAAAAGAAAATAGTTTTATAAGAACCCTAAAATACTTTCATTTAATTTATAAGTGGAAAAAACCTCCTTTTTATATATAGTTTAAAGCATATCTGTAAATATCATTGATATTTCCTCTTGCTTTCATTATATTAATTGTATATATACATTGTATGTATACATCTACATTGTAAATTCGAAAATGCCTTGAGCGCATATATGAATCTTGATCAGGGGTAATCAACCTTACTTTATTTCATAACTCCGCCTTTGCCGGTCCCAAACCCGCATGAAAAAGGAGGAGGGGAGCAGTAACAAGCTCGCTTAAAAAACCTGGGTTCAGCTGACCCGGCTGATAGTGGCCTGTAAGGGCTCCTAATCCAGGGATACAGGATGAGCAGCGTTTGTACTCCATGTTAGGAGCGGCTGCACATGGCCTCTGTTCCTCATGTCAGAGGCGGCCATTTCTTTTGGAACTAAGTCAGCCTGCCACTGAGTAGTGCTCCCAGTTTTAATGACAAAGGCAGACGCATTCTACTTCACCCAGTCATGATGGTTGTCAAACAGACACCATCAAGAGTCACAACTTGATACCCTAGTATGATTGAGTGGAGATAAGAAAGAAAGAAGACTTTTTTTTTTTTCATATTTATATCTTTTGGGTCAAAGTTAAATGCAGACATCATTAAATGCCTGTTTTTTTTTTTTATTATTATTGAGGATTTTGGAATGATATGAGAAATGTCCCATTACTCTACAACAGCATCCATTCAGAGGAAACATTTGAAAATACTTGTGTTGGCATCGGCTTCAAATTAAATGGATCAGCAATATATGTATGATGCTGCTTTAATTGCTAATTTTCAGAGAAAGACATGTGCTGAATGCCGCCAACAAGTTAAGAGAGGTTTTGGATTCAAGATATACAAGACCAAAGTCCGTCAAGTCACAATCAACCTTGACAAAGAAATCCTGAAATGGATCAACAACTTTATGTACAGTTGATCCTCTCTCTTCCTTGTACTCTACGCCGGGGCAGACGCTACAGTCAGAGTAAACAAGTATTACACACGACCTTTCCACCTGCTGAACGGAGTCAAACAGGGCTACGACACCAGTGCTGCCTTATTCAGCCTTGCAACATACACTTTCCTGCGTCGTCTAGAGCATGTACTCGGCCAAGGGAACGTCCTGGCCTATGCCGACGACATCAACCTAATCATCCGGAGCTATGAGCAATTCCAAATCGTCAAAAACATCTTCGACGAATTACGGCATGCATCAGGAATACAAGTCAACTACAACAAGTGCAAAGGTCTGTGGCATGGTGCTAGTCCGCCCTAGACTGACGAGGGCCATTAGCCCGAAACCATGGTTTCTAGGTGGACGCTTTTTAGTTTGCCAAAGCTGGTGTTGTGACTTTGTCACCGTCCCGAGGCCGATAGTTTCGGCGACGGTCAATAGATGGCGTCTGGTTTAGACGTCTATTTTGACGGCAGAGGCGACCCTTGTCTCTTTAGATCAATTTACTCCCGGCAAAATTTCCATCTATAATCATATTTATTAGCGAATATTCCTAAAATCTCATAATCACTATACAATTACTCTTTCTCTACAACAAATAAAAATTATATTTTGTTCAAATGATATATTGATTGAGCAAAATTTCACCCAGGGAAAACATGGGTATAGGTACGTAAACATATATAAAATAAGTAAAAAATAATAATTATGTTTATAATTATATATATTATTTCTATACTTTCCTCAAAGCTTATGTACATATTGAATCTAAAATACCATTTCCAAGAGGTCAGCTTCAATCTATATATATAAAATTGAATGTCTGTCTGTCTGTCTGTTTGTCTGTTTGTCTGTGTGTCCTCTATGGATTCAAAAACCATACATCCAATCGCCGTGAAAATTTGGGATATTATTAGGCATATCCCCGGAAAGGTTTACGAAAAATAATATCTTGAATATCTTTAATATCCTTAAAGTTATTTGCAGATTTGTAGCTTTAACTCGCAAGCAGCGCCACCATTGAGACGGAGATAGGCTTAAGTTTGCTACACCTGATGACCTTGGGTCTGCCCCACCCCGTGAGAGAATGGATTCGCCCGGCCGCCGGCCGTCAGTCCAAGTACCCACCGACCAATCAGGGCAGAGTTGGTGACACAGCTATGCCAAGTAGACAAGAAAAAAGCCTCGCGGGAGCTTGCCCAAGATGACCTCCGGGAACTTCGTCCATCTTCCATAAACGACCATGAATTTATTCAACCTTATCGAGTATTTTTCAAGGGACCGGGAAAAAATGTTCACTAGATAAAACGATGATTTTGTAATGTAGAAAATTAGGAAAGACAAAATTCAGAATGACACGGCACACAGGGACCGGGAAAAATGATCACTTTATCAGTTTCAAATTATCAAAATATATCTATTTCTTTTTATAAGTTTATAGACAATTGTTTTTACAAATGTTCGTTAGACAGACCTTTACTCGGGTACCGATTAATATTGATTTTATTCAACTTATCGAGTATTTTTCAAGGGACCGGGAAAAAATGTTCACTTTATCGAGAGATTCGTTAGACAAACCTTTACTCGTGTAAAACACGGGCGAAGCCGGGTACATCCGCTAGTATCGGTATAAAAGGAAAACCGAAAAAATGCAACATTACAGCGGTATGGTAGATTAAACTGGCAAAACTGCTGGGAGGGTTCACCACTGATGAGAAAGGCCTTCCCATTAATTTTTCATCGCAGTAAGGGCAGTAGATTATTGTTTAATTTTTAAAAGAAGCAGAGGCGTCTAAAATAGTTTCAAATTTTCAATAAATAAAAAGGAAAAGAGAGCAAAATAAATTATTTCATTCCTTCAAGCGTCTTTTCTAAAAGAGAAGGGATAGATTATTAAAAGTAAAAAAAAATGTGAAACACTCTTCGAGAAACTCTTCGCCCCACGATTTCGTACTTTAATAATTTACTGCTTCAGGTGGTTATCCAACTTGTGAAGTGATGAATCCTTCAGTTGAGCTGCCGAGGTATTGGAGTAAAGATGCTGTGATAGACCTTGACCAAAACATGGCTGGTCTGAAGCTTGGATAAAAAGAACCCGACGGAGCAATAACAGTCGTTAGCCGACAGATGTAAGTGATATGGAGATACAAGAAAAGCAGCGTTTGTGGTTCATGTTAGGATTGGCTACACATGCCAGAGGCAGCCATAGTGAAGTACTTCAAATAGATTAGACACTACAACTCACACTCATGGATTCTCATAATTTTTAACGCTCACATCTTCTAAGAGTTGGTTTAGAACCGCGTAAATCTGGATTAGGAAGATGAAGACTTTTGTGAACGTATTTAAGTCAATTTTAACTTTATGCGAACTTACTTAGAAAGAACAAGCTAAGACAAATAAGACATAGCCATGTACAGATTATTGACTGTAACTGTTAAGTTTAATTCAATGAGTCAACTTTTTGGAATAGATATTCGAGTGTATCTGTTGAGATATATTCTAACATAGAACTATCTAGAGAGTTCTTAAGCTGTCTTACTTTGATAGATCTTTCGGTGAACTCGGCGAGATAAAGCCTTGATTCAACCTGCTAAGATAAATCTGTTACTTCAACTTCTTTGCCTAAATATTCTTGCGTGAAGGTGCTGAGAGTAAGTTTTGAGCAACACCGCTGGAAATACCTTTGATCAAAATGCTGAAATAAATCCTTGCGCCAACTTGTTGTGCTGAGAGCAATTTTTAAGCAACCTTGAAACCTTTGAAAAAGCTACCGAGATTAATTCTGTGCCAACCTGCTGAGTTAGATTCTTGAACGAAACTTGTATGTGTGATAAAAATATGATCATTAAATAAATAGGCCTTTGAAAGATCCTTGAATAAATCTAAACAAGATAAGGCATCGAGGAAACCTTGATGACTCAGATATTCGAGTGAACTCTTCTTGCGCTAAATATATCTGAATGATATGGGCTGATAATTCCAATGAGTCAACCCGCTTAAAGCAATCTTCTGAATGAGCACCATGAGAGAATGATTTTCAGGTTAAACCATTGAGATACCACTTTGATATTCTTTGATATTTGGGCAAACTTTTAAGAGCAGATCTTTGGATTTGCTGGTTAGGTTCATCATAATATTGGCGCTTATTCATTGGTAAATCCTTGGTAGTAGTTTATTATTTAGCTTAAACAATTATTGAATCAACTCACAAAAGCACGTACATGGCAATATATTCTTGGATGATTTGAAAATTTAAATATGGGATTGGGGTACATTCTTAATGAATATTCACTACAAAATGTCTTGATAGTTTTTCCCATTGATTCTTTTAACCTTAATATTCATCAAAAGGTAATTTAACATGATTCTTGAATAGAATTATTGAAATTTCACCATATATTTATCGAATTTAATTTAATCGGCTTTCCTTGTTGGCCTGTATTCGTGATTAAAGTTTAATATTCAATGCTGGCACATCTGACCCTGAGTTCCACATCAGGTATTGAACTTTATGTGTCGGTCAGAATCATTGTTATTTATATATGACTTCTAAATATTACCTAGATATATATTATAACAATGGAACTTTCTCCCTTTTAAAAATCAAAATACTAATTTTAATAGAGCGATATTATCAATTTAGAGAGATTTATGCTTTCACACAACACACATGATATTTATACATATTGATAATAAAAATACATTTCTTTCTTTTAGCTTATTTCCTCCCTGAAGGGTCAGGTTATCTCTATATCTTTGGAGGAGATGTTGCACGTTGATCTAGCTGCGTGTGTCTTCCGGAAAATAGAATACTCGGTCATATATGCATTACTTTGTCAAACGAAATATAAGAAAGAGGGCTTATTTTAGGAAGATATTTTATTTCCACGCACAGTAATTTGTATATATATATATTTTTTTTTAATATTGAAGAATCAATTTTATTTACATACCTTTCAATACGTAAAAATGTGCATTTTGAATATGAAGTTATATGTATTTATCTAGACTACATGTATTTCTGCCTTTTGATGGGTCGATAGGCATTGCCTGGCTTCCGTTTGGCAGACTAGGTTTTATTACATGTCAGTAACTAGATCGAAGGGAAGGAGACGACAGGGATACACAGACGATCTAAAACAATGGACTGGACGACACACCTACGAGTAGATGAAGAGGAAGGCATTGAAGAAGGTAGATATGGAGAGACCATGTGGCCAGCCACCCTCGATTGAAGAAGGCATTGAAGGAGGGAGATATGGAGACCATGTGGTCCACCCTCAGTAGAGGAAGGCACTGAAGGAGGGAGATATGGAGGGACCATGTGGCCTACCATCTGTAGAGGAAGGCACTGAAGGAGGGAGATATGGAGAGATCATGTGGCCTACCCTCAGTAGAGGAAGGCACTGAAGGAAGGAGATATGGAGAGACCATGTGACCCCAGGAAGGAGGCGCTAGGGTACCTGGAGCTGGGTCTTAGTGCATATGGGCAACACCGGCTCCTCGAGCTGGCTCTTATAGCATACTAGCCGAATGACCCGGGCAACGCCCGTGTTTTACCCGATTGAATGTTTTGATTCAAATATTATTTGTTACAATTATAAATTTGCGCCTTAAATAAGTGCATATGTTAGTTAATAACTATAGCCTATGTGCTTTATCTGTCTATGTACTGTTGGCTTCCGTAGGCGTCTCTTACTGGGAAAAAGAAAGAGAGGATTCCATTTGGTTATTATCTAATATATGCATTTATTTAGGGAGCGACCCGCTCCAACACAATAGTTACAAAGATGAAATAGCGAGTGGGGGGGGCAAAGGTGGCGTGACCGTAGCCAACCAATAGGAGGGCGCCATTCCAAAAACAAAAAGCAAACGGTGACAAAGATGAAAACTGATTATTAGGAGATGAAGAATGACGCTCGTAACTGTATATAGAATGGTAATCCGAGCGAGCTCCTGTAGATGGGTCTTATTATAAGTCAATTACACGGGTTCCTGGATTTGGGTCCTATTGCATGTAGGTAATCCGGCTCCTGGAGCTGGGTCTTATTTGTGGAGTAATGTTTATAATAAGGAAAACACACAGTGCGCTTCCAACCAGGTCAACTCTGGATTAATTGATTTTTTCCTTCGCCTTATATTTTAAATTTTATTTTTAATCTTGTGACAACATATTAAAACTTATTATTGATTTCTCTGCATATAACTTACTTGTATTTTCCTTTTGAAAGAAAATATCTTTAAAATACCTCTCTAATAATAAATATGTATATGTTTAGCCTAATGTCGCGACGACTTACATATCGTAGAGGCAGCAGTTTCACGCACAATTAATTATAAAGGCTAAATATATCAAAGAGACAAAACAGGTAAAAAATAAGATAATTTTACGCCTTTCTCTATTTAGGTGAGGGCGTATGAAAACTTGCTAAATAAATGTTAATTTAGGTGGGAGCATATGAAAACTTACTGAATACTACTCTGATCAAAAAGTTTCGACACTTTGCTCATAATAAAAAAAAAACCTTTATTATTCTACCAAATTCAAATTGTCCCCTTCATAGTAGTCCCCGTTGGCCGCGATGCACTTCAGCCACCTTTTTTTCCAGTCGGCAAAACCCCTCTGGTACTCTGTTTTCGGGAACGCCTTAATGGCCATCTTCGATTCCACTTTGATCTCTTCTATGCTCTGAAATTTCCGACCCTTTAAGTTTTTTTTTTTTGAGCTTTCCAAAGAGGAAGAATTCACAGGGGGCCAAATCGGGACTGTAGGGGGGTTGGGGGAATACAGAGGTTGAGTGGTCCTGCAGGAACTTTGAGATTTTGAGGGCTGTGTGCGCCGGCGCGTTATCGTGGTAGAGGATCCACGACTTGCCCCACCACAGCACCGGCCGTTTCTGCCTGATCGCTTCCCTCAATCGCCTCAAAACTCCCAGGTAGGAGTCAGTAGTTATTCTAGAGCCTTGTTGTTGAAATTCATGATGAACGATGCCCTGGTAGTCGAAGAACACCGTCAACATGACCTTGATTTTGCTGGGAGCCTTCCTCGCTTTCTTTGGTCTCGGCTCATTTTTGAAGCGCCACTCCGATGCCTGTTGGGTAGTTTCCGAATCAAAGCCGTAAATCCATGTTTCGTCTCCAGTAATGACCCTTTTCAGCAATTCGGGGTCGTCGGTTGTCGCTTCGAGATTGAGACTGGCCGTTTCTTTCCGGGTGTTCTTTTGATCAAAAGTCAAATCTTTTGGAACGAGAACGGCGTTGAGTCTTCTCACTCCCAAAATGTCCTTCATTATCGATTGAGTCGACCCGGACTCGCCGCTAGGTGGCCGGACAACAAGCAGCACGTGCAGCTCCGCTAAATATAGTTTATATTGCTATGAAAGGGATAATACTGTTTCTCTCTTAATACTCGTGGTATGCAACAATAAATATGTAAATTCACTCAAGGTAACGCACTATGCAAAAATCTCAGTACGAAGGGATAATGATGGACAATGTGGTCTAAATATAAACTTACCATCTGGGAATATATCTGGTAACCAAAAAAGACTGCTATGTATCATTTTGGCTCTATTATTTATCTCAGGCATTTAACAAAACCCAGGCCCCCCAAATAAAAAGCAAACTACATTGACTGCGCCAGTACACTCAGGAGAGAGAGAATCAATAGATGGCGAGCTAAAAATGCTAATCTCAAACATGGCGGCGGAAATAAATAGTCTAGGAGAGAGAATTGACATCAGACTTACCAAAATAGAGACTCGAATGGACGATTGGGATATGAGATTCTGCAATATAGAGGAGAAGATAACTAAATGTATAGAGTCTCAACAGGCTACCGAAAAACTGGCTTCATGTAATTCGGTAAAGGTAGATAAACTGGAGGCTAGAGTTGAATTTTTTGAGACGAGACTGCGTGAGCCCAATCTAGTGTTCTATGGTATTGAGAGGGAGGGTGGCGAAAATCAGGCAGATTGTAACTTAAAGATTCAAAACATAATTAGAGATAAAAAGGAAATCGGAGATGATTTAAAAATAACAAAATGTCACCGACTTTCACGCGGATCCAATGCACCAGTTCTTGTTGTGGTGCCTGATTATGCTGATAGAGCAAAAATATTTTAAAATGCCTACAAACTAAGAGATACTAAAATTTCGATAAGTAAAGATTATAGTAAAAATGTTAGAGAGCAACGGCGCATCCTAATTGCAAAAAAGGAAAGAATTGGGTGAAAGGGGAATAAAATCGAAGTTGAGAGATAACAAACTTTTTGTAAATGATAAAGTCTGTAAAGTGATGAATGGCCAAGTTGTTGATAGCACAGGAGATGCTATATAGCAACAACCTCGTAGAAACAAATGTGTAAATAGAAGAAATACGACATCAAAATCACAAATTGATTCTCCACCCTATAATCAAATAACGGAAAGTTACTTCGACATAAATACATGTAAATATGATTATCAAGACGATGACAATGCAAATTATTTTGAAAATTCGCGAGACATCGCGGAAAAAATAATATGTTGGAATATAAATGGTTTCTATAGGATTATTTCGGTATTTCCACTCCTCGAGCACATAAAGAACTACGAAATTTTTGCTCTACTCGAAACATGGTGCCTGAACAGGACTAACATAACACTAAAAGATTATCAAATTATCGAATTACCTGCCACCAAAGAATCTGGAAGGGGAAGAGGTTCAGGGGGTATGATTGTCGGTTTCAGGGAAGGCGGGCAATATAGAGTAGACAGTTCAGAAAAGGATGGCACTTGGTTATCTATTTTCTTATCAACAAACACAAGAGTCCTCCAACATGTTACTGTTTGATATTTGTATACCTTCCTCCAAATCAAATACAGCTGCATAACTTAGATAAACTGTCTACATACATTCAAAAGCAAATAGCAGATGGAAAGTAAATAATTTTACTTGGAGATTCAAACATCAGAACCGGGAAGTTGGGAGGACCACACAATTCACTTAATTTCCAGCTCCCTCTAACATCGGAAAGAAGGGCCAAAGATCATATAATATCATCTCTGTCTGATAAACTTCTTAATTTCTTGGAAGATAAATATTTGACAATAGTTAATGGAAGATCTAGGGGGGATAAAGATGGAGATTTTACATACATATCTGAAAGAGGCTCTTCGACTATTGACTATTGCATACTCTCATAGGGTTCACTACAAATTTTACTGGACTTCAAAGTCGATGACCAACTGTACTCTGACCACCACCCTTTGGTTTTAACGATAAAAGGCCAAAACTTCAACGATAAAAAAAACCAAACGGGAAGATTATAATATTACGATATATAGATGGTCAGCCGAGGGACTCTAAATGTTTAAAATGAAACTGGAAGAATTGCGGGAAAAAAACATACCAGCCTCCGATGACCTTGTATATACTTTTAATCAGCGAATTTTGGAAGCAATGTCATCTGCAAAAATAACGTACTCAATTAAGGGCGGCCCCAGGAAATCTAAGCCGTGGTTTGATAAGGACTGCTATGATATGAAAAAACTGGCAAAAGAAAGTCTGAAGAAATATCGTAAAACAAATAGATTGGAAGACAGGGAATGTTATGCTTCTTCCAGAAAGAAATATCTCGCTTTATTGGTTCTAAAAAGGAAAGGCTTTGATAATGAAAAACAGGAAATACTCAGAAATGCTAAAGACTCAAAGACCTTCTGGAAAACTATTGCGCTCTACAAAAGCACATCTATAATCCAAGGAGAAATAGCTATACAGGACTGGCTGAATTTTTACCGCGAACTAATGACTACAGAGAAAAATTTGAGAATCTGTAATTTACATAATGTGATTTCTCAGAACGATGCTATATTGGACTCAGAGATAACCAACGCAGACATATACAAGGGGATAGCTGGTTTGAAGAGTAACAAGGCATGCGGGCCCGATGGCATCCCCAACGAAGTATTAAAAATACTCCCTGAATTGTACATACTGCTGTTGAAACAACTCTACAATAGTGTTATGACGACTGGAAAATATCCAGCAATTTGGACTAATTCCACTATACACCCAATCTTTAAAAATGGTTATAAGAACAGCCCCTCCAACTACCGAGGTATTGCACTGATTAGCAATGTATCAAAGCTTTTCACTTCAATCCTAAGATCAAGACTGGAGGAATGGGTCGAGGGAAGAAGGGTTATACCGGAAAACCAAGCGGGATTTAGAAAAGGAAGATCATGTATTGACCACATATTTACATTAACTACTTTAATCCAACTATCATTAAGAAAAAAGAGGGGAAAACTATATGTCTTTTTTGTCGATCTAAGGAAGGCATTTGATACTGTACCTCACTCAATACTTTGGAAAAAACTTTACAACCTAGGCATAAGTTACCAATTCATAAGTACGACCAGAAGTTACTACGAACAAGCAACTATAGCTATCAGATGGAAGGGATCATTTACGGAAAGTATTAAGATAAACTCGGGAGTCCTCCAGGGAGAACCACTTTCCCCACTGCTCTTTATATTATTTATCACGGACTTAATCGAAATTTATAACAATTCAGACCTGATGAGTGTAAATTTGCCAGAATTTGGAGATATCCATTTATTGCTGTACGCCGACGACATAGCAATTATAGGTGAGTCCAGGATGAACCTCCAAAAGAAGATCAAAATACTGAAAGAATATCTCGATGAGAACTTAATGACACTAAATGAGTCCAAGTCAAAGATTATGGTGTTCCGTAATGGAGGTAAACCCTCAAATAAGGATAGATGGTTCTGGAATGATAAACCCATAACAATAACTTCAAGATATACATACTTGGGATTCCCTCTCTGACACCAACAATAACAACTACTCACCCGGCAAATTACTTTAAAGGAAAAGCACTTACAGCAATTAACGTCACACACCCAATATTAATAAAATCAAAAATAAAGTCAATAAATTTATCAATCAAACTCTTTGATACAATAGTGAGAGCTGTCCTGATGTATGCCTCTCCATTGTGGGCAACAGAGCATAAAGACTTACTGGACAGTATACAAGACATATTTATCCGTAGGTTCCTGAACCTGCCCAGATACACTCCAGGCTACATAATCAGATTAGAAACCGGTCGTATCTCATTGAGTGTAACAGCTTTAAAATTAACTCTGAAGTATTGGCTGCGGGTGTTGAATATGAGCAGTGACAGATTGCCGCGTATATGTTTTAATAGAACACGGGAACTGTCTAATGCTTCGAGCACACCCATCGGTTTCATTAAAAAGCTCACCAATCTGCTTAACAATAATGGATCCCCTGCACTTGTTTCCTGTGATGATCCTGGAACGGTGAGGAGCGCGATTACAGGGCTCTTAAAAACAGCGGCAGACCAATCTATACAAAACGACCTTACAAGAATGGATAAATCTAATCTATACTCTCACTACAAAGACATTCACATATCTTTCATGACGGAGGGATACCTTTTAGGGGATTTCCTTTCCCGGTTGTGAGACTACTTGCACAAGTTAGAATACTTTCAAGTTTTTCTTAGAGAAAACCACACCAAGGTTATCTGCGGTGAGGACCCGATTTGTACCTTCTGTAATTCAAAACTAAAAAATGAAATCACCCACTATATTTTTGATTGCTCTGCTCTGAAAGAAGAAAGAATAACCCTTATGCTCAAAACTGGGCAACTCAGTGCTTCACTTCTATCAATAATTGACAATATGACCCAGAATAAGTATATTGCTACGGCGTTTTATGGTTTCCACAAGTCCATATCTCAGAAGAAGGCCAAGTGACACTCACTCCTCATTTTCTTACTGCTACTCTTTTTGTGTTGTTTTTCTTGCTTCCCTCTTTCTCTTTCTTTTATTTTTCTTTTTCTTCTGTTTTTATTGTTGTTTCCTTTGTCTCACTGCTTTGTTCTTATGCATACCTCTGGTGAATCCTGTATAGGGTCTGACCCTAAATAAAGGCTTTTTGTTGTTGTTGTTGTTGATTGAGTCGACCCGAATGATATCCCTGCTTCTTCGGCGACCTCCCTGACAGTTATTCGTCGGTCTTCACGCACCAGTTCCAACACCTTGTCCACTTTTTCAGGCGTGGTTGATGTGGACTGTCTCCCGGAACGCTCGTTGTCGGCGGTCTCTTCCCGACCCTCCTTGAAGCGCTTGTACCACTCGAAAACTCGTCTTCGGCTCATGACGGCATCCCCGTAGGCTGTTTGCAACATCCAAAAAAAATTCGGCACCCTTGAATCCGTTTTTCACACAGAACTTGATTCAAATTCGTTGATCCTCCATTCCGGTGACTAACGAAATCGAAGCACGGGCAAAATGGCTTCACTTCGAACAGCCGTTGCTCGCGCTGTTGTGGCGCGTGATTTTTGAAAATTGGCAGGTCTCCAAGCCAAGGGCGACGCTTGCGTTTGCCACAAACCGGGAGAAAATATATTGAATTTTCAGGATTTTATGAGCAAAGTGTCGAAACTTTTTGATCAGAGTTAGTAGGTGTTCATTTAGGTGGGAGCATATGAAAACTTGCTAAATAAGTGTTCATTTAGGTGAGGGCATATGAAATCTTACTAAATAAGCTTTCATTTAAGTGGGAGCATATGAAAATTGCTAAATAGATGTTCATTTAGGTGGGAGCATTTGAAAACTTGCTAAATAAGTGTTAATTTAGGTGGGAGCATATGAAAACTTACTAAATAAGCTTTCATTTAAGTGGGAGCATATGAAAATTGCTGAATAGATGTTCATTTAGGTGGGAGCATTTGAAAACTTACTGAATAAGCTTTCATTTAAGTGGGAGCATATGAAAATTGCTAAATAGATGTTCATTTAGGTAGGAGCATATGAAAACTTGCTAAATAAGTGTTCATTTAGGTGGAAGCATATGAAAACTTACTAAATAAGCTTTCATTTAAGTGGGAGAATATGAAAATTGCTAAATAGATGTTCATTTAGGTGGGAGCATATGAAAACTTACTAAATACGCTTTCATTTAAGTGGGAGCATATGAAAACTTGCTAAATAAGTGTTCATTTAGGTGGGGGCATATGAAAACTTACTAAATAAGCTTTCATTTAAGTGGGAGCATATTAAAATTGCTAAATAGATGTTCATTTAGGTAGGAGCATATGAAAACTTGCTAAATAAGAGTTCATTTAGGTGGGAGCATATGAAAACTTACTAAATAAGCTTTCATTTAAGTGGGAGAATATGAAAATTGCCAAATAGATGTTCATTTAGGTGGGAGCATATGAAAACTTACTAAATACGCTTTCATTTCGGTGAGGGCGTATGAAAACTTGCTGAATAGGTGTTCAATTATATGTAGGGCGTATGAAAACTTGCAAAATCCTGGGATCGTTATAACATATATTAGACAATTGATACAACGTATATATATGTAATAATTATCGGTTAAATGTTTCTGACAATTTGGGACATCAATGAGCCTCAGCTGGAGCTGATAGCGAGATATTCAATAAAGGGGCCGCCATCATTTATCATGACTCACCACCCAGAGCTATTTGTCACTCCATCATTATGCGGTGTGTTTCCATGTAATGAAGCAGTGAACATTAATCTATTTCGCCGTGTATTCCTACATTGATTGATCATTCACCCTCTTTCTTGAAATACAATTCTTACACCTGTAGCATGCAGTTGATTTCAGACTAACCTATTGGATCAGAATTTGCCGGTTTTATAAATACACACTTCTATATTATCAAAAGCACAAAATCGTGAGACGAAGAGTCTCTTGATTTTTTTTTTTATTCATCCGAGCTTTCAAGTAGCAAAAATGATCACTTTTACCTCTGTATATGGGCAAAACTACTAAAAGAGAGAAGAGAGAGAAAGATTTGAGATTTAAAAATATCTTATTGACATCACACAAGTCAATGGTAGCATGGATAAAATATCATATATATAGAAGAGAGATAGTTTTAAAAAGTAGCAAAAAGATAAAATTAAAGAGAAAACTATTTACATTTATGTTTTTTTATTATTATTATTATTATTATCACTAGTAGACGTGGTACAGGCGATGATAATCATGGTAGGTAAATGTTGGCGACTGCTTTTGCTCTAAGTTCACCACATGTCTACATATATGAAAAGTAGTTCGACTTTGCACTTACAAATGTGCCAGAGCCCCGTTTGTTTACTTGCACTCGCTGGTGGGGTTGGACTTTTGCTAAAATCGGGGCCATTGGAGCATTTTTCTTATCAGAAAAAAAGTGCCCTATACGGGAATCGAACCCGGGTCGTAGCGGTCGAAAACCAACGGTTTAGACCATCCTTCCACCGATCCCCATTCAACAGTTATGTAGAGTCCTCCCAAACGACAAAGAGTCCTCCTCCAGACAGTAAGTCACGTTCTCCCCTCATCTCAAGGCTCAGAAAAACCCTGTGTATGGATGAGCTGGCAGACGTGATGTGATCCAGCTCTTTGGCCGAGAGAGAGACAAATTTTATTTTTTGACAAATAACATAGTTTTATTGACATCCCGTCAAAATATAAGAAAAAGTACACTATTTAAGTAGAGATGAAAAATTTACAATGATGATGATTATTATATTTAAAAAATAAATAAAATATATGCTATGTACAATGAATATGTACATTGCGCCTCTGCCACCGCTCCAGAGTTTGGTGGAGAATCGCCAGCGGGTCTCCAGCGATACCACGCATTTCGCGATCTACGAAGAAAACGTATATCGCATGCTTCGCCGCTGAGGAGATGGTGATGGCATGGTCCTCGAGGCCCACCGCGAAGATCCAGGACTGCAGGTCCGGCGGCCGCCCGATGATGGAGAACATATCTCAGATGAGAGGGCGAACGGCGCTACAGGTCCAGTAACGGTGGGCCAGCGACGGGCTGGCTCGACGCCGGGTGCCCCGGATGGGGAAGGGCTTGCAGGGCCAGCCGCAGAGCGATATCCGCTGCATGGCCGCCAAAGGAGCAGCGACGGAGGGATGAGAATGCTAGGCTGGAGGAGCGCACGTCGACGACAGGCCCCCAGCGCCGGAGATACCGCGAGATGAGAACAGCGGCCAGGCGGGGGCGCTCCAACATGCGACGCGCAGTGCGTGTGCTGATACGCAGGAACAGCGTGGCCGTCCCACGCAGCACCACGACTCCCCCAAGCTCCTCTCCTGATACGCGCTCCTCGCGTTTTCTGCCACCAGACGCCGGCAGAAGGTACCAAGGGCGGCACAATCGTCGCAGGTGCTTCTCGTCAGCCAGATCGTGGACACGTACTCCTCTCCACCTTGAGGAAGCCCGAAGCGATGGCGTCGCCAGGAACCTGCAGGCACCGACGAGAGGTAGGTTCAGAAGGGTGGGAGTGGGCACTACGCAGTGATTCAGGCCCAGGATGGAGGAGGCCTGCTCCCACAACTCCAGTAAACGGCGACGATCTGGCGGCAGCCAAGCTCCCGAAGACATGGGAGCCATCCAGACTCCACTCTCCATCAGCCATGAGTAGGCGTTTCGGCTTCCAACCCTGCGTGCGGTCTGGATCCCATTGAAGCAGGCAAGTTTAAGCTGAGACGATGTCCAGTAATCCAACTCCACTGACGGACACGGGACGAGCCAGAACAGTACCCGGAAGCCAGGCGGCCTGATAGCAGGAGCTCCAGACAAACCGAGTCAGCCTGGCCTGCATTTTGGTGATGGTAGCGTCGCTGGGCAGATAGACGTGAATATGGTGTAGCACTGATGCCAACACCAGCGAGTTGGCCGCTCGCGCTCGGCCGACAAGGGAAAATCCGCGGATGTAAGGAGATCAACTGTAGATCGCTCTTTCTAAGACGCCCAGCAGATGACTTTCCTGAATCGAAGTTCCATGAGCAGTTGATATTTCACATCCCAGGACCATGATGGAGGATGATGACCAGTGCTGTAGTGGAGAGTATACGGGGGTATACGCCGTATACCCTATTCTTTTAAAATTTAGATAGCGTATACCTAGTGGTTTTACTTAAAAATAGCGTATACCCTATGATTTTGTTCAAATTTTTTATTAAAAATTTATTATTTTCTTTCTTTGTAATAGTAAAAAAAAAATGATGATAAAAATTGTACTGAAAAATTGCAAAAAATTTTCAAATTAACAATTCACACAAAATATTTCATTCATTTAGTAAAAATTTCTTGGGAAAAATATATCAACTATATTCAAATTAATAATCAAACAAGCCTCCTTTAACGAAAAACGGAAAACGAATATAACCGAACCATTAATTTTTGAAAATGGTAATTTTGTTTAAAACCACAATGAAATGAAAACTTTTAACTTTCCTAATATTTAAAAGTTATTATGTTTGTGTGCTTAATAGAAAATATGTTAAAAAATTAAAGTTTAAATAAAAATAAAGTTATATTTTCTGATGATAAAATCATTTACAAAAAAAAGTAAAAACGACTTCTTCAAGATAGATGTTCTCTTATTACCAATGCTGTATTTATCCAGCAGTGATGTAAACTAATACATAAACAATTTGGTTTTCGATTTAAAACGATTTTCTTCTAATTCTATACAATTGAAAATATATTTGAATTTTATCAAATACTCTTCTTTAACTAAAGTTGCTATGGTAACCATGCTAAACTACGTTATTGTGGACGTTAATTTTGAATATTCTTTAGTTTATTTGAAGTTAGCAAAAGCTGTTGACAAAATAACATTGATTTTCAAAAAAATATAATTTTGAAAACTTCTTTAAGTAAGTTTATTGATACTGGCTTAAAAGCTTATTTAAATTGTTTTTAATTGTTGATGAAAAGTTGGTGTTTGTTTTTTAAAAAATTAAATAAAATAAAGATTTTATTCAAAACAAATCGATTAAGTAAGTATCTAAATTTTAAAACTATTTAAGAGGCGTAATATTCTTTTTATTTAACAGCGGTATGGTAGATTAAACTGGCGAAACCGCTGTGAGGGTTCACCACTGATGAGCCAGGCCCTCCCTTTAATTTTCCATCGCAGTAAGGACAGTAGAAATTGTTTTATTTTAAAAAGAATATTACGCCTCTTAAATAGTTTTATAATTTGATAACAGATGGCGCTCTAGTACATCGTAACATTATTGTTCTAATAAAAGACACAATTTGATATTTGCGGAAGAGCGATTGCTCGAAGCATATTATATATTTATAATTATATTTAATTCTGCTGTCCTAAAAGCTTATGTCCATAGTTCTTCTAAAATACCCATTCCAAGAGTCTTACAACAGTCACCTATAAAAGGAAGTTCCAAAAATGCAATACAACAGCGGTATGGTAGATTAAACTGGCGAAACCGCTGAGAGGGTTCACCACTGATGAGCCAGGCCCTCCCTTTAATTTTTCCATCGCAGTAAGGACAGTAGAAATTGTTTTATTTTAAAAAGAATATTACGCCTCTTAAATAGTTTTATAATTTGATAACAGATGGCGCTCTAGTACATCGTAACATTATTGTTCTAATAAAAGACACAATTTGATATTTGCGGAAGAGCGATTGCTCGAAGCATATTATATATTTATAATTATATTTAATTCTGCTGTCCTAAAAGCTTATGTCCATAGTTCTTCTAAAATACCCATTCCAAGAGTCTTACAACAGTCACCTATAAAAGGAAGTTCCAAAAATGCAATACAACAGCGGTATGGTAGATTAAACTGGCGAAACCGCTGGGAGGGTTCACCACTGATGAGCCAGGCCCTCCCTTTAATTTTTCCATCGCAGTAAGGACAGTAGAAATTGTTTTATTTTAAAAAGAATATTACGCCTCTTAAATAGTTTTATAATTTGATAACAGATGGCGCTCTAGTACATCGTAACATTATTGTTCTAATAAAAGACACAATTTGATATTTGCGGAAGAGCGATTGCTCGAAGCATATTATATATTTATAATTATACGATGTACTAGAGCGCCATCTGTTATCAAATTATAAAACTATTTTAAAAAAGAATATTACGCCTCTAAAATAGTTTTATAATTTATAATTATATTTAATTCTGCTGTCCTAAAAGCTTATGTCCATAGTTCTTCTAAAATACCCATTCCAAGAGTCTTACAACAGTCACCTATAAAAGGAAGTTCCAAAAATGCAATATAACAGCGGTATGGTAGATTAAACTGGCGAAACCGCTGGGAGGGTTCACCACTGATGAGCCAGGCCCTCCCTTTAATTTTTCCATCGCAGTAAGGACAGTAGAAATTGTTTTATTTTAAAAAGAATATTACGCCTCTTAAATAGTTTTATAATTTGATAACAGATGGCGCTCTAGTATATCTAAATTTTGTTAATGTTAAAATAAGTGAAATTTAAATTTTCTGTACTTATACTAGCTTTCGAAAATAACTCTTCTGTTTAATTATGGACCGCTGGTTGAAGACAGGAAATTTATGTACTAAAAGAAGTTTGGAGGTAGAAGAAGATGCAGAAAAGAATGAACTAGAAGAAGCTGTTAAAAGAAATAAAAACACTGTTGGTACATCAAATGCAAGTACTATCTCAAAAAGAGCTGATATATTGATCAATAGTTCACCAGAGAAAATGAATGACCAGGATTCCAAATTTGAAGTTTGGAATGATTCCCAATATATTCAATTTAAGGAAAAGTATCTATGGCTTTCAATTTCCAAAGGTAGACTCGGATGTAACATTTGCGCAAGTATTAAAACTTTAGGGGCTGCAAAAAGTGAAAGAATTCATATTTCACCAGAATGGAGTAACTACCTAATAGAAGCAGCAGGAAAAGATCGGGCAAGCAAATTATCAAACATTCGAATGAAAATTAAAAAGCATTGTGAGTCTGAAGCTCATAAAATAGCTGAGAATATTAAGAAAGACAGAAAAAAAAATAAATTAGAAGAATATGCAAACAATATGAACATTGAAGTAGAAAATGAAAATATTAAGCTTTTTAGAACTGCTTATAATATCGCTAAAACAAATAGACCATATTCTGATTATGAAAATCATATCACGTTACAAACATTAAATGGCATTAAATTAGGATAGACTCTTCACTCCAGATATTCTGCTACACAAATAATAAACCATATAGCCTGCAAATGCGGAAAATGCTTGTTGCGAAGATTTTGTCAACAAATTCAAAAATTACTATACTAATTGATGAATCAACAACCTTAAGTAATAAATCAACTTTGGTCATTTTCTTGAAAGCATATTTAGGAGGAGAAAGTATTGGTTATATTTTCTTTGATTTGTGTGAATTACAATGCCAAGACTCAGAAAATATTGAAAAAGAGCTTTTGAATACTTTGTATAAACATGGGTTGAACGAAGAATATTTAAAAGAAAATTGGATAGCAATTGCGACTGATGGGGCAAGTGTCATGGTAGGAAGACATTCGGGAGTCGTAACTCGACTTAAGCAAAAGTTTCCAAAACTTTTTGCATGGCACTGCCTCAACCATAGATTAGAGCTTTCTGTTGGCGATACTATCAAAGAAGTCCGCGGAATCAACCATTTTAAAGCTTTTATGGACAAACTGTATTCATTATATAGCCAATCTCCCAAAAATTGTCGTGCTCTGGAGGAAGCTTGCCATGAATTAGGAACAAGATTTGCTAAAGTGGGTCGAATTTTAGGAGTACGATGGATTTCAAGTAGTTTTAGAACAATAAAAACCGTCTGGGAGTCATACGAGTCATTGCACCATCATTTCAAATCATCAACATATCTCGATTCCACATATCAAGGGTTATTAAGAAGATTGGAGAGTCCAGAATTTATATTAGATTTAGGTTTAATGTACGACACACGCTTCAGGAAATGTCAATGTTGTCTTTAGAGCTGCAGTCTAGAACAACTACTTTACAAAAGGCGGAACATATAATAAAGAGAACAATTAGAGTCATAGAAAGCTTCAAAACATCACCAGGAGAAAAAAGCTTGCTAGCTCTTGAAGCGGCAGAAAACTTAGTTTTTAGGAGCGTAACATTAGTTCCCAATGCCAAAATTATTCCGATTGATAGAAAAAAATTTCTTCTAAGTATAATAGAAAAGTTAAAATTAAGGTTGTGTACAGAATCAAATGAAGATAATGAGCAATTAATTAAGGATATTTCAGCTCTAGAACCAAACAATTTTGACGCAGAAAATGTTCGATATGGAGAGGTCGAAATGAGACGTATTTGTCGAAGGTTTAACTTAGATGAAATGAAATGCATTAACGGCTTGAGAGATTTTGTTGATGATAAAAACAATGTTCCCGAAACACTTCAACCATTTTTCAGGGCAATTTCAACATTGCCCTGTTCAACAGCTGAATGTGAGCGAGGTTTCAGCCTGATGAATGATATAATAACAAACAGCGGACTTCTTTGCTAATATCAAATGTTTCGAACTTAATGTTCATAAATTCAAATGGACCACCAATCGAAATGTTTCAGCCGAAAAAATACGTTCAATCATGGCTTTTACATCATAGATCATCTACTGACACTAGATCAAGAGTTTGTGCCAGAAAAAATACAGATGCATCTCGGCAGTCATTATGGGACATTTTTATGTAAAAG
Organism: Cordylochernes scorpioides; assembly: GCA_030710605.1. Taxonomy (NCBI): domain Eukaryota; kingdom Metazoa; phylum Arthropoda; class Arachnida; order Pseudoscorpiones; family Chernetidae; genus Cordylochernes; species Cordylochernes scorpioides. The sequence goes on from CP092874.1 coordinate 75,580,568, forward strand.
TTGTATGTAATATTTTACGTCTTTTTTTCAAATAAAAATATAATTAAAAATAACCTTGTTTATTTTTACCAAAAAAATTATATTCTCAAGCGTATACCCTATGCTAATTTTACGACTACAGCACTGATGATGACCACGTAATGCCCAGAGGAGAGTCGGCGCGGTTCTTGGCAGAGAGAGAGATTGAAACTGATTTATCAATCGTTCATATAGTATTATATAGTGCCAAATTTAAAGTTATAATACAGGAAAAAAATTATATATATATATTTACATCAGACATGAGCCTTCTCTGAAGGGACGTCTGTACAATGTCAAATGTTCAAGGCCGCCCTGAGTTCGGAAAGGCCCGTGCTTATAAAGGGGTTTTTGTCCCCAACGTGCTTAATTGCATTGCCGAGGAATTCGTACAGAATTTTCCTGTTTCCATAGGAGAGATCATCGGGGAGTGCTTCTCTGTCAGAGCGGTATAGAACCGCGGCTACTACTTCATCATCATCAACCTCTTCATAGAGAGGGGACAGAATAGAGTCAGCGTTTAGCTGTATGAAAATAGAGAGAGAAAATTGAGATTGAAACTGATTTATTACAATGTCCATATAAGGTTATATAAGGTTAAATACAGAATAAATATATATGTGAATAAATAAGATTATATAAATATAAATGTATGAATGAATAGATATAAATAGATGAAAATATTTGATAAAAATATACATATATATAAAAATATATACAAGGTCTTCATTGGTGGCGCCCACCGCGGGAGAGACTCCGCCACCGATGGACTGCGAGAGTTCTCTCCCACAGAGTGGGCAGGTCTAGGTGTTGGCTGGCATTACCCAACTCAAGACCAAGATGGTACTTGTAGATGGTAGCCTTCGCCACACTTGTTAGTTTCACTGCCTCGGGATGGAGGCCGACGCTGAGAGAGAGAGAGATTGAGATTGAAACTGATTTATTACAATGTCCATATAAGATTATATAATGTTAAATACAGAATAAATATAAATATGAATAAATGAGATTATATAATGATAAATATTGTTACATCATGATTAATGGCGTATTTCTTATATTAGTTTTAATATATTTGAAATTTAAATCATATATTTATTTATTTTTATATAAAATATTCTATGATATTTATTTAAAACAGATTATTAATTTATCATCATTTGTATTTAGGTACACTGTGACTTCACTGCTCTCTTTGATGTGAGAAAATAAACAAAGGATTCTGGTGGCTACTTAAAGAAGACTTATCTCGTTATTCCCTTTTATAAATTTGTAGGATGGTTGAAACACGCTCTGGTAAGATGCAAGACCCAGCACAGGAGAGAATCCAGGCTGAAGAGTCTGCCAAGCCGCAACCTGGTGCAACAATTGGTAGAGATGCTAGTTCCGACCCAGTTGTCCTGAATCCCAACATCGACATCCCCAAGTATGATGGAACGGAAGACCCTCGCCCATGGATTGAATCTCTTGAAGAAATTGGCTTCTTGTACCATTGGGCAGACTACATTATCTCTCGTTATGCCGCCATGAACATGACGGGAAGCGCTAAAACCTGGTTGAATTTACACAAAGCTAGTTTCACGAGCTGGGAAAATATTAAAATCCGCCTCATTCAGGATTTTTCTTTGGACGCGAATAAAGAAGAACTTAGAATGAAGCTCAACAGAATGCAACACTGGAATGAACCAGCAATCAGGTTCGCGGAAGACATTCTAGTGTTGTGCAACAAGGTTGACCCCGCAATGGAAGAAGAAACAAAAATTGAACATGTTATTGGAGGACTGAAAAAAGAGTACTCATTCGCGCTCTACCTGAACCCTCCTAAAACGACCGATGACCTTCTTGTCGTGTGCAAGAAAATGGATTCTTTTGAAAAGAAGTATCGGGAACGTGTGGAGAAATCCAGAAACCTATATAACGGTCCACGCTATTCTAGACCCCAACAACAATCGAGGTACGTGCCGCCGACTGCCGCACGAAACTACCAGACCACTTCCAGGCCCCAAGCCCCTGTTTCCAATAATTACAAGAACGACTCCCCTCCTACCCCCAGACAGTATCGAAACAACTTTCCCCAGCCCTCTACCCCTAGACGTCCTTATAATCCTAACTTTGTGCCGAAACCAAACCTTCAGAGAAACACTTACAATAAAAGCCAAGAAGTGAGCAAAAATAGGACGGAAGATGGAAGACCAATCTGCTTTAAATGTAACAAGCCAGGGCACGTGGCCCGTTATTGTAGGGTCAAGTTTATAAGAATCCTAGAAGAGGATCCAGCAGATACCCAAGAGAAGGTCGAAGAAAAATGCCAAATGAATGAAATATCAGAGAAATCAGGACCTCGGCTTTATGCTGATGTATGTCATAGCACACAGACAAATATTCCTACCCGGAATAGATATTCCGTGTTGGAAGATTTAAACTAAGCGTCGCGCCTGAATCTGTCAATCAAAGCAAGTCGACCATAAACGGAATCAAGAAGTTGGACCCTAAATACAAATTAAAAATTAATGTGGACAAGATAGGGACTTTTGAAGCTTTGGTTGATACAGGTGCTGACCTCTCAGTGGTCGACCTCAGAACGGCCCTCGATACAGGCCATGGTATAAGTAAACTCGCAAAAATTTGTGCAGGACCCGATGGAAAAAAATTGGACATGGTAGGAAGTATATTTTTAAATATAAAAATTGATAACGAAACATTATCACACAACTTTGTGATATTGAAAACGCATTTACGGACATTAATTCTTGGGAGAGATTTCCTTAAGAAAATGAACGCAAAAATAGATTGTAAGCAAGAAACTATAAAATATGATTTGACGAATAATCATGACGAAATCAACTTTGAAATGTTGAAAATAAAGAGTGCCAAGGATTCCATTGTACCGGAATGTTCCATGAAATTGATCAAGGCATTGGTAGAAACAGAGGATGGAGAATATATTATCGAGGAGAGCAGCAAAATGTTTCAAACAAATGGACTTCGTCTAGCAAGAAGCTTGATCAATGTTATAAATAGGGAAACACACATCTGGATAACTAATCCGTATCCTCGACCGTTAAAAATAATGAACAACCAAACATTGGCTTTTGGAAGTAGTCCAGCGAAAATAAATGTGAGTCGAGAAAGAGAGGTAGAAAAGAACGAAGAACCTAGATTCCAAATAAACGAAAATCTTTCACCAAAGGAACAGAAGGAGTTAAAACAAGTTTTAAAAAGGTATGGAGATCTTTTTTCATCGAGATTAGGGAGAACCAATTTGGCAAAACATCGGATAGACACAGAAGACGCGAAGCCAATTAAACACAAGCCTTACCGGGTAAGTGCTAAAGAACGAGATATTATAAAAGAGCAATTGACGAGATGCTTACAGAAGGCATAATTAGGCCATCTTCTAGCCCCTGGTCTTTTCCAGTAATATTGGTCAAGAAGCGAGATGGTAAATACAGATTTTGTGTGGACTACAGAAAACTGAATAATGTGACAGTAAAAGATGTCTATCCGATCCCTAGAATAGACGAAGTTATGGATACACTCCAAGGATCTACACACTTCTCAGCAATAGACCTCAGATCTGGATATTGGCAAGTTGAAGTCGAAGAAAGAGACAAAGAGAAAACAGCTTTCACTACAGCGCATGGATTATATGAATTCAACGTGATGCCTTTTGGACTTTGTAACGCGCCTGCTACCTTTGAGAGAAATATGGAGAATATGCTTGGAAATCTGAGATGGCAAATTTGTTTGTGTTATCTGGATGATGTTATCATATATAGCCCGGATTTTCCAACGCACCTCAAAAGACTTGAAGCTGTTTTTAGATGTTTTCGTGAATCTAATTTAAGGTTAAACGACAAAAAATGCCGATTTGCTTTTGAAGAATTGGAGATTCTCGGCTATATAACGAGCAAACATGGTATAAAACCCGCGGAACATAACATCAAAGCTGTCAGAAATTTTCCTCGGCCCAAAAAGGTCAAAGAAGTACAATCCTTTTTGGGAATGTGTTCATATTATAGAAAATTTATCAAAGACTTTTCAAAAATTGCTGACCCTTTGACCAACCTTATAAAAAAAAGTGTATCATTTACCTGGACAGAAAGACAAGAGGAAGCGTTTCAAACCCTAAAAACAGCACTATTAAGTCCACCAATTTTAGGTCACTTCAATCCAAATGCACCTACTTATGTTCATACTGATGCGTCCAACATCGGCATAGGTGCAACACTTGTCCAAGACATCGGTGGTGAAGAGAAGGTGATTTCATATTTGAGTCGTACCCTAAGTAAAGCGGAGCAAAATTATTCAACCACTGAAAAAGAATGTCTGGCCGTTGTCTGGTCAATGTCAAAATTACGACCCTACCTTTATGGAAGACACTTTAAAATAGTAACAGACCATCACGCCTTATGCTGGCTCAAAAACTTGAAGGATCCAACAGGTCGATTGGCAAGATGGGCATTGAAAATTCAAGAATATGACTTCGATATAATACATAAATCGGGAAAGAAGCATCTGGACGCTGATGGCTTATCTAGGGGGCCCTTACCAGAAACTGATTGGGATGAGGATTTTGAAAGGCTATTTTTAAATCAAATAACAGACGAAGAGGATAAATTTATCGAAAGTGTTAAGAAAAACCTTAATGAAAGCAGGCGATCAATTGCGCAAAACTTTAAAGAAGAAGATGGATGCCTCTTTAAGAAAAACCCGAACCCTGAAGGCAGGGCGTGGTTGCTTGTGGTTCCAGAGAATAAAAAGAGAGAAATTATGAAAGAATATCACAATCATATGTCGAATGGCCATCTGGGCGTCGCCAGAACCATGTACCGAATAAAGAGTAAATACTTTTGGCCATCCATGCTAAAGGATGTCTCAGAATTCGTTAAGACGTGTCACCTTTGCCAAAGTAGGAAAGGCTCAAACCAATTACCTTCTGGACTACTACAGCCCATCCCCCCAGCCAACTTTCCTTTCGAAAGAATTGGAATTGACTTTGTTGGTCCACTACCATCTACGAAAAACAGGAAAAAATGGATAATCGTGCTGACGGACTACTACACTAGATATGCAGAAACAAGAGCAGTCTCGGAAGCAACAGTGAAAGAAGTTTCTAAATTTCTAGTAGAGGATATTTTCCTTCGGCACGGAGCCCCACAATATCTTATTAGTGACAGAGGCTCTCAATTTACCAGTAATTTAATGAAAGAGGTGATGAAAACGTGCAAGATTAAACATTGCTTCACAACGAGCTATCATCCCCAGACTAATGGATTGACAGAGCGGTTAAATAGAACATTGATCAATATGCTCAGTATGTATGTGAACACTGATCAGAAAAATTGGGACGAAATACTCCCATTCATCACTCACGCTTACAATACTACAATTCAGGAAACCACAGGATATTCTCCCTTTTTCCTGATGTTTGGAAGAGAACCCACGTCTCTTTTGGACGACAGGAATATCTCGGTGGACATTGACAAAGATGATTATGATGAATACATAAAACATCACTTAGACAAAATAAACAGAACAAGAAAATTAGTTATTAACAACACAATAAAGACTCAAGAAAGAATGAAAAAGAACTATGACAAGAAACACATGGAAAGAAGCTACGAACCAGGAGAATTAGTAGCAGTTTGGACACCAATTAGGAAAATAGGAAAGTGTGAGAAACTACTGAGAAAATATTTTGGCCCATATAGAATATTAAAGAAGCTGTCCAACGTAAATTACTTAATTGAACCAAAAGATAATCCTGGCCAAGACCCATTGATTGTCCATGTCTCAAGAATCAAACCCTATTTTGAAAGAATTGATGAGGTCAATCACGAGGACGTGACGACCTCTGGAGAGGAGGAAGTGTTACATCATGATTAATGGCGTATTTCTTATATTAGTTTTAATATATTTGAAATTTAAATTATATATTTATTTATTTTTATATAAAATATTCTATGATATTTATTTAAAACAGATTATTAATTTATCATCATTTGTATTTAGGTACACTGTGACTTCACTGCTCTCTTTGATGTGAGAAAATAAACAAAGGATTCTGGTGGCTACTTAAAGAAGACTTATCTCGTTATTCCCTTTTATAAATTTGTAGGATGGTTGAAACACGCTCTGGTAAGATGCAAGACCCAGCACAGGAGAGAATCCAGGCTGAAGAGTCTGCCAAGCCGCAACCTGGTGCAACAATATATTAATAAATAGATATAAATATATAAAACAGTTGATAAATATACATATATATGGTAATTTAAGCCAACAACCCTATATTATATATAACTTATAACAAGATTTCCATGTTGTATAATAGAAACACATCTGTAAATGATTATACGCATGATTGACATGTGTTATTACATCATCATATGTAATGTACTTTGTACAAACTGAGGATAAATAAATAAAACTCTGTAATAGATTAAGAGTTGAGCTAAAGCAAAAGGTCAAAACGTCTAAAATCTAGATAGATGTAGCAGTCCCAAAACAACAAGGTTTAAAGATGGAAACTGCCACGGCGCCAGTTTAGAATTTCGCCAGACGATCCACGCCCCCGTCGCATCTGCTGAAATGCAATACCCCCTTTCTCGGAAAAGATATAAAAGGCCCCCCTTAGCCAAAAATATAGCCACTTGATAGTCACTTGACAGTTACTTCATCATCAGCGGAAGCCCTCGTCGGTTGTCACCAAGGTCCTCCTCATCCACCATGTAGTCAGTAAGAACTCTTCTATCTCCATCTTTTGCTCCTAGCTCAACTTTTATCTGTTCACTGAACTTTCTTAGTGCAACTGTGTCTTCGTTTTTTGTGTGGACATTCCCAAGCTTTCCACTCTGCCTCGACCACGACTGCCTGTACTTTGTGAGAACTGTAAAAGGTCTTCCAAGGTGCAGAGAGGTACTGGAAAACTCCTTATCCTGACTGTTCCTCTCGGTCAACACAATATAGCGAGAGTCAACAGGATCTCATCACATTTTAAGTCGACAGGATTCTACAAGAGTCAACAGGACCTCACAACATTTTTAGTCGACAGTATAACTCCATCACATATATATATATTGTTACATCATGATTAATGGCGTATTTCTTATATTATTTTTAATATATTTGAAATTTAAATTATATATTTATTTATTTTTATATTCTATGATATTTATTTAAAACAGATTATTTAGATTATCATCATTTGTATTTAGGTACACGTGTGACTTCACTGCTCTCTTTGATGTGAGGAAATAAATAAATTATTTTGGAGGCTACTTAAAAAGGACTTATCTCATTATTCCCTTATATAAATTTGTAGGATGGTTGAAACACGCTCTGGTAAGATGCAATACCCAGCACAGGAGAGAATCATGGCTGAAGAGTCTGCTAAGCCGGAACCTGGTGCAACAATTGGTAGAGATGCTAGTTCCGACCCAGTTGTCCTGAATCCCAACATCGACATCCCCAAGTATGATGGAACGGAAGACCCTCGCCCATGGATTGAATCTCTTGAAGAAATTGGCTTCCTGTACCATTGGGCAGACTACATTATCTCTCGTTATGCTGCCATGAATATGATTGGTAGCGCCAAAACCTGGCTGAACCTACATAAGATAAGTTTCACCAGCTGGGAAAATTTCAAGAGCCGCCTAATTGAGGATTTTGCCTCAGACGCCAACAAAGATGAAATTAAGATGAGACTAAACAGAATGCAACAGTGGAATGAACCTGCAATCAGGTTCGCAGAGGATATCCTTGTACTGTGCAACAAGGTCGACCCCCAAATGGAAGAAGAGACTAAAATAAACTGGGTTATTGGAGGGTTAAAGAAAGAATACTCTTTTGCCCTTCACCTAAACCCTCCTAAAAATACCAATGAACTTCTAGAAATTTGTAAAAAGCTGGATTTGTTCGAAAAGAATTACCAAGAACGTGCAGAAAAATCAAAAGCTCTTTATAATGGACCACGCTCTCCTCGTCCCCATCATCAAGAGCAATGGAAGAATGCTACGTCGTTCAGAAGACCATATCAGAACACCTCCAAGCCCCAGGCCCCCGCTCCGAGGTACTACCAGAACACCTCCAAGCCCCAGGCCCCCACTCCGAGGTATTACCAGAACAAGCCTCTGCCCCAGGTATCTGCCCCTAGACGATCTTACACTCCCAATCCTGAGCCAAAACCGGTCTACCCAAGTAAAACATACAATAAGAATCCAAATTCAAATAGGAATAGGACAGAAGACGGGAGACCAATATGTTTCAAGTGTAACAAGCCAGGACACGTAGCGCGGTATTGCAGAGTCAGGTTTGTAAGAATTGTGGAAGAGGACCCCATAGTTACACAAGACATGGTCGAAGAAGAAATCCGAATGGATAATGGAACTCAGAAGTCGAGACCTCTGCTCTACGCTGACGTAAGTAATAGCCCGTACTCGAGTATCCCTACAAGGAATAGATATGCCGCATTAGAAGATTTAAACTAAACATCGCGCCTGAGTCCGTCAATCAAAGCAAGTCGACCATAAATGGAATTAAAAAGTTGGACCCCAAATATAAAATGAACATTAACGTGGATAGAATCGGTATCTGCGAAGCTTTGATTGATACAGGCGCCGATCTTTCAGTGGTCGACCTTAGTACAGCTCTTAACACAGGTCTTGAAATAATAAATCCTGATAAAATGTGCTCCGGACCCGATGGCAAAGAATTAGATATCGTAGGAAATATTATTTTAAATATAAAATTTGATGACAAAACAATTACACATCAATTTGTGATAATGAGAACACATTTGCGAATATTTATACTTGGACGTGATTTTCTTAAGAAAATGAACGCAAAAATTGATTGTCAGCGTGAAATAATCAAATATGACTTGACAGAAAATCGTGACGTAATCAAATATCAACAGAAGAAAATAAAAAGTGCAAAGGATGCCATTATACCAGAACTTTCTATTAAATTGATTAATGCATTTGTAGAAGCAGAGGATGGCGAATACATCATCGAGGAGAACCATAAAATGTTTCAAACAAATGGACTTCGACTAGCGAGAAGCTTAATAAATGTTGTGAATAAGGAAACATATATCTGGATAACAAACCCTTACCCTCGACCATTAAAAATATTAAAAAGCCAAACATTGTGCTTTGGAAGCCAGCCAGCCGAAGTGAATCTTATGGAAGAAAGTGAACAAAAAGAGCATGAAGAACCCCAATTTCAGATAAACGAAAATTTAGCATATAAGGAAAAGGAGCAATTGAAACAAGTTTTGGAAAGGTACGAGGATTTGTTTTCGTCGGGATTAGGAAGATCCAACTTAGCGAAACATCGGATCGATACAGAAGGCGCGAAACCGATCAAACACAAGCCGTATAGGGTGAGCGCGAAAGAGCGAGAAATCATAAAAGAACAAATTGATGAAATGCTCAGAGACGGCATAATCAGACCATCCTCGAGTCCATGGTCCTTTCCTGTAATCTTGGTCAAGAAGCGAGATGGTAAGTACAGATTTTGCGTTGACTACAGAAAATTGAATGATGTAACAGTGAAGGATGTTTACCCAATTCCCAGAATTGATGAAGTATTGGATACACTTCAAGGATCCAAATACTTTTCAGCAATTGACCTTAAATCAGGATATTGGCAAGTATAGGTTGAGGAGAAAGATAAAGAAAAGACAGCCTTCACTACAGCACATGGCCTATATGAGTTCAACGTAATGCCCTTTGGTCTATGCAATGCCCCTGCTACATTTGAGAGGAACATGGAAAATATGCTTGGTAATCTTAGATGGCAAATTTGCTTATGTTATCTAGATGACGTAATCATTTATAGCTCGGATTTTTCAACACATCTCAAAAGAATAGAAGCTGTTTTAAAATGTTTTCGCGAGGCTAATTTAAAATTGAACAACAAAAAATGCCAATTTGCTTTCGAAGAACTGGAGATTCTTGGCCATATAACTAATCAACATGGTATAAAACCAGCGGAGCATAATATCAAGGCTATTAGAGATTTTCCTCGGCCCAAAAAGATAAAAGAAGTTCAATCATTTTTAGGAATGTGCTCATATTATAGAAAATTTATCGAAGGTTTTTCAAAAATTGCCGATCCATTAACCAGTCTTATAAAAAAGAATGTACCTTTTACCTGGACAGAAAATCAAGAAAAAGCATTTCAAACCCTTAAAGTAGCATTGATAAATCCTCCAATCTTAGGGCACTTTGACCCGAATGCAATTACTTACATTCATACTGACGCATCTAACATCGGCCTGGGTGCAACATTAGTCCAAAAGTTCGGCGATAAAGAAAAAGTTATCTCATATTTAAGTCGAACACTGAGCAAACCTGAGCAAAATTATTCGACTACCGAAAAAGAATGTCTAGCTGTTGTGTGGTCAATGTCCAAGTTACGACCCTACCTATATGGAAGGCACTTCAAAATCGTAACTGATCATCACGCACTATGCTGGCTTAAGAATCTGAAAGATCCGACCGGCCGATTAGCACGATGGGCACTGAAGATTCAGGAATATAATTTCGAAATTATACACAAATCGGGTAAAAAACATCTGGACGCTGATGGTCTATCTAGAGGACCCTTACCTGAAAACGAATGGGACGAAGATTATGAAAGACTATTTCTGAATCAAATAATAGACGAAAAGGATGATTTTATTGAGAATATTAAGGAGAACCTTAGTGGAAACAAGCGTTCAATTACACAGAACTTCAAAGAAGAAAATGGGTGTCTCTACAAGAAAAATCCAAATCCTGAAGGTAGGGCATGGTTGCTGGTAGTGCCAAAGAAGAGAAGGAAGGAAGTCATGAGTGAATACCACAACCATATGCTGAATGACCATCTGGGCGTCGCCAGAACCACTTACCGATTGAAGAATAAATACTATTGGCCTTCCATGTTGAAAGATGTTTCAGAATTTGTAAAGACGTGCCATCTTTGACAAAGTCGGAAAGGTTCAAATCACTTGCCTTCTGGACTTCTACAACCTATTCCCCCAGCTAACTACCCTTTTGAAAGAATCGGAATTGACTTTGTTGGCCCCTTGCCATCAACGAAAAGAAGAAGGAAGTGGATAATTGTGTTGACTGATTATTATACCAAGTATGCTGAAACAAAGGCAGTATCAGAAGCAACCGTGAAAGAAGTCTCTACATTTTTAATCGAACATATTATTTTACGTCACGGGGCCCCAAGATTTCTTATTAGCGATAGAGGTTCACAATTCACTAGCAATTTGATGAAGGAGGTAATGAAAATGTGCAAAGTAAAACACTGCTTCACAACGAGCTACCACCCCCAGACTAACGGACTAACGGAACGGCTAAATAGAACTTTAATCAATATGATCAGCATGTATGTGAACACAGACCAAAAGAACTGGGATGAAATCCTCCCTTTTATCACCCACGCGTATAATACCACGATTCAAGAAACCACAGGCTACTCTCCATTTTTCCTGTTGTTTGGAAGGGAACCCATGTCCCTCTTAGACGACGAGAATATCCCAACGGACAGTAACATGGACGATTACGACGAATATATAGAAAACTACTTAGATAAAATAGCAAGGACGAGACAGGTAGTCATTAACAACACAGAGAAGACTCAGGAAAGAATGAAAAGAAACTATGACAAAAAACACAATGAGAAAATCTATGAACCAGGACATTTAGTGGCAGTTTGGACACCAGTCAGGAAAATCGGAAAATGTGAAAAACTATTGAGAAAATATTTTGGCCCATATCGAATATTAAAGAAGCTGTCTAACGTAAATTACTTAATTGAGCCGAAAGATAATCCTGGCCAAGACCCATTGATTGTCCATGTCTCAAGACTCAAACCCTATTTTGAGAGAATTGATGAGGTAACTCACGAGGACGTGACGACCTCTGGAGAGGGGGAAGTGCTACATCATGATTAATGGCGTATTTCTTATATTATTTTTAATATATTTGAAATTTAAATTATATATTTATTTATTTTTATATTCTACTAGACGAATGACCCGGGCAACGCCCGTGTTTTACCCGATTGAATGTTTTTATTCAAATACTATTTGTTACAATTATAAATTGGAGCCGTGGATGTCACTCTTGTGAAACGTCCCGCTCCAAACTTTACATGTACATTAGGTCAGCTGGTATTACCCCTCATTTTCACCGCTAGAGGCGCGAGCGAATTGACCTTTTGTAAATATACATAATTATAAAGATAGAAGCTTCTATAGAAGATAATGATAATGATGATGCGCGCGCATCCGTGACAGCGATGAGAAATTGAGGAAAGACGGTCGTGACTATATATTAATAATAAAATAATGAAATAATAATAATAATATAATAATAATTATTATTATTATTATCATTAGATAATGATAATGATTATAATGATGATGCGCGCGCATCCGTGACAGAGATGAGGAATTGTTGAGGAAAGACGGTCGTGACTATATATGTTGATAATAATAATAATAATATAATAATAATAATTATTATTATTATCATTAGATAATGATCATGATCATAATGATGATGCGCGCGCATCCGTGACAGCGATGAGGAATTGAGGAATTGACGGTGGAAAGACGGTCGTGACTATATATGTTGATGATATTTATTTAAAACAGATTATTTAGATTATCATCATTTGTATTTAGGTACACGTGTGACTTCACTGCTCTCTTTGATGTGAGGAAATAAATAAATTATTCTGGAGGCTACTTAAAGTAGACTTATCTCATTATTCCCTTATATAAATTTGTAGGATGGTTGAAAGACGCTCTGGTAAGATGCAAGACCCAGCACAGGAGAGAATCATGGCTGAAGAGTCTGCCAAGCCGGAACCTGGTGCAACAATATAAATATATATACATGTCGTCATTGGTGGTGCCCACCGCGGGAAAGACTCCGCCACCGGTGGACTACGAGAGTTCTTTTCCACAGAGTGGGCAGGTCGATAAGATGCTGGCGTTACCCACCTCAAGACCAAGATGGTACTTGTAGATGGTAGCCTTCGCTACGCTGGTCAATTTCATTGCCTCGGGATGGAGGCCGACGCCGAACAGCCAGGCCTGCAGATCCAGTGGCACTTCGCAGGAGGCGAACACCTCCCGGAGCAGGGGTCGCACGGCGGCACAGTTGGCACGCTTCGAGGCAGGATGGTCAGGATGGGGTAGGGCGTGGAGGGCCAGCCGTAGGGCGACATCTGCGTCGTGCCCCGAGAAGCAGTAGAGAGAGAGACAAATAATCCAGGAGGAAGCCGTGGTGCTGCGCGGGACGGCTACGCCGTTCTTGCGCATCAGCACACGCACTGCGCGTCGCATGTTGGAGCGTCCCCGCCTGGCCGCCGTTCCCATCTCGCGGTATCTCCGGCGCTGGGCGTCTGTCGTCGACGTGCCCTCCACCAGCCTGGCGTTTTCATCTCTCCGTCGCTGCTCTTTCGGGGGCCATGCAGCGGACATCACTCTGCGGCTGGCCCTGCACGCACTGCCTCATCCGGGGCACCCGGCGTCAAGCCAGCCTGTCTGCATCGCCTGCGGCTCCAGCGACCTGTCGCTGGCCCACCGCTACTGGTCCTGTAGCGCCGTCCGCCCTCTCATCCGAGAGGGGTTCTCCATCTTCGGGCGGCCCCCGGACCATCAGTCCTGGATCTTCGCGGTAGGTCTCGAGGACCATGCCATCACCATCTCCTCAGCGGCGAAGCACGCGATCTACATTTTTTTCTTAGATCGCGAAATGCGTGGTATCGCTGGAGACCCGTTGGCGATCTTCCATCAAACTCTGCAGCGGTGGCAGAGGCGGCATGTACATATTCATTGTACATAGCATATATGTCATAATTTGTATATAATTGTATGCACCCCCGACCCACTATGCATGTACAATGTATGATTTTCAAAGATTTAATAAAGAATGAGGTAACTGGAGGAAAGAAAGTGGCAACAAGACATAGGAAGCAGGCTAAAAGCGGGCACAAGTATAAATAACTTGTACAGTCAATACTTCCTCGCAAAGCCCGGACGTATCTGGTATCCGCAGAAGTTATATTAGTATAGAGACGCCCAATATTTCCGGACAGGACCGGACGTATTTGATAACGCGGAAGTAAATAGAGTCGAACTAACACCCGATACTTCCTGACCAGGCCGAGCGTATCTTCCACCAAAGGAAGCCGCCGGTCCAATTAGGAAGCAAGAACTAAGTAGGTCAACCAATAGAAAAACGGGCACGTTCCATCCTTCGACCAATGGGAAGGAAGACAACTCGTGGTGTTAAATCGAAAGACAAGAATTGTCAGTAGAGTTTTGGCTCCCAAGGAGGTGACATCGGCTCTGGACCTCTCTCCCTCTGCTCATCCCGTAGCTAAGTACAATCACCACCATGTGATCAGATAATTAACAATCAAAATCGCTCCGCTCTTCTCAAGCTTTCTTTCCTCCAACCCAGTTGCCTTTTATTTTCAAACCCCATCACGTGTCCTGATTATTCCTAACTGTATGCTTCACTTGCCACTCAACGACTGCGTTTCAACCAATCCTCACCATTTAAATCGAACAACAAGAAATTCCGCAACGATATTGTCACAGAACGGTTAAGTCGACAGAATTCTACAACAGTGTAATACATCAAATATTGCAGTGTAATAACTTTGGATATATTACATAGAGTCGACAGGATAAAGATATTATGGAGCTTAATCAGGACCCCATAGGCGTAAAAACGGACAACCCTACGAAAGAAAGAGGGAAGAAACTGGCAACGAGCGAAGCGACAAAACACACCCTGGCGACAATAATTTTGCAGCTGACCGCCGCACTTCAAGGAGCAAGGTCCACTCAACTACAAACGACGTTCCGTAGCGCCACCCCCGGAGCAGCCCACACCCCCCGCCGACCGAAAGGCGAGATGAGCGCGGCAGCCGACGCACGTGCCACCACCCCAGGCAAGTGTCACCGAGACCGGACACCGACCACCGAGGAGTCATCCACCGCCATGCCGTACCCGTACCCCGCACTTGAAAGTAATCCGCACAAACCGGGACAGTGCAAACGATCCCGAAACGACATTCCAGTACCGGACTTCACTTCCACTTCGCGGACGGTGCAAGCAGTCCCAAAATCACCAGTCCCGAGTCCACAACAACCAAGTCAAGCCAGAGACACCCCAGCCGAGCAGACTTTTCGAGACTAAGGTAGGCACCCCCCCTATGGCGTCAAGAATTGACTTTGAACTCTTATCTAACCCTACCTACCCCTTTAACCATGTATCTAAACATGTACCAAATGAATGCAAGCACGGGCTAGACCAAAACCTGTCCCAAAGGACTCGTACAGCACACAAAGCTTTCACACATGGAAACCCTTGCCTGCATTCATTGCCCAAACCTCAAATATTTACATGCCACCACTCTAATCTCACACCACGCAACTTTTCATGCCCACAACATATAAAGCCACCACGACTTCAACCTACAATTCCAATAATGCCCAAAAAAGTGTCCGTACACCGACACAGCTCACCCACTTACCACGCAAATGTACCTCACAACATACACGCACCCATACGTCACCACGCAACAAACACGCACAACCCGCACAACAAACGCAACACGCGCGCCAAAAGACAACAACAACAAACAAGCGCATGCACAACCGTTAAGAATAATACAATCATCCCATCTACACAAAACATAGAAAAAGTTCACGCCACCAAACAACCACACAATCGAAAAACATTGCGATCTTTCCTAAAAGCTGTGAACGCCTATAAAGAGTTCATTCCGGACCACGCCCGCTTGCGGACGCCACTTGTCAACCTTCTAAAAAAGGATGTCGTGTGGGTCTGGAGTGACGAATGCCAGAAAGCGTTCAATAACCTGAAAGAAAGCCTTACCACACACCCCACATTATACCTTTACCAAGAAGGTCTGCCATGCCAGGTGCACTGTAACACCTCAACATTCGGCATTGCAGGCATTCTTAAACAAGTCTACCCTGATGGGAAGACATACCCAGTTCAACATTTCAGCCGCTCTCTGCGTGGTCACGAGCGAAATTATTCAGACTTGGAACTACAATGCCTAGCCATTGTGGAAAGTGTGGATAACTTCCGCGCCTGTCTAATGGGCAGAAAGTTTACAATACTTTCTGACCATCCTGCATTGCAGTGGTTGAAAGAGATCAAAGCCCCGTCAGGCAGATTGTTTCGATGGAGGTTAAGACTGTCAAGATACGAATATGAGGTCCGTAGCATAAATGGAGTACAACAATATGAAACGGGCGTTGTAACTCGTATCCCATTTTGTGGCTTTCTAGATGCGCCACTCATAAAGAGCCAACAGTCTTCTCCACCGGGAAAATCTCGCGTGACTATGGATCACAATAAACTGCGCACCGTCTCCCGAAAAGGAGTACTTAAAACTATAGTCCCAAGTTCACTTACAGCCAGACTTCTTAAGTCCGTACACACACAATACCACCATCCAAACATCTCCAAGATGACGAGACTCATCTCGTCACAGTATTATTGGCAGAACATGACACAAGACATCGCAAAACAGGTAAAAACCTGCCCCACCTGCCGATTCGCTAGAAGAATCGATGAATCCGACCAACCTTCACGTAAAAATACCGACACAGGCCCCAAAACAAAACAAAATTCGTACATAAAGCACAGCGTACACACAACACAAACAATGCCAAAATTACACCACCCACGTCAGAGAAACGACCACACATCTCAACTTAAATCAATTACCGCCGACATATCGCTAATAAAACCATTAACGATCAAACAAGAGAACTGCGAACCTACCAATCATTTAAATTCTACAATTAATAAGGTTCAAACAAATATTTCAGAGTCCCCATTTACAAAAATATGGGAGAACATGGGGCAATACCCTATCTTTCATCTGATTTTCATCCTTTGTATGTTAGTTCTACCATACAAATGTATCCCAATTTTATTCATTAATTATTTGTTTATCTATACCATGCCCGCTCATAAAATTTTCGAACTACAAGAGGCAGTTTTTAATTTTGGACAAGCATTTATAAAACTTCTCATAATTTTAGGAAACATTTTTGCAGAAAATCTAAATAGATTCCGAGGAGATAGAAGTAACTGAAAGATGACCAACCAATGTCGGAGAAGTCATACTCCAAAAACAAGACCCGAGCCGCACCCCAAAATAAATAAGCGGAAGGAAGTGAGAATTTTGAGACGCCGCGACAGGAAGCGTAGTTCCGCGGCGATAAATTCGGCCTATGCAAACAGAAAGGAGCGCCTCGTTTCCGATCTACAATTACTTCGGACCCCTCTTCTGGCCAACACGTAAAATTAGGTCACCGCTTTTCCCCGCACAGATTCCTCTCTCTATGCCACCGATTTTGGATTCCAATTCAAGCCTGCGCATCGACTTTTACAATGTCAATCAAATCGACTGTCATTCGAAAATCAAACAAGGTACACGCACACACATTTAAATGAGTTCACATCCCTATTATAAGTAATCAATTACTTTACAGACTGCCAAAAAACATTACATATCCCACCTACACGTCGATATCACAGACCTTAGGATCTCGACAACACATAGAACTCGCTCACACATTTCTTACACAACAGACTTCTAACATTTTTCACAACACACACAAAGACAAAAAATTACACATAAAGGTTATATAGATTTCCATGTCTCCTTTACACATAGCATAAACGCACTTGAGGGCTAGAATCACGTTTTCACCTAAGTGTCGCTACAGATGAGACAAAAAATTTATAGGGCATAATTCAGCAATTAAAAAATTTATAGGGCATGTAGATACAAAAGGGTTCAAACCAATACACCTTATTTTTCATATTAATCATTTTCATTATTTTCTCTCAATTAAAATTTAAAAATATAATCAATTTATCAATTTATTCAACTTATTATCACTTTTAATCATTAATTATCATTTTTTTTTTACCAATTAGTTTATATTATCATAATTTCAAATCAACGAGAACTCATTGGTTTTCTTTTAAAATTGGATATTATATTTTATTTTGATTTACAAAAACATTCTTTTTTTTATTTCTTTTTTCCACCATGCAACAAAACATTTTTCCTTTTTCTCACCATGCAACCAAACATTTACTTTGATGTCTTCCAACTTTTATATTATTTTTTGATTTCTTCCAACTTTTTATTTTACTTTGATTTCTTCAAAACACCTTATGAAATTTCCTCGTTTTCTTTTCCCAAAATTCGAGCAAAAATTAGTTAGGCATTTTTCCCTTTTTTTTCCACCATGCATCAAGCATTCACTTTGATTTCTTCCAACTTTTATTTTTATTTTTATTTTTTGATTTCTCAAAAGACCTAATAAAATTCCCTCGATTTCCATTTCCAATTTCGAGCAAGAATATGGTTAGGCATTTTCCTTTTTTTTTTCACCATGCATCAAAGCATTTTTTTTTTTCAACATGCAACCAAGCATTTACTTTGATTTCTTCCAACTTTTCATTTTTATTTTTGATTTCTCAAAAGCCCTAATAGAACTCCCTCGTTGTTATCTCCAATTTCGAGTAGAAATTAGTTAGGCGCATTTTCTTTTCTTTTTAATCCACTATGTACCATAGCATTCATTTTGATTTCTTACAATTAAAAAATTTTTGATTTCTATTAATTACACTCAACCTATATCATCAACACCATTCTATTTTATCTCTTATATCGCCACCAATGCTTGTATATAACCTCTCAATACCCACAACTAATTTTCCCACAAAATTATTTTTTACTTTACAGAATTCTCTCAGGCTAACCCCTTCTTGAATTCTTCACATGTAGGGGGCGCATCTGTCATAATTTGTATATAATTGTATGCACCCCCGACCCACTATGCATGTACAATGTATGATTTTCAAAGATTTAATAAAGAATGAGGTAACTGGAGGAAAGAAAGTGGCAACAAGACATAGGAAGCAGGCTAAAAGCGGGCACAAGTATAAATAACTTGTACAGTCAATACTTCCTCGCAAAGCCCGGACGTATCTGGTATCCGCAGAAGTTATATTAGTATAGAGACGCCCAATATTTCCGGACAGGACCGGACGTATTTGATAACGCGGAAGTAAATAGAGTCGAACTAACACCCGATACTTCCTGACCAGGCCGAGCGTATCTTCCACCAAAGGAAGCCGCCGGTCCAATTAGGAAGCAAGAACTAAGTAGGTCAACCAATAGAAAAACGGGCACGTTCCATCCTTCGACCAATGGGAAGGAAGACAACTCGTGGTGTTAAATCGAAAGACAAGAATTGTCAGTAGAGTTTTGGCTCCCAAGGAGGTGACATCGGCTCTGGACCTCTCTCCCTCTGCTCATCCCGTAGCTAAGTACAATCACCACCATGTGATCAGATAATTAACAATCAAAATCGCTCCGCTCTTCTCAAGCTTTCTTTCCTCCAACCCAGTTGCCTTTTATTTTCAAACCCCATCACGTGTCCTGATTATTCCTAACTGTATGCTTCACTTGCCACTCAACGACTGCGTTTCAACCAATCCTCACCATTTAAATCGAACAACAAGAAATTCCGCAACGATATTGTCACAGAACGGTTAAGTCGACAGAATTCTACAACAGTGTAATACATCAAATATTGCAGTGTAATAACTTTGGATATATTACATATATTTTATTGTATTTTTTATTTTCCTTCTTTTTTATATATTATTTTTTCATATCTACTTGAATAGTGCGGACTGTGCACTTTTGCCTATATTTTGACGGGATGTCAATAAAACTATGTTATTTGTCAGTAGAGATAAAGAGAGAGCTCGGCTATAAATAAAAAAACTTAACAAAAACACTCTTTACCTCAGTATTTTGTGTTTCTGATAATATACTGCTCCAGTATAACTTCTATATTCGGTATTTATCATTAGATGCCATCACTGAGTGTGATCGGCTGGCTATAAATCCCTGACTGATTGGCCTTACCGGCTCTGAGGTAGCGAGCGATGGTACTCTTGTCCTTGTACTTAATGTTGAATTATTGATATGCTTTTGCATTCAAGCTTTCAATTCTGATAAGTAAAAATATCTACACGGTTTGAAAACCAAAAGTGTGGCGATGAATAAAATGAATTGGTTTGAGGCATTTTTAAAGGGAGATGTGCCCTTTTCGCCACATGAATACCATCCGCCCGCTCTATTGTATATGATTACATTATGTGACAGATTTTTTTGTTCTTGGCAAGTGAAATTTCTTTCTTTCTTTCTTATATCTAAACAGTTTGGAAAATGGCCATTATATCATTCAATGTTTGCTATTGTGCTCAGGTGAAAGTGCTTATATATTTGGCATATCCCCAAGCATACACGCGTAAATGGATAACAAATTTAATTTTATAAACAAACATCTATATAAAAATAGTGTTTATTTCTACTTTTCAAAAAAAAAAAGATAATTATGAAAATATGATAATTATAATTATTTACAACAAATGAAAACATTAAGACGCGAATGTTTCTTTCCACAAATACACTGCTGGCCACCCAAATTGCAACACTAAGAAAGACAAGAGATATCGCAACAAAATTTATTTTGTAGATAACATGTTGACCAAGTATCGAATGATTAAATTTATAGATTTCTGCAAAGTGTGGTTCCTGCCAGAATCAGTAGCCTGAATAGCCGCCATTGTTGTAGATAACCGCTGCCACACGCCTCGACATTGATTCAAATAGACATTGGATGTGTTCTTGGGTACAGCAGACCGAGCAGCTTCCACACGTTGTCAAAGTTGATCTGGTGTGGCAGCTGGGTATGTAATATGAGTCAATCGTTGAGCAACCATGGACCACATGTTTTCTATCGGCGAAAGATCCGGAGAGCGAGCCGGCCAGGGAAGCAATTCAATCTGGCGATTGACGAAGAACCTTTGGACAATGCGTGTCACGTACGGTCGCGCATTATCCTGTTGAAATATGGCTATGAGCAAGACCTGAAGGTAAGGAAGGACAACTGGCTCCAACATCTCGGAGATGTAGCGTTGGCTGTTTAAAGTACCGGCAATGCGTGTTAGCGGAGTGCGAGAGTGATATCCAATACCGCCCCATACCATAATACTCGGTGCAGGACTAGTGTGGCTGGGAATTACGCAGCTGTTTAGCATCCTCTCTCCACGGTGTCTCCAGACTCGAATCCGACCATCGTGATGTTGCAGACAGAAGCGTGACTCGTCAGTGAAGACAATTTCATTTTATTTTGCCGTCCACATGAGACGTTTGTGGTTCTGCGTCAAGGGTAGATGAAGCAAAAGACGTCTTGCGGACAGACCAGTCTGCTGTAAACGGCGTCGAATGGTACGCGCAGACACTGAATGATGCATTACAGACTGAATGTGCTGTGCTACGGTTCGTGTTAAAAGTCGTAGCATAGAATATGTAAATATCTTTTTGAGTGTATAACTTGGAATGTAAATTTCTTTTAAATGAATTATTATTATGTCAAATATATTTTGAATGGATTATTATTATGTAAATTTCCCTTTTGTATATAACTGAGCCGTGTTGTTGAAATAAAGAGTTTCTTAGTAGAGCGAGAGCTTCACGTGTGTAGCCGCTGGTTTTTGTCTTCGTTATTTTCTTTCTCGCTTGATCACCCGAAGCAGTCCAAATAATATCAAGACTTTGGGTAAAAGTCTTACTTGTTAAGAGGAGGTTTCTTCAATCTGACCTATCGTACCTCAACATTTAGTGGCGTCCCCGGGTGGGCTGCGTGGGCTGGTCAAGTAGAGAAGACGGGAAGACCTGGAGGCGCTGTCTCCCGAGGAACAGAAGGCGGGAAGACCTGTAGGCGCTGTCTCCCGAGGAACAGAAGGCGGGAAGACCTGTAGGCGCTGTCTCCCGGGGAACAGAAGGCGGGAAGACCTGTAGGCGCTGTCTCCCGAGGAACAGAAGGCGGGAAGACCTGTAGGCGCTGTCTCCCGAGGAACAGAAGGCGGGAAGACCTGTAGGCGCTGTCTCCCGAGGAACAGAAGGCGGGAAGACCTGTAGGCGCTGTCTCCCGGGGAACAGAAGGCGGGAAGACCTGTAGGCGCTGTCTCCCGAGGAACAGAAGGCGGGAAGACCTGTAGGCGCTGTCTCCCGAGGAACAGAAGACGGGAAGACCTGGTAGCGCTGTCTCCCAAGCTAAAGAAGCTCAAGGGAAGAGAGGCTAAAGAAGCTCAAAGGCAAAGAAGCTAAAGAAGCTCAAGGTTTAAAGGAGCTCAAAAAGCCCTTTGTTAAAGGTTTAAAGGAGCTCGATATGCCCTTTGTTAAAGGTTTAAAGGAGCTCAAGAAGCCCTTTGTTAAAGGTTTAAAGGAGCTCAAGAGGCCCTTTGTTAAAGGTTTAAAGGAGCTCAAAAGGCCCTTTGTTAAAGGTTAAAAAGAGCTCAGTGAAGCTCAAGGTTTAAAGGAGCTCAAAAAGCCCTTTGTTAAAGGTTAAAAAGAGCTCAGTGAAGCTCAAGGTTTAAAGGAGCTCAAAGGCAAAGAAGTTGAGGAAGCTACAGGGTGAAAGGCTACCTACAAGGTGAAAGGTTACCTACAAGGTAAAAAGGATACCTACAAGGTGAGAGGATAACTACAAGGTGAGATGGAGGAAGTTAGCAGAAGGCGTAGAAAGGCGATAAGAGGCGTTTTTACCGAGGTGGTAAATGATATGAATACAGAGTTAAGGGATCCTCTTATTGATAAAAGTGGCATATATGCCAAATTTGATAGATTAAAATCTCTCCATTTGGAGCTGGTGTCATTGAATGAACGATGCCAGGCAATTTTATTGGCCAAAGATGAGGCTGCTGACGATGAAATTGATAAAGAATTTGAGGATTGTGAAGTCTACATCACGGAAAGATATTATTTGAAGGCTAGAATTCGCGTAATGCGTGAGCAGGATAGGGATGCTCAGGTCAAGACTTCTCAAATTCCACCAGGGGCGTCTAGTGCCTCTCCGAATTCAGAGACCGATAATCAGAAAGTTATCAAACTTCAGACTATTTCTACGTCTCTATCGAAAAGCCCGGAAGAGTCCATGAAAAATGAAATTGAAGGCGTGGAAAAGAGGATTCTGTAAAAACTGCTAGAGCTACGGATGTGAAGCCTGCTCTAGCTAAAGCTAGAATGCTAAAGGAAGCTTGTTCAGCTCCCTCTATAATAGATATTGAATATGAGGACAAAAAAGGTGCTGTGAATGCTATTAAAGAAAAGGAATTGAACGCAGCAGTTGAAGGCGGTGAAGGGAAGGAAACAGAAGCGGCAGTTAAATGCAATAAAGTGAAGGATTCTGAAACTGCAGTTGAGAGCTATGTAGGTGTGAAGGAAGCTGAGGCTAAAGACAAAGCAAATGAAGCGGAAGCAAAACCTGATAAAGTGAATCCTAAGGGCGACGGAGTAGGTGATTTTAAAGATGAGCCTAAGGGCGACGGAGTAAAGGATTCTAAGGATGAGCCTAAGGGCGACGGAGTAGAGGATTCTAAGGATGAGCCTAAGGGCGACGGAGTAACGGATTCTGAAGATGAGCCTAAGGGCGACGGAGTAAATGATTCTGAAGCAAGACCAACTGGAGATACGGAATCTAAAATAAAGAATAAGGGAGATCTACAAAAACTTAAGGGCAACCCAGGGGATTGGCTCTCAAGGTGGGGGCAATTTGGTAGAAATAATGCCAATGAAAAATATGAAGAGGCAAATTTAAAGGATAAGGAAGATTCTGAAGCGAAGCCTAAGGGCGACGGAGTAAAGGATTCTGAGACTGCAATTAAAGGTTATGAACCGGTGAGCAATTCTAGAGCAGTAGCTGAGGGTACTGGTTCAAAGGTGGAAGAAGAAAAGCTAGATATAGAACAAGGTACTGATTCAGCGGTGGAAGAAAAGATAGATGCAGAACAGGGTACTGATTCAAGGGTGGAAGAAAACCCAGATGCAGAACAAGGTGCTGAATCAAGGATGGAGGAAGGGATTATTGATACAAAGGATTGGTTGAATGATGGGTTCATCGAAGGAGTTGATGAAATTCCACCTGAGGGAAAAGGATACTGGTTTCCTGATCGCCCTGTATTTGGGTGTGAGTCCGAAACGACGCCTATACGGCCAGTATGTGACGGCGCGTCCTGTCGAGGACGCAGCGGACTATCCTTGAGGCGATATTTAAAAAAGATGCCCAATCTACTGAGGAGAATCCCGGAAATAGGGATAAAACTTCGGAAAAATAAGTACGGAGTTTTGGCCGACGTGAGGAGATATTTCCAGGTGATGGCCATCAGGGAAAATGATTGGGCCTACCTCCGATTTCTTTGGAAGAGGAGGATGGACGCTTATGGGGCAACCTCCGGTGGTGTGTATGGAGAGGGTGCCGCAGTGTGCCGAGGAGAGGATGGTTTTCCTGGATGAGAGCCTGGACTCCCTGCAACGGTCTCCCACCTGCCTGGATCCCCCCATCACGGGGGAACGGATTTTTTTCTTTTTACAAAAAAGAAAGGTGGGGGTATGTTAAAAGTCGTAGCATAGAATATGTAAATATCTTTTTGAGTGTATAACTTGGAATGTAAATTTCTTTTAAATGAATTATTATTATGTCAAATATATTTTGAATGGATTATTATTATGTAAATTTCCCTTTTGTATATAACTGAGCCGTGTTGTTGAAATAAAGAGTTTCTTAGTAGAGCGAGAGCTTCACGTGTGTAGCCGCTGGGTTTTGTCTACGGTATTCTTCTTTTCTTGCTTGATCACCCGAGGCAGTCCAATCAATATCAAGACTTTGGGTAAAAGTCTTACTTGTTAAGAGGAGGTTTATTCAATCTGATCTCGCGTACCTTAACAGTTCGTGATGTGACTGAGCGATCTGTCACTGCCATGTGCAACAATTTGCCTGTCGGCACGTGAAGTGGTGCACTGAGGTGGATGCGATCTAACACGTCGGTCCGTCGTACCTTCCTGCACCCAACGATCACATATCCGCATTACAGTTGTTTGATTTCGTCCAACACGACTACCGATTTCCCTGAAAGATAATCCATAATCTCGGTAGGCTACTATCCTTCCTCTGTCGAACTCGGATACTTGATCAAAAGATGATCGCTGTTTTTTACGAGGCATAATTGATCGTTTAAAAAAGAAACACAAGAAAAACACAATTGCCGAACTTGAAATCGTCGAAATCTCCAAGCCTTAAATAGTGCTTCGAAGTGGAGCCACAGCCACGCGAGATGTGCGCCTGCACTTAAATTCTAATCATTTGCATATCTCACCTCCGCTAATGTATATAATGTATATTCGCACAACGAATCCAAAGTTTTGCGGAGGAGCCTCTTTTATTATACTTTTGCAAGCTTTCGAACCTTTCGGTTCTTCCACAGGCGTGGCTAGTATGACTACACTAACAGGGTATAAGCGCGCTTGAGCCATTATATACAACATATTAATTTACATGCGGGTGTTATTTCAAACGTAATAAAATAGAAATAGGAATTATGACTATAAAAATAATATAATTATAACTATAAAAATAATATAATTTATATTATTTTTATAGTCATAATTCCTATTTCTATTTTATTACGTTTGAAATAACACCCGCATGTAAATTAATATGTTGTATATAATGGCTCAAGCGCGCTTATACCCTGTTAGTGTAGTCATACTAGCCACGCCTGTGGAAGAACCGAAAGGTTCGAAAGCTTGCAAAAGTATAATAAAAGAGGCTCCTCCGCAAAACTTTGGATTCGTTGTGCGTTTATACTATTTATACGGAGTTTACCTGTAGAATAATGTATATTGTAAATTTCATTTGATTTGCATATTCTTTCAGGGTGTTGCATTTACGGTGGCCAACAGTTTAAATCAAACTTCTGTTGCGATGAAAAAAATATTGCGAAGGCTTGGACTCATCAGTGGTGAACCCTTCCAGCGGTTTCACCAATCTAATCTACGAGACCGCTTTTTTAGAGCTCTAATACTGTATTGGATCATTCTGCTTTTATATGTTACATTGAAGGGTGGAATCTTAGAAATGTTATTTAATCAAACTATTGATATAAGTTCTTTTAGGACAGAAGAATTATATTTAAATATTTATAATATAATATATGATTTCAAATATTTTTATCAAGTATTAAATATTTATAATTATCAATGACTGAGATATATATATTTCAAGATGTAAATAAAGAGTATGCAAATTACGGGCAATATAAAAAGAATAGGAAAATTGATTACGTATTTTTTTAAAGTTTATTCTGCATTTTATTTGGATATACTTTATAGCTTCTGGCAATGTGTTTCTTTTCAATAGTATCATCAAATATTATCCCTATAGACTTTACTGCAATGATATAAGTTATTGAATGAGAGGGCTTGGCTCATCAGTAGTGAACCCTCTCAGCGGTTTCGCAAAATTAATATCTAGACCGCTATACTATTGTTTTGCAGTAAGGTCTATAAAGATAATATTTGATTGCACATTATTGACTGTATCGACTCATCCATTGATGAGCTTTACTCATCCCCAGAAGACACCATAAAAAGTTTCAAACTTTACAAGCTTGACACCCTAATATGATTGTTGAGTGGATATAAGAAAGAAGAAGATATTTGATGATATTGTTTCGTCGTACCCAGACGCTATTCGTCTACTTTGTCTACTCAGTATTCCACAAAGATACACACGTGAGTTCGAAGGGTTGCAGCTAAAGTTAGCGCTTTATTATGTCTCACTTAACAGAAGGAATAAAATCAATGACACTTTCCTTCGACCTCCCTGTCAGAAGAATCCTTGGCGCCGTGGATGTCCTCTTGTGAATCGTTCCGCTCCACACTATACACATGCAGCCTGGCCCACACCGCCTTGTAGGGCGCTCCGATGTCAGTCTCTCCTGCAGGATCATCTACACGCCCCGGAGGTAACTGGCCGCCGTCTTCTACTTGCCACAGATCTCGATGTCACCAGACTGACTACTCCCCTAGACTGCCATGTCCTCTCGGCGCACAAACCCACTTCAGGCCGACCGCTATCTCGGCTCCTTCTTTCCTCACGGCACCAGCTGGACTGCCTGTCTGCCGCCCCCTCCTCTGGGGGAGGGGGTTAATCAACACTTCCTTATGGAGGGGGGACCCTCCATATCTTTACTGTCTTTGCCCACATCTTCTCTTTATCTTCTTTGCTGCACCGCTTCAATATTATTGAGAATAAACACATTGCCAGTAAATTTATTTGTTACAAATTTTATCGGTCGATATCAATTGAATTTATGAAATTAAATCTTCCGTTCTCCGAGACTTTGAGTTATCTATCATTTCCTACTCTGCAATATGGTTATTTCAATGATGATAGTACAGAGTACTTATTTTGCTCTTGCCTTAATAAATGAAAATGAATCTGCTGGGTGTGTTTGCAGATTCTTGTAAATATTGGTAAATAATTTTTGATCCAATATATGTCTTTTTTAATTAAATATCTATTTATGTGGATTGTTCTATTAAAAAAAATGTAAGTGATTATGCTATACATTTACAAGCTCTTTTTTTTTTTTTGCTTATCCCTAGTACACGTAGTACAGGCCATGATAATCATGGTGGGTAGAAGTAGGTGACTTCTTTTACTCTAAGTGCAACACATGTCTCACATGTGAAAAGCAGTTCGACATTGCACTTACGAATGTGCCATAGCCCCGTTTGGTTACTTGCACTCGCTGGTAGGGTTGAACTTTTGCAAAAATTGGGGGGCAATGGAGCATTTTTTTTTTAATCAGAAAAAAGTGCCCAATGCGGGAATCGAACCCCGGTCGTAGCGGTCGAAAACCAACGGTTTAGACCACCCTTCCACCGACAAGCTCAAATACCTTTCTACTTTGTATAGGTAAATAGTTGCCTATACAAAGTAGAAAGGTATTAGGCTTTCAAATGTATAACATAATCACCTACTTTTTTTTTTAAATAGAGCAATCCATAAATAGATATTTAATTAAAAGGCATTGGATGATTTTATTTTTACCAATATTTCAGTAGGCTGAACGCCAACCTTTTTCAAGGTATAAAAACGTATTTATGTCAGCAATGTGTGGCGCTGAGTTTGTTGTTGACATAAATACGTTGTTAAATCTTGAAAAAGGTTCAGCCAACTAAAATATTGGTAAATATTTTTAAAAAATCAAATATGTGCATTTATGTATATGTATGTACATTTTAATTAAAAATCACCTACAGGTAATACTAAAATACACATATTCGATGTTTACATTTTCTGGCCATAAAGGAAAAAGTGAAAAATTTGTGTTACATATTGGGATTCTCCGCCAAATGTTTTAATTCTGTTTGCTCCTGACGAGGGCAAAAGATTTTTGTCGAAACGTCGAGGTAATAAAAAGATTTACTGGCCGAAGTATATTTATTTTCAAGAAATATGAATGCCGACCAGGCAGCCTCTATCTTTAGGGTAATTGTTGTAAGTTATGCAAATGAGCCTGAAATGAAAGTACCCTCCTATACTAGGAAAGCTAATCTGAGATGTATAGTGTTAATGCTATTACTGATCTCCGGAATTGAACAAAACCCAGGGCCTAAATCTACAAGACAGACAACGTTGGATGTAGGCAAAGAAAGAGATTTACATGAGTTAATCACGGCGATGTCAAATAGAATTGATGATTGGGGAGCAAAGCTGGATTCGAGGTTTTCAGGGTTAGAAACAGGTTTAGAAAAAATTAACCAGCGTCCACTACAACTGGAGACTTCCCTAGAAACTATAACGAAGTCTGCTGTATAGACTAACTCGGATGTTCTAGCTCAAATATTCACGGAGTTATTCAATTTTAAAGTTGTGCAAGACTTTTGGATTACCCTGTATTTGCCTGCAATCATCTGTATGAAGAAAGGAAATTACTTTTTAATAATACGAGAACTAATCATTTATCACTCTATGCCCTGCTGTCAGAAACGGTGAAAAGTAGACACTGTGCAATAGATTTATACAACTTTTGTGAGAAGGCGAAAAGGATGATGTGTAAATAGTTTTCCTTTTTTGAGCTCATGTTAATGCTGAATTGTATATAGTACTTAATTTATGTTCGAATAAAACCATTGCTATACTGGGAGAATCCTGTAAGGGACTTGATCCCAAATAAAGTTTTTCTGTATGTGTATGTTACATAGTGCCGGGTACAAATTGAAGCTAATTCTTATCAACGAACAATTCTTTTGATTAACCATAAAAACTATTTAAATTCGAATTATGAAATTTTATAAGAAAATTATTTACGATACTATATTTTAATACAAATAAAATTAAAACGTATTTCTACTACCTTTATTAAGTTTTATTCATTGCAGTAAAAAGCCTATATAAATAGTTTTTACATAGTGCTATGTACAAATTAAACGACAAGTTCTTATCACTAAACAAATATTTTGATTTGCGAAAAAAAAATAAAAAAACAATTTAAATTCTAAGTATGAAATTTTCTAATATGAAAATATTAACGGTAATATATTTTAATACAAATAAAAATTATTTCTACTACCTTTATTTAATTTTATTCATTTTGCAGTAAAAAAAGCCTATATATATTAATATTAGCCGAATGACCCGGGCAAAGCCCGGGTTTTACCCGATTAAATGCTTTTATTCAAATACTATTCGTTACAATTATAAATTGGCGCCGTGGATGTTATTCTTGTGAAACGTCCCGCTCCAAACTTTGTGTCTGAGAAGCGATATTTTTATAAAGAGATGATCTGGCTTTGTGTCTTCTGCTCGAATGAATGTTTTTCTGTTAGAATTTTGTTCCTGCATACTAAAAATGAACTGGCTTCACCCCTGGTCTCTGCTTTTTGGAATTTTTCCGGATATAATTTTGTATCTGAGAATCAAATATGATACAGCAATATTGTCATAATCATTTTCTGACTAAAAAAAAAACAATTATTTTGCCAAGATCCTGTCAAATGCTTATAAAAAATGGCCATATTTGGGTATTTATTCCATTCACAAAAGCAAACGGTGACAGAATTGTTGATTGATTGTTGATTATGACTCTGATGCTTGTATATAATAATATTTATTTTTAATATCAACACCTGACCTTTTTTTTTAAATATATATAAAAAATAAAAAGGCATATCCTGACCTGGAGCACATGTGCTTTTCAGATGGCAAAACGCCATCTAGTGGAACATAAATAAACTAAACGTTGATTTAGCCTGTTCCCTGATATTTAACCAACCCAATTTCTTGATTAATCAAGAAAAGTCATCCACGAACGCGTTTCGCGCTGTTGGCGCTCGTCAGCGTGGAGTAGGCTGTACCACTGCGACCAAAAATATTTTTGGTCCCTGAGGCTTCTTGAGAAACCAAGAAATGGGTATTTAAGGCCAAAGTTGCATAAATGCACTTAACATGTGAAAAAATAACAGGAAAAAATAAATTAAAAGGTTAGGGGTTGATATTAAAAATAAAAAAGGCATATCCTGACCAGGAGCACATGTGCCATCTAAAAAGCACATGTGCTCCTGGTCAGGACATGCCTTTTTTATTTTTAATATCAATACCTGAACTTTTATATTTATTTTTTTTCTATTATTTTTCACATGTTAAGTGTATTTATGCAACTTTGGCCTTAAATACCCATTTCTTGGTTTCTCAAGAAGCCTCTGGGACCAAAATTATTTTTAGTCGCAGTGGTACAGCCTACTCCACGCTAACGAGCGCCAACAGCGCGAAACGCGTTCGTGGATGGTTTTTCTTGATTTATAAAGAAATTGAGTTGGTCAAATATCAGGGAACAGGCTAAATCAACGTTTAGTTGATTTCTGTTCCACTAGATGGCGCTCTGCCATTTGAAAAGCACATGTGCTCCTGGTCAGGATATGCCTTTTTTATTTTTAATATCAATACCTGACCTTTTTTGTTTTGTTTTTTTCCATTATTTTTCATATATATATATACGTATATAGAAATATATATTTTTAACTTTATATGTTTTATTTTAAGGTAGTATTAAAAATTGGTACTTATTTTCATCGATAGATGGCGCTGAGTTGAAAATGGAAATATTTAATCAATTTTAAGCATGTAGCCCTGGTGAGGAAGTTAGGAATTTCTGGTCTAGCTTAACTGTTTCTCAACATATTTATACAATCTACTTAATAAAAATATTCTAAAACCTTACACAATATGTTTCTTTATTACGAAAAACACCACGAGCTTTCGAGCTCTCGCTCTTCAACAAGCAAAAATTATGATCTAAGAGTTATCAAGAAAGGCGAGATGGCTATTTATACTGAGAGTAACACGTGAGGCGAGATTTGCATAGAAGGCTTATTTATACTAAGAGTGAGTACGTGATGTGATATTTGCATAGAGGAATATTTATATTGTCGCGTATATGGGCCTGAAAAACACCTGCAAACTCCGCCAATAGATGGCGCTTTCGCCTGCTTCCCGTTTGGAACTGGTGTGGATATCGCCGACTGCTGTGGTCCTGTTTCCTGGGGCAAATGAGTGTAAATATTCGTTGATATTGGCGCTGGGATGTAAACTAGTGTAAATACCTGTTAAATGATATTCAAGTTATTATGTAATGTGGTTTAAAGAAGACAATAAAAGAGGAGGAATGTTAGAAGTCTTGGTGCCGGTTGCTGTTGTGACTCTCTCGCCAACGCCACAGTCGCTACTCCTCTGGTAAGTCTCTCGTGTCCTCCCACCAGTGGTAAGGCCAAGAGATACCGCCAGAGGAGATCCACTTAAGTGGTGGTTCTCGGATGTCTTTGGGCGGTCTGTTGGTTAGAGCTGCAGAGGAGGAGCAACGAAGCCTGGGTAGGTGAACCACGACGGAGGAAGCGGCGTAGTCGCGAAGAACCAGAGGGGTCACGCGCGACATTATTTATTTTATTTCGACTTAGTACGCTATGTTCCCCTAGAGACACTTGCACTTAAAAAGGTAAGCTAAACATTTAAATAAAAGAAACATATTTGAAATATGTACAAGACTTAGTATGCAAGTTAGTTGGATAAAAAGAAAAATATATAACAACACAATTGAAATATGTACAAAGGGTTGGTATGCAAATTTAGTTAAATGAAATCAAATTGTAAAATATTGTGTGTATTCGAGGAAAACCATTAGCAGATTGAAGAAAGTTTTAAGGAATATTTTAGAAAGAAAATATGCAAGCTATTAGAGAATTATTCAATTAAAACTATTAAAAACAGAGTTAATTTCTAAATAAAAGCGTTCCAAATAGGGCCTCCAATCCCGGTACATATTTTCAATCCCGGGATCCGGGATTGCTTTTTTCTCAATCCCGGGATTGTAAAACACTTTCGTCTTTCTACCGAATGTGCTACCTCTAGGCTAACGTTAAATGGAGAAGTGTCCTCATTGTCATCCTCGGAAAGGTCAGATTCTGCTTCATTTACTGTTGCGGAAACGAATTCAGGAACAACCCTATCTTTTTTCTTAGCATAAAGTACATCCATCACAGCCAGATGGAGACCATGCGCGTAGCAGAGCTGTTGCAGTGGACCAATAATGTGACCCAATTTTACTATCATTGCGCACCCATCAGTTGTAACACACACAATATCAGTTTCGAAGTCGATTCCAAACTCAAAGAGCTTAGCGCCAATGACATATTTGCATTGTTCAGAGGAAAATACTCCAGATATTCGAGTCAAGCCAAGATTCCACACCTTGGTACGGCTATGAATATTAATGTTCAGGTAACGCTTGCTTCTGATTGACGTCCATTCATCCAGCGTAAGGCTGAAAAGTTGTCCCTTTTCTTTCTCCATCTGAAGCTCTCGAACGACCTTCACACGAAATGTGTCCGCATAACGACACACTTTAATCTTAATGGTCTCTGCGAAGAGAGGAATTTCATGTCCAAGAGCATTGAGGCACTTGCGTAGATCCTTAGATGTGACAAAAACGGAGAATGGCAATCCGTCGAGAGCTATCATTCTAGCTAGCACAGCATCAGTCGATCGATCGATGGAAACAGACGAAAAATGATCGAGAATTGATATCTTGGGGGTCTTTTTTTGCAGGGGTCTGTGTAACAACTTCGTCTTTAACTTTTCTCTTCGAAGTTTCGATTCCGTGGACCGCCTTCTGGTGTACATGCAGCCCTTTTGTTGACCCACCGACGCTTTTCAAAATCTATTTGCACGCTATACACTGTGCATTTTGGCCAGATCCGTCTCGTAGGTAATAGCACCAGATTCCTTCTGATTTAAAAGGAATAAACTTCGCCATCACAATCAAGAAGTGATAAGCTTACCAAAAATGTCCGACGCGTTTTCTATTGAGAAATAACAAGGTCCGATAATATTGTTTTAGAGACTGTTTTATGTTCGTATAAGTTGAAAACGACTTTAGGCTGATGCTTGATAGTGACGAAGAATTTAATGAAATGACATTAAATAAATTTAATTTAAATTAAATGACAAAAAAGCTAGAGAGGGTTTCACAAAATGAACA
This sequence comes from Cordylochernes scorpioides, assembly GCA_030710605.1. NCBI lineage: Eukaryota > Metazoa > Arthropoda > Arachnida > Pseudoscorpiones > Chernetidae > Cordylochernes > Cordylochernes scorpioides. Next base: position 75,614,128 of record CP092874.1, read on the forward strand.
GCAGAGCAGTACGTTCATGATGACCCATGCATACAGAGTACAGGATGGAGAGTATAAACATAGATTTAAAAAAAAAAGTATACCACAAAAATAAAGGGATGCCGCTACTATCTAAGAAGCCACTATTTGCATGTCAACAAAAACTGGGGCCTCCTCCATGTATACTGCTGCATACTCTCATTCTAGAGGCTGCCATTTTGGAAAGATCTTGCAGAATAACCCTTCGTTATTAGTGCATGAAAATAATTTCAAATCTCTCAGAAAAAAAGACCCGAAATGCAGCTGTATAAACAAAACGTCAAAAGTGTGCTATCTCATCATCTGTTTGATTACCAAAATGCTAGATAAGAAAAATATATTTTTTGCGCTGGTTTTCATGCACAAACCAGTAATTCCGGGATTTTTCGAGCAGAATCCCGGGATTTCGGGATCATTATTTGGCTCCGGGATTGGAGGCCCTAGTTCCAAAGGAATTTAGTAGTTTTTTATAAAATTGAAAATAAATTTGCAAAATGAATTGAATTTTATATTTATTATTTTTATATATTATTTATATGTGTGGCGGCGGGAACCGGCCGAGACTGGAACCTGGCGGTTTGGTTTGGTTTCGGTTTTGGCTGCGAGCGGAGGGGTATCTCCGCGTCTGGCTGTGTGTGGTGTTCTCCTTATGTTCCGGCACTGGTTATAAATAAAACCGGTACCAAGGAAGCTCCGACGACCCAGAGTGTATTATTGACAAAACAGCGGGCACAACACAACATGGTGGCAGCGGCGGGATCGTGAAGAGCCCAAGTAAGTGCCTTTTAAAATTAATTCCACTCTTGTGCAATCAAACCTGACATGGAATAAAATTACTTCCTTCCGCCTCCTAACTTCAGTTTTGACGCCAAGGATTGGCCAAGCTGGAAACAGCGATTTTCTCGATACAGACTTCTCTCCAACTTGAACACCAAGGAACAAGAATATCATATCACAGCATTGATATATCTTATGGGTCAGAGGGCTGAGGAAATCCACTCTAGGTTCAATCTATCAGCAGATGACGCAAAGAACCTCGACAAAGTCATTGAAGCGTTCGACAACCACTTCATTGGCAAACGCAACGTGGTGTATGAGCGGGCTTTGTTCGGATTAAGGAGTCAACGGCCGGAACAAACCATTGATGAATTTGCAACAGTCATGCACAGAATATCTTAGCACTGCGAATACGCTAATCTGCGCGAGGAGCTCATTCGTGATCGTATAGTGCTTGGAGTAAAAGATAGGAAGTTGTCGGAGAAACTGATGCTAAACGAAAACCTGACCTTGGCCAAAGCAGTCGAGATCGCCCGTCAGTGGGAAGCTGTGATGCGTGAACAACAGAATCTTAACCCTTCTACATAGCAGGTCGACACAACGTGGAAAGTGACCAAGCAGAAGCCTAAAGCATCAGTTCATGGCAAGGACAATGGCAGATCAACGTCTAGACAAACAGACAGTGCCAAGGAAACAGACGAAGGAAAAAAATTCCCAACTTGCTTTAACTGTGGGACTACCAAACATCGTTATCGTTACAGAGATAAGTGCCCCGGTAAGGACAAAGTCTGCGGAAAGTGCGCGAAAAAGGGCTATTACACTAATCTCTGTCGAAGAAAAAACAATGAGGTGAACGCCATATCCTCGGAGGAAACCCCAGCGCGGGAGAAGGTCTCATTTGTATATGCTGTCCGCGAGCCTACGCTGGGAAGCAGAAAGAGCAGGTGGAAGTCAACAGTAAGAGTCAACGGCACTGCAATCCACTTCAAGTTGAATCCGGGCTCGGATGTGACACTGATACCATTTTCCCTATACAAGCGATATTTCAGCAACGTCCAACTGGCGCCTACCGACGGCCAACTGATGGCGGCTGCGAATCAAAGATTGGAGAATGCTGGGACCTTCGTGGCGAAGCTCAGAGCTAACACACGTGAAGTGAAGGAAACCGTGTACGTGGTCCACCATTTGGAGCAACCTCTGCTGGGTGTCGGAGCCTGTGAAGACCTCTAACTCGTCAAACAAATTGATCTTGTCATCAACGGAACAACGGATGTCAATCCTGAACGAGAGTTCCCTAAGCTATTTGAAGGACTAGGGCTTCTTGAACAGCCCTATCACATCAAGTTGAAGGAAGGTGCCAAGCCCTTCTTCATACCAGTCCCAAGACGAGTACCTCTTCCGCTCATGCCGAAGTTGAAAGAGCAACTGGATGTCATGGTGGCTCAAGAAGTCATCGAACCAGTTGATGAGCTAACGGAGTGGTGCGCACCGATTGTCCTAGCTGGAAAGCCAAACGGGAAAATCAGGATCTGTGTAGACTTGTCCCGGCTTAACCTGAGTGTGGAACGTGAGCTTCACCTGCTTCCTGTCCTTGAACATGAACTAGCTCAACTCAAAATCTTTTCGGGGCTGGATGCTAACAGCGGATTTTGGCAGATTAAACTCTCTTAAGAAAGCCAAACGCTGACGACTTTCATTACGCCCTTTGGCAGATATAAATTCAAAAGGCTTCCCTTTGGGATTTCCAGCGCTCCAGAACACTTCCAGAAACGCATGTCTGCTATCCTACGCGGAGTCAATGGGGTAATCTGTCAAATGAATGACATCCTCATTTTCGCAAAGAGAAAGGAAGAGCATGACAAGATACTACGCGAAGTTTTGAGACGCCTGAAGAACTCAGGGATTACTCTTAACAAAGAAAAGTGCCAGTTCGGTGTAAGCAACGTCACATTCCTGGGACATTACATCGACGAACACGGTATCAAGGCGGACGAAAAGAAAGTCAAAGCCATCGCCGAGATGAAACCGCCAACTGACTTGCACGGGGGCAACGTTTTATGGGCATGGTCAATTTCTTAGGCCACTTTGTTCCAAACCTAGCGGAAATCACAAAGCCACTAAACGACCTAAGAAAGAAAGATGCGAGTTTCATATGGGGATAACTACAGAAAAAAGCATTCGAGAAAGTCAAAGAGGTTCTGGCAAGCTTTGAGATCTCTAAGAAGACCATGGTTTCAGCCGATGCATCATCGTATGGCCTGGGAGCTGTCCTCAAGCAAGAGCATGAAGCCAACATGTGGCGCCCAGTGGCATTTGCATCACGGACGTTGACGAAGACGGAGCAGGGATACGCTCAAATAGAGAAGGAAGCCCTTGCAATCACATGGGCGTGTGAGCGCTTCAAGGACTTTGTGGTTGGAAAAACCTTCCTCATCTAAACAGATTACAAACCTTTAGTCCCCATCTTCACCACTAAAGATCTGAACACCTAGGCTTCAACGGTACCGTATGAGGATGCTTCAGTTCTCGTTTCATATCTTTCATACACCAGGGAAGGACCTAATCACCGCTGATGCCCTATCAAGACAATCACTTCCAGGTCATCTTCCCAAAGATGAAGAGCTCCAGGAAGAAGTTGAACATTTTGTGCGTAGTATCGTCCTGCATCAATCCACGACAGACGACAGACTTGCCAAAATAGCCCTCAACCTGAAGCTGGAGCCTACCCTTCAAAATGTGACATTTAATTCCAAAAACGGTAGGTCCGCCAAATGTCAGCTCTCTCCCTTAGAACGCTCGTTATACGATGTTCGCGACGAGATAGGGGAAGAGAACGGCTTACTAATGAGAGAACTGCGAGTGATCATCCCCTCTAACATGCGAAAAGATGTTTTGAACCGCATCCACCAGGTCATCAAGGAAATACAAAATGTCGAGCAAGAGCAAAGGATCATGTTTGGTGGCCAGGAATAGGTCAAGAAATCCAGGATATGATAAAAACCTGTGAGAAATGCATCGAGAATCAACCTCTAAAGCACGAACCACTCATCCCCAACGACCTTCCGGAACGACCATGGCAAAAAGTCGGGATGGATCTATTCCATTGCGAAGGAAATGAGTATTTAGTCGTCGTAGACTACTTTTCTCGCTTTATCGAGGTCGTACGACTTACTAAACTTTCCTCGGAAGCTGTAGTAGATCACTGCAAAACCATCTTTGCTCGTCATGGCATCCCTGACATTGTAATCAGTGATAACGGACCACAATTTCGCCCATCAACAACTTCAGCTTTTACGAAGTTTGCCTCTGAAGTTGGGTTTCGACACATCACTTCCAGCCCAAAGCATCCACAATCAAATGGTCAAGTATATGCTGCTGTCAAAATTGTGAAAAATATGATGAAAAAGAATAATGATCCGGTCCTAGCTCTCATGGAGTATCGGGCAACACCCTTGGCAAACGGACTCTTCCCTGCAGAACTTCTATTTGGACGGAAAATTCGCACTATGGTTCCCTGCACTTCATCGTCACTAACCCCTAAAACAGTGGATCAGTCCAAACTCAGGGGGGGGGGGAAGAGGAGCAGCGGAAGATGGCGCAGAAAACGGCTTTTGACAGACGCCATGCGGCCACGAAAAAGGCGGAACTAATTGCAGGAGAGAAAGTTTGGGTGAAGGATCTTCGAGCGTGGGGAAGTGTGATTGGGTTATTCTTGTTAAGTCATTTTGTATTGTTTGCTCTATCGCAGTTCTTAATATTCCTGGGATCTCATTCCTTAATGAATCAGGATCATTACAATAAGTAAGCCACGAGGATCCGTTATTATTGAGTAAATTGCTTAATTGTTTTATAAACCCGATGGGCGCACCTGTAGCACAGGATATTTGTCTCATTCTATTTAGAGATATATTCGAGGCAATCTATTTGTATCCATACTCAGCACCCTCAGCCAGTATTTCAAGGCCAATTTCAGAGCTGTTATTATTAATGAGACGCGGCCTGTTTCTGGTCTTATTACAGACCTGTATGTATCCTGGTGTATATCTAGGCAAATTCAAGAACATACGAATAAATGTATCTTGTATATGATCTAATAAATCTTTATGCTCTGTTGCCCAAATTGGAGCAGCATAAATCAAAACAGCCATCACAATAGAATCAAACAGTTTCATTGCAGAGTTTAATGAATTAATTTTTTGATTTTGCTAATATTTTTTTTGGGTTGTAGCATTTATTGCAGCAAGTGCTTTTCCTTTGAAAAAGTTTGCGGCTTGAGTGGTTTTAGTTGTACTGACCAGAGGGTATCCCAAGTAATTATATCTTCTTGTTACTATCAGAGGTTTACCATTCCAGTACCATCTATCTTCTCTTGAGGGTTTACCACATTGCGAAATACCATAACCTTCGATTTGGACTCGTTCAGTGTCATATAGTTTCCACCAAGATATTCTTTCAATATATTAATTTTTTTTGGAGGTTTATCCTCGACTCCCCTATAATAGCAATATCATCTGCATACATCAGCAGGTGAACGTCACCAAATTCCGGCAGGTATACACTCGTCAGATCTGAGTTGTCATACATTTTAATCAGGTCCATCATGAATAATATAAAAAGTATTGGCGATAGTGGCTCTCCTTGTAAAACGCCCGATGTATCTTGATATTTTCTGTAATTGATCACTTCCATCTGATTTTATCTTCTTAAGTAATGATTAGGTTTTCCTAAAATTTTCTATAGATTTAGAATTATCAGATTTAGAAATAGGCCTAAATTTCAGCATCATTTAATACTCCAACCATTTTGTTATGAATAATCTGACTTATACATAACAACTGTGCTTCCGCCTTTGTCTTCTTTGCATATTGCTAAATTTCTATTTCCTCTTAGGTTTTTAATGGCTTGTACTTCAAGCCTTTTGGGCTCTAAGTCTAATGTTTTAATCTTGTTTTTTTTTTAGTGGCAACTATGTTCCGGATTTCGTTTTTTTTTTTTGGTATGATTGAAAGATGTTATAGCAGATTCAATGGCACCGATGGGCATATAGGGATCAGTCTTTTCAGGTATTCTGTGCTTCAGATCATTGTTCAGAATATCTATTTGAGCTGGGGATAAAACTTGCCCAGTAAGGTTAACAAAGGAGTTTTCTAATCTGTCTCAACAGGGAAATATTATTTCTTTGACCAATAACGAAATTTTTCATCATACTTCTTAACTACATTAACATTCAACTTAGAGAACCCTACATGTCACTACTGCAATATTCCATCTAAATCTGAAAGATTGATACTTAAATCGCTCATAATAGCCATCAAACAGGAAATCTAGCTATTTATGCAAATCTCACCTCACGTGTTCATTTTCAGTATGAATATCCATCTATGCAAATCTTACCTTATTTACTCAATATAGATATCTATCTATGCAA
>CP092874.1:75620450-75643623 GCA_030710605.1 Cordylochernes scorpioides
TGTCCTCTTTAGATCAATTTACTCCCGGCAAAATTTCCATCTATAATTATATATATTAGCGAATATTCCTAAAATCTCACAATCACTATATAATTACTCTCTCTCTACAACAAATAAAAATTATATTTTGTTCAAATGATATATTGATTGAGCAAAATTTTACCCAGGGAAAACATGGGTATAGGTACGTGAACATACATACAATAAGTAAAAAATAATAATTATGTTTATATAATTATATATATTATTTCTACTGTCCTCAAAGCTTATGTACATATTGAATCTAAAATACCATTTCCAAGAGGTCAGCTTCAATATCGGTATAAAAGGAAAACCGAAAAAATGCAACATTACAGCGTATGATAGATTAAACTGGCAAAACTGCTGGGAGGGTTCACCACTGATGAGCAAGCCCTTCCCATTAATTTTTCATCGCAGTAAGGGCAGTAGATTATTGTTTAATTTTTAAAAGAAGCAGAGGCGTCTAAAATAGTTTCAAATTTTCAATAAGTAAAAAGGAAAAGAGAGCAAAATAAATTATTTCATTCCTTCAAGCGTCTTTTCTAAAAGAAGGGATAGATTATTAAAAGTAAAAAAAAAAAATGTGAAACGCTCTTCGAGAAACTCTTCGCCCCACGATTTCGTACTTTAATAATTTACTGCTCCAGGTGGTTATCCAACTTGTGAAGTGATGAATCCTTCAGTTGAGCTGCCGAGGTATTGGAGTAAAGATGCTGTGATAGACCTTGACCAAAACATGGCTGGTCTGAAGCTTGAATAAAAAGAACCCGACGGAGCAATAACAGTCGTTAGCTGACAGCTGTAAGTGATATGGAGATACAAGAAAAGCAGCGTTTGTGGTTCATGTTAGGATTGGCTACACATGCCAGAGGCAGCCATAGTGAAGTACTTCAAATAGATTAGACACTACAACTCACACTCATGGATTCTCATAATTCTTAACGCTCACATCTTCTAAGAGTTATTTAGAACCGCGTAAATCTGGATTAGGAAGATGAAGACTTTGAACGTATTTAAGTCAATTTTAACTTTATGCGAACTTACTTAGAAAGAACAAGCTAAGACAAATAAGACATAGCCATGTACAGATTCTTGACTGGAACTGTTAAGTTTAATTCAATGAGTCAACTTTTTGGAATAGATATTCGAGTGTATCTGTTGAGATATATTCTAACATAGAACTATCTAGAGAGTTCTTAAGCTGTCTTACCTGGATAGATCTTTCGGTGAGCTCGGCGAGATAAGCCTTGATTCAACCTGCTAAGATAAATCTGTTACTTCAACTTCTCTCTTTGCCTAAATACTCTTGCGGGAAGGTGCTGAGAGTAAGTTTTGAGCAACACCGCTGGAAATAACTTTGATCAAAATGCTGAAATAAATCCTTGCGCCAACTTGTTATGCTGAGAGCAATTTTTAAGCAACCTTGAAACCTTTGAAAAAGCTACCGAGATTAATTCTGTGCCAACCTGCTGAGTTAGATTCTTGAACGAAACTTTTATGTGTGATAAAAATATGATCATTAAATAAATAGGCCTTTGAAAGATCCTTGAATAAATCTAAACAAGATAAGGCATCGAGGAAACCTTGATGACTCAGATATTCGAGTGAACTCTTCTTGCGCTAAATATATCTGAATGATCTGGGCTGATAATTCCAATGAGTGAACCCGCTTAAAGCAATCTTCTGAACGAGCACCATGAGAATGATTTTCAGGTTAAACCATTGAGATACCACTTTGATATTCTTTGATATTTGGGCAAACTTTTAAGAGCAGATCTTTGGATTTGCTGGTTAGGTTCATCATAATATTGGCGCTTATTCATTGGTAAATCCTTGATAGTAGTTTTTTATTTGGCTTAAACAATTATTGAATCAACTCACAAAAGCACGTACATGGCAATATATTCTTGGATGATTTGAAAATTTAAATATGGGATTGGTACATTCTTAATGAATATTCACTACAAAATGTCTTGATAGTTTTTCCCATTGATTCTTTTAACCTTAATAATCATCAAAAGGTAATTTAACATGATTCTTGAATAGAATTCTTGAAAATTTTCACCATATTTATCGAATTTAATTTCATCAGCTTTCCTTGTTGGCCTGTATTCGTGATTAAAGTTTAATATTCAATGCTGGCACATCTGACCCTGAGTTCCACATCAGGTATTGAACTTTATGTGTCGGTCAGAATCATTGTTATTTATATATGACTTCTAAATATTACCTAGATATATATTATAACAATGGAACTTTCTCCCTTTTAAAAAGCAAAATACTAATTTTAATAGAGCGATATTATCAATTTAGAGAGATTTATGCTTTTACACAACACACATGATATTTATACATATTGATAATAAAAATACATTTCTTTCTTTTAGCTTATTTCCTCCATGAAGGGCCAGGTTATCTCTATATCTTTGGAGGAGATGTTGCACGTTGATCTAGCTGCGTGTCTTCCGGAAAATAGAATACCCGGTCATATATGCATTACTTTGTCAAACGAAATATAAGAAATAGGGCTTATTTTAGGAAGATATTTTATTTCCACGCACAGTAATTTGTATATACATATGTCATAATATATACTCTTCCAGGAATAATAAAGCAAACCTAGAGCCAGCCCAGAGAGAGATGGGAGGTAAAGTCCGGTCAATTGAGACAGCAGCGACATTCCAAGGGGCGGCAAATGGGGCCCGTCCGTCAACACCTTGGGACTTTTAGGACAGTTGGTGATTGTGTGCGACACGAACGGCCGCTCAGCGGTGGCAGGCCCGTCTCTCTCTCTGGTTGTCTGGGTTCCTCTTCCAAATTGTGGTGTCCTTATTTCTCTTTCCCCACCTTATTATTTTATTATTGCCACATATATATATTTTTTAATATTGAAGAATCAATTTATTTTTACATACCTTTTAATACGTAAAAATGTGCATTTTGAATATGAAGTTATATGTATTTATCTAGACTACATGTGTTTCTGCCTTTTGATGGGTCGATAGGCATTGCCTGGCTCCCGTTTGGCAGACTAGGTCTTAATACATGTCAGTAACTAGATCGAGGGGAAGGAGACGACAGGGATACACAGACGATCTAAAACAATGGACTGGACGACACACCTACGAGTAGATGAAGAGGAAGGCATTGAAGAAGGTAGATATGGAGAGATCATGTGGCCCACCCTCAGTAGAGGAAGGCATTGAAGGAGGGAGATATGGAGACCATGTGGTCCACCCTCAGTAGAGGAAGGCACTGAAGGAGGGAGATATGGAGGGACCATGTGGCCTACCATCTGTAGAGGAAGGCACTGAAGGAAGGAGATATGGAGAGACCATGTGACCCCAGGAAGGAGGAGCTAGGGTCCCTGAAGCTGGGTCTTAGTGCATATGGGCAACACCGGCTCCTCGAGCTGGCTCTTATAGCATATGGTAATCCGAGCGAGCTCCTGTAGATGGGTCTTATTATAAGTCAATTACACGGGTTCCTGGATTTGGGTCGTATAGCATGTAGGTAATCCGGCTCCTGGAGCTGGGTCTTATTTGTGGAGTAATGTTTATAATAAGGAAAACACAGTGCGCTTCCAACCAGGTCAACTCTGGATTAATTGATTTTTTCCTTCGCCTTATATTTTAATTTTTTTTTATCTTGTGACAACATATTAAAACTTATTATTAATTTATCTGCATATAACTTACTTGTATTTTCCTTTTGAAAGAAAAGATCTTTAAAATACCTCTCTAATAATAAATATGTATATGTTTAGCCTAATGTCGCGACGACTTACACATCGTAGAGGCAGCAGTTTCACGCACAATTAATGATAAAGGCTAAATATATCAAAGAGACAAAAACAGGTAAAAAATAAGATAATTGTCCGCCTTTCTCTATTTAGGTGAGGGCGTATGAAAACTTTCTAAATAAGTGTTCATTTAGGTGAGAACCTATGAAAACTTACTAAATAAATGTTAATTTAGGTGGGAGCATATGAAAAACTTACTGAATACTACTCTGATCAAAAAGTTTCGACACTTTGCTCATAATTAAAAAAAAAACCTTTATTATTCTACCAAATTCAAATTGTCCCCTTCAAAGTAGTCCCCGTTGGCCGCGATGCACTTCAGCCACCTTTTTTTACAGTCGGCAAAACCCTTCTGGTACTCTGTTTTCGGGAACCCCTTCATGGCCTTCTTCGATTCCACTTTGATCTCTTCTATGCTCTGAAATTTCCGACCCTTTAACTTTTTTGGAGCTTTCCAAAGAGGAAGAATTCACAGGGGGCCAAATCGGAACTGCAGGGGGGTTGGGGGAATACAGAGGTTGAGTGGTCCTGCAGGAACTTTGAGATTTTGAGGGCTGTGTGCGCCGGCGCGTTATCGTGGTGGAGGATCCACGACTTGCTCCACCACAGCTCCGGCCGTTTCTGCCTGATCGCTTCCCTCAATCGCCTCAAAACTCCCAGGTAGGAGTCAGCAGTTATTCTAGAGCCTTGTTGTTGAAATTCATGATGAACGATGCCCTGGTAGTCGAAGAACACCGTCAACATGACCTTGACTTTGCTGGGAGCCTTCCTCGCTTTCTTTGGTCTCGGCTCATTTTTGAAGCGCCACTCCGATGCCTGTTGGGTAGTTTCCAAATCAAAGCCGTAAATCCATGTTTCGTCTCCAGTAATGACCCTTTTCAGCAATTCGGGGTCGTCGGTTGTCGCTTCGAGATTGAGACTGGCCGTTTCTTTCCGGGTGTTCTTTTGATCAAAAGTCAAATCTTTTGGAACGAGAACGGCGTTGAGTCTTCTCACTCCCAAAATGTCCTTCATTATCGATTGAGTCGACCCGGACTCGCCGCTAGGTGGCCGGACTACAAGCAGCACGTGCAGCACCGCTCCGCTAAATATAGTTTATATTACTAATATTTCAGTGTATATTTGCCTTATACCAAGAAAAGGATAATACTGTTTCTCTTAATACTCGTGGTATGCAACAATAAATATGTAAATTTACTCAAGGTAACGCACTATGCAAAAATCTCAGTACGAAGGGATAATGATGGACAATGTGGTCTAAATATAATAGGAATATCTGGGAATATATCTGGTAACCAAAAAAGACTGCTATGTATCATTTTGGCTCTATTATTTATCTAAGGCATTGAACAAAACCCAGGCCCCCCAAATAAAAAGCAAACTACATTGACTGCGCCAGTACACTCAGGAGAGAGAGAATCAATAGATCGCGAGCTAAAAATGCTAATCTCAAACATGGCGGCGGAAATAAAGAGTCTAGGAGAGAGAATTGACATCAGACTTACCAAAATAGAGACTCGAATGGACGATTGGGATATGAGATTCTGCAATATAGAGGAGAAGCTAACTAAATGTATAGAGTCTCAACAGGCTACCGAAAAACTGGCTTCATGTAATTCGTTAAAGGTAAATGAACTGGAGGCTAGAGTCGATTTTTTTTAGGCGAGACTGCGTGAGCCTAATCTAGTGTTCTATGGTATTGAGAGGGAGGGTGGCGAAAATCAGGCAGATTGTAACTTAAAGATTCAAAACAGAATTAGAGATAAAATGGAAATCGGAGATGATTTAAAAATAACAAAATGTCACCGACTTTCACGCGGATCCAATGCACCAGTTCTTGTTGTGGTGCCTGATTATGCTGATAGAGTAAAAATATTTTAAAATGCCTACAAACTCAGAGATACTAAAATTTCGATAAGTAAAGATTATAGTAAAAATGTTAGAGAGCAACGGCGCATCCTAATTACAAAAAGGAAATAATTGGGTGAAAGGGGAATAAAATCGAAGTTGAGAGATAACAAACTTTTTGTAAATGATAAAGTCTGTAAAGTGATGAATGGCCAAGTTGTTGATAGCACAGGAGATGCTATATAGTGTTGCACCAGGTTGCGGCTTGGCAGACTCTTCAGCCATGATTCTCTCCTGTGCTGGGTCTTGCATCTTACCAGAGCGTGTTTCAACCATCCTACAAATTTATATAAGGGAATAATGAGATAAGTCTACTTTAAGTAACCTCCAGAATGATTTATTTATTTTTCTCACATCAAAGAGAGCAGTGAAGTCACACGTGTACCTAAATACAAATGATGATAATCTAAATAATCTGTTTTAAATAAATATCATAGAATATAAAAATAAATAAATATATAATTTAAATTTCAAATATATTAAAAATAATATAAGAAATACGCCATTAATCATGATGTAACACTTCCCCCTCTCCAGAGGTCGTCACGTCCTCGTGATTGACCTCATCAATTCTTTCAAAATAGGGTTTGATTCTTGAGACATTGACAATCAATGGGTCTTGGCCAGGATTATCTTTTGGTTCAATTAAGTAATTTACGTTGGACAGCTTCTTTAATATTCTATATGGGCCAAAATATTTTCTCAGTAGTTTCTCACACTTTCCTATTTTCCTAATTGGTGTCCAAACTGCTACTATTTCTCCTGGTTCGTAGCTTCTTTCCATGTGTTTCTTGTCATAGTTCTTTTTCATTCTTTCTTGAGTCTTTATTGTGTTGCTAATAACTAATTTTCTTGTTTTGTTTATTTTGTCTAAGTGATGTTTTATGTATTCATCATAATCATCCTTGTCAATGTCCACCGAGATATTCCTGTCGTCCAAAAGAGACGTGGGTTCTCTTCCAAACATCAGGAAAAAGGGAGAATATCCTGTGGTTTCCTGAATTGTAGTATTGTAAGCGTGAGTGATGAATGGGAGTATTTCGTCCCAATTCTTCTGATCAGTGTTCACATACATACTGAGCATATTGATCAATGTTCTATTTAACCGCTCTGTCAATCCATTAGTCTGGGGATGATAGCTCGTTGTGAAGCAATGTTTAATCTTGCACGTTTTCATCACCTCTTTCATTAAATTACTGGTAAATTGAGAGCCTCTGTCACTAATAAGATATTGTGGGGCTCCGTGCCGGAGAAAAATATCCTCTACTAGAAATTTTGAAACTTCTTTCACTGTTGCTTCCGAGACTGCTTTTGTTTCTGCATATCTAGTGTAGTAGTCCGTCAGCACGATTATCCATTTTTTCCTGTTTTTCGTAGATGGCAATGGACCAACAAAGTCAATTCCAATTCTTTCGAAAGGAAAGTTGGCTGGGGGAATGGGCTGTAGTAGTCCAGAAGGTAATTGGTTTGAGCCTTTTCTACTTTGGCAAAGGTGACACGTCTTAACGAACTCTGAGACATCCTTTAGCATGGATGGCCAAAAGTATTTACTCTTTATTCGGTACATGGTTCTGGCGACACCCAGATGGCCATTCGACATATGATTGTGATATTCTTTCATAATTTCTCTCTTTTTCTTCTCTGGAACCACAAGCAACCACGTCCTGCCTTCAGGGTTCGGGTTTTTCTTAAAGAGGCATCCATCTTCTACTTTAAAGTTTTGCGCAATTGATCGCCTGCTTCCATTAAGGTTTTTCTTAACACTTTCGATAAACTTATCCTCTTCGTCTGTTATTTGATTTAAAAATAGCCTTTCAAAATCCTCATCCCAATCAGTTTCTGGTAAGGGTCCCCTAGATAAGCCATCGGCGTCCAGATGCTTCTTTCCTGATTTATGTATTATATCGAAGTCATATTCTTGAATTTTCAATGCCCATCTTGCCAATCGACCTGTTGGATCCTTCAAGTTTTTGAGCCAGCATAAGGCGTGGTGGTCTGTTACTATTTTAAAGTGTCTTCCATAAAGGTAGGGTCGTAATTTTGACATTGACCAGACAACGGCCAGACATTCTTTTTCAGTGGTTGAATAATTTTGCTCCGCTTTACTTAGGGTACGACTCAAATATGAGATCACCTTCTCTTCACCACCGATGTCTTGGACAAGTGTTGCACCTATGCCGATGTTGGACGCATCAGTATGAACATAAGTAGGTGCATTTGGATTGAAGTGACCTAAAATTGGTGGACTTAATAGTGCTGTTTTTAGGGTTTGAAACGCTTCCTCTTGTCTTTCTGTCCAGGTAAATGATACACTTTTTTTTATAAGGTTGGTCAAAGGGTCAGCAATTTTTGAGAAGTCTTTGATAAATTTTCTATAATATGAACACATTCCCAAAAAGGATTGTACTTCTTTGACCTTTTTGGGCCGAGGGAAATTTCTGACAGCTTTGATGTTATGTTCCGCGGGTTTTATACCATGTTTGCTCGTTATATAGCCGAGAATCTCCAATTCTTCAAAAGCAAATCGGCATTTTTTGTCGTTTAACCTTAAATTAGATTCACGAAAACATCTAAAACAGCTTCAAGTCTTTTGAGGTGCGTTGGAAAATCCGGGCTATATATGATAACATCATCCAGATAACACAAACAAATTTGCCATCTCAGATTTCCAAGCATATTCTCCATATTTCTCTCAAAGGTAGCAGGCGCGTTACAAAGTCCAAAAGGCATCACGTTGAATTCATATAATCCATGTGCTGTAGTGAAAGCTGTTTTCTCTTTGTCTCTCTCTTCGACTTCAACTTGCCAATATCCAGATCTGAGGTCTATTGCTGAGAAGTGTGTAGATCCTTGGAGAGTATCCATAACTTCGTCTATTCTAGGGATCGGATAGACATCTTTTACTGTCACATTATTCAGTTTTCTGTAGTTCACACAAAATCTGTATTTACCATCTCGCTTCTTGACCAATATTACTGGAAAAGACCAGGGGCTAGAAGATGGTCTAATTATGCCTTCTGTAAGCATCTCGTCAATTTGCTCTTTTATAATATCTCGTTCTTTAGCACTTACCCGGTAAGGCTTGTGTTTAATTGGCTTCGCGTCTTCTGTGTCTATCCGATGTTTTGCCAAATTGGTTCTCCCTAATCTCGACGAAAAAAGATCTCCATACCTTTCTAAAACTTGTTTTAACTCCTTCTCTGTTCCTTTGGTGAAAGATTTTCGTTTATTTGGAATCTAGGTTCTTTGTTCTCTTCTACCTCTCTTTCTCGACTCACATTTATTTTCGCTGGACTACTTCCAAAAGCCAATGTTTGGTTTTTCATTATTTTTAACGGTCGAGGATACGGATTAGTTATCCAGATGTGTGTTTCCCTATTTATAACATTGATCAAGCTTCTTGCTAGACGAAGTCCATTTGTTTGAAACATTTTGCTGCTCTCCTCGATAATATATTCTCCATCCTCTGTTTCTACCAATGCCTTGATCAATTTCATGGAACATTCCGGTACAATGGAATCCTTGGCACTCTTTATTTTCAACATTTCAAAATTGATTTCGTCATGATTATTCGTCAAATCGTATTTGATAGTTTCTTGCTTACAATCTATTTTTGCGTTCATTTTCTTAAGGAAATCTCTCCCAAGAATTAATGTCCGTAAATGCGTTTTCAATATCACAAAGTTGTGTGATAATGTTTCGTCATCAATTTTTATATTTCAAAATATACTTCCTACCATGTCCAATTTTTTTCCATCGGGTCCTGCACAAATTTTTGCGAGTTTACTTATACCATGGCCTGTATCGAGGGCCGTTCTGAGGTCGACCACTGAGAGGTCAGCACCTGTATCAACCAAAGCTTCAAAAGTCCCTATCTTGTCCACGTTAATTTTTAATTTGTATTTAGGGTTCAACTTCTTGATTCCGTTTATGGTCGACTTGCTTTGATTGACAGATTCAGGCGCGACGCTTAGTTTAAATCTTCCAACACGGAATATCTATTCCGGGTAGGAATATTTGTCTGTGTGTTATGACATACATCGGCATAAAGCCGAGGTCCTGATTTTTCTGATATTTCATTCATTTGGCATTTCTCTTCGACCTTCTCTTGGGTATCTGCTGGATCCTCTTCTAAGATTCTTATAAACTTGACCCTACAATAACGGGCCACGTGCCCTGGCTTGTTACATTTAAAGCAGATTGGTCTTCCATCTTCCGTCCTATTTTTGCTCACTTCTTGGCTTTTATTGTAGGTGTTTCTCTGAAGGTTTGGTTTTGGCACAAAGTTAGGATTATAAGGACGTCTAGGGGTAGAGGGCTGGGGAAAGTTGTTTCGATACTGTCTGGGAGTAGGAGGGGAGTCGTTCTTGTAATTATTGGAAACAGGGGCTTGGGGCCTGGAAGTGGTCTGGTAGTTTCGTGCGGCAGTCGGCGGCACGTACCTCGATTGTTGTTGGGGTCTAGAATAGCGTGGACCGTTATATAGGTTTCTGGATTTCTCCACACGTTCCCGATACTTCTTTTCAAAAGAATCCATTTTCTTGCACACGACAAGAAGGTCATCGGTCGTTTTAGGAGGGTTCAGGTAGAGCGCGAATGAGTACTCTTTTTTTCAGTCCTCCAATAACATGTTCAATTTTTGTTTCTTCTTCCATTGCGGGGTCAACCTTGTTGCACAACACTAGAATGTCTTCCGCGAACCTGATTGCTGGTTCATTCCAGTGTTGCATTCTGTTGAGCTTCATTCTAAGTTCTTCTTTATTCGCGTCCAAAGAAAAATCCTGAATGAGGCGGATTTTAATATTTTCCCAGCTCGTGAAACTAGCTTTGTGTAAATTCAACCAGGTTTTAGCGCTTCCCGTCATGTTCATGGCGGCATAACGAGAGATAATGTAGTCTGCCCAATGGTACAGGAAGCCAATTTCTTCAAGAGATTCAATCCATGGGCGAGGGTCTTCCGTTCCATCATACTTGGGGATGTCGATGTTGGGATTCAGGACAACTGGGTCGGAACTAGCATCTCTACCAATTGTTGCACCAGGTTGCGGCTTGGCAGACTCTTCAGCCATGATTCTCTCCTGTGCTGGGTCTTGCATCTTACCAGAGCGTGTTTCAACCATCCTACAAATTTATATAAGGGAATAATGAGATAAGTCTACTTTAAGTAACCTCCAGAATGATTTATTTATTTTTCTCACATCAAAGAGAGCAGTGAAGTCACACGTGTACCTAAATACAAATGATGATAATCTAAATAATCTGTTTTAAATAAATATCATAGAATATAAAAATAAATAAATATATAATTTAAATTTCAAATATATTAAAAATAATATAAGAAATACGCCATTAATCATGATGTAACAATAGCAACAACCTCGTAGAAACAATTGTGTAAATAGAATAGGACATCAAAATCACAAATTAATTCTCCACCCTATAATCAAATAACGGAAAGTTACTTCGACATAAATACATGTAAATATGATTATCAAGACGATAACAATGCAATTTTTTTTTTAAATTCGCGAGACATCGTGGAAAAAATAATATGTTGGAATATAAATGGTTTCTATAGGATTCTTTCGGTATTTCCACTCCTCGAGCACATAAAGAACTACGAAATTTTTGCTCTACTCGAAACATGGTGCCTGAACAGGACTAACATAACACTAAAAGATTATCAAATTATCGAATCACCTGCCACCAAAGAATCTGGAAGGGGAAGAGGGTCAGGGGGTATGATTGTCGGTTTTAGGGAAGGCGGGCAATATAGAGTAGACAGTTCGGAAAAGGATGGCACTTGGTTATCTATTTTCTTATCAACAAACACAAGAGTCCTCCAACATGTTATCTGTTTGATATTTGTATACCTTCCTCCAAACCAAATACAGCTGCATAACTTAGCTGCACTCTCGTAGATAAACTCTCTACATACAATCAAAAGCAAATAACAGATGGAAATGAAATAATTTTACTTGGAGATTTAAACATCAGAATCGGGAAGTTGGGAGGACTACACAATTCACTCAATTTCCAGCTCCCTCTAACATCGGAAAGAAGGGCCAAAGATCATATAAAATCATCTCTGTCTGATAAACTTCTTGATTTCTTGGAAGATAATTCTTTGACAATAGTTAATGGAAGATCTAGGGGGGATAAAGATGGAGATTTTACATACATATCTGAAAGAGGCTCTTCGACTATTGACTATTGCATACTCTCACAGGGTTCACTACAAATTTTACTGGACTTCAAAGTCGATGACCAACTGTACTCTGATCACCACCCTTTGGTTTTAACGATAAAAGGCCAAAACTTCAACGAGAAAAAACCAAACGGGAAGATTATAATATTACGAGATATAGATGGTCAGCCGAGGGACGCGAAATGTTTAAAATTAAACTGGAAGAATTGCGGGAAAAAACACACACCAGCCTCCGATGACCTTGTATATACTTTTAATCAGCGAATTTTGGAAGCAATGTCATCTGCAAAAATAACGTACTCAATTAAGGGCGGCCCCAGGAAATCTAACCCGTGGTTTGATAAGGACTGCTATGATATGAAAAAACTGGCAAAAGAAAGTCTGAAGAAATATCGTAAAACAAATAGATTGGAAGACAGGGAATGTTATGCTTCTTCCAGAAAGAAATATCTCGCTTTATTGGTTCTAAAAAGGAAAGGCTTTGATAATGAAAAACAGGAAATACTCAGAAATGCTAAAGACTCAAATACCTTCTGGAAAACTATTGCGCTCTACAAAAGCACATCTATAATCTAAGGAGAAAACTCTATTAAGGACTGGCTGAATTTTTACCGCGAACTAATGACTACAGAGAAAAATTTGAGAATCTGTAATTTACATAATGTGATTTCTCAGAACGATCCTATATTGGACTCAGAGATAACCAACGCAGACATATACAAGGGGATAGCTGGTTTGAAGAGTAACAAGGCATGCGGGCCCGATGGCATCCCCAATGAAGTATTAAAAATACTCCCTGATTCGTACATACTGCTGTTGAAACAACTCTACAATAGTGTTATGACGACTGGAAAATATCCAACAATATGGACTAATTCCACTATACACCCAATCTTTAAAAATGGTTATAAGAACAGCCCCTCCAACCACAGAGGTATTGCACTGATTAGCAATGTATCAAAGCTTTTCACTTCAATCCTAAGATCAAGACTGGAGGAATGGGTCGAGGGAAGAAGGGTTATACCGGAAAACCAATCGGGATTTAGAAAAGGAAGATCATGTATTGACCACATATTTACACTAACTACTTTAATCCAACTATCATTAAGAAAAAAGAGGGGAAAACTATATGTCTTTTTTGTCGATCTAAGGAAGGCATTTGATACTGTACCTCACTCAATACTTTGGAAAAAAACTTTACAACCTAGGCATAAGTTACCAATTCATAAGTACGACCAGAAATTACTACGAACAAGCAACTATAGCTATCAGATGGAAGGGATCATTTACGGAAAGTATTAAGATAAACTCGGGAGTCCTCCAGGGAGAACCACTTTCCCCACTGCACTTTATATTATTTATCACGGACTTAATCGAAATTTATAACAATTCAGACCTGAAGAGTGTAAATTTGCCAGAATTTGGAGATATCCATTTATTGCTGTACGCCGACGACATAGCAATTATAGGTGAGTCCAGGATGAACCTCCAAAAGAAGATCAAAATACTGAAAGAATATCTCGATGAGAACTTAATGACACTAAATGAGTCCAAGTCAAAGATTATGGTGTTCCGTAATGGAGGTAAACCCTCAAATAAGGATAGATGGTTCTGGAATGATAAACCCATAACAATAACTTCAAGATATACATACTTGGGATTCCCTCTGACACCAACAATAACAACTACTCACCCGGCAAATTACTTTAAAGGAAAAGCACTTACAGCAATTAACGTCACACACCCAATATTAATAAAATCAAAAACAAAGTCAATAAATTTATCAATCAAAATCTTTGATACAATAGTGAGAGCTGTCCTGATGTATGCCGCTCCATTGTGGGCAACAGAGCATAAAGACTTACTGGACAGTATACAAGACATATTTATCCGTAGGTTCCTGAACCTGCCCAGATACACACCAGGCTACATAATCAGATTAGAAACCGGTCGTATCTCATTGTAACAGCTTTAAAATTAACCCTGAAGTATTGGCTGCGGGTGTTGAATATGAGCAGTGACAGATTGCCGCGTATATGTTTTAATAGAACACGGGAACTGTCTAATGCTTCGGGCACACCCATCGGTTTCATTAAAAAGCTCACCAATCTGCTTAACAATAATGGATCCCCTGCACTTGTTTCCTGTGATGATCCTGGAACGCTGAGGAGCGCGATTACAGGGCTCTTAAAAACAGCGGCAGACCAATCTATACAAAACGACCTTACAAGAATGGATAAATCTAAGCTATACTCTCACTACAAAGATATTCACATATCTTTCATGACGGAGGGATACCTTTTAGGGGATTTTCCTTTCCCGGTTGTGAGACTACTTGCACAAGTTAGAATACTTTCAAGTTTTTTTTAGAGAAAACCACACTAAGATGCTCTGCGGTGAGGACCCGATTTGTACCTTCTGTAATTCAAAACTAAAAAATGAAATCACCCACTATATTTTTGATTGCTCTGCTCTGAAAGAAGAAAGAAGAACCCTTATGCTCAAAACTGGGCAACTCAGTGCTTCACTTCCATCAATAATTGACAATATGACCCAGAATAAGTATATTGCTACGGCGTTTTATGGTTTCCACAAGTCCATATCTCAGAAGAAGGCCAAGTGACACTCACTCCTCACTTTCTTACTGCTACTCTTTTTGTGTTGTTTTTATTGCTTCCCTCTTTCTCTTTCTTTTTTTTTTCTTTTTCTTCTTTTTATATTGTTGTTTCCTTTGTCTCACTGCTTTGTTCTTATGCATACCTCTGGTGAATCCTGTATAGGGTCAGTGACCCTAAATAAAGGCTTTTTGTTGTTGTTGATTGAGTTGACCCGAATGATATCCCTGCTTCTCCGGCGACCTCCCTGACAGTTATTCGTCGGTCTTCACGCACCAGTTCCAACACCTTGTCCACTTTTTCAGGCGTGGTTGATGTGGACGGACTCCCGGAACGCTCGTTGTCGGCGGTCTCTTCCCGACCCTCCTTAAAGCGCTTGTACCACTCGAAAACTCATCTTCGGCTCATGACGGCATTCCTGTAGGCTGTTTGCAACATCCAAAAAAAAAATTCGGCACCCTTGAATCCGTTTTTGACACAGAACTTGATGCAAATTCGTTGATCCTCCTTTCCGGTGACTAACGAAATCGAAGCACGGGCAAAATGGCTTCAATTCGAACAGCCGTTGCTCGCGCTGTTGTGGCGCGTGATTTTTGAAAATTGGCAGGTCTCCTAGCCAAGGGCGACGCTTGCGTTTGCCACAAACCGGGAGAAAATATATTGAATATTCAGGATTTTATGAGCAAAGTGTCGAAACTTTTTGATCAGAGTAGTAGGTGTTCATTTAGGTGGGAGAATATGAAAACTTATTAAATAAGCTTTCATTCAAGTGGAAACATATTGAAACGATGCAGCAGAGAAGTAGCAGGGAAGAAGTGGGAACGCCAAGAGAAGAAGGGCCCCTTCTCGGAAGTGTTGATTGACAAAATTCCAGAGGAGGGGGTGGCAGACAGCGGGAAGTCCAGCTGGCGTCGCCGTGGGGAAGGGATCAGCCGAGCCCAGCTGGTGCCGCAGTGGAAGGAAGCTGGCCGGCCTGCCGAGGATTTGTGTGTGCCGAGAAGACATGGCAGTCTGGGGAGAGAAGTCTGTCTGAGAAGTGGGCTCCGAACGTGTGGCCGTATGGACTGACCGGGAAGACGGTAGCGGAGAAGGATCCCTCTAGTGGCGGACATTGAAGGCAAGTTAATCTTCTACTGTATAGTTACTTATCTACTCTTTTAAGCTCTTGTAATAAATATACCGCACTAAGCTGTATCCTAAAGAATCCACATTGTCTTCTCAGTAAACCTTGAACGCAAACATCGACGGCTGAGAAGCGTCGTAACACTTGGTGTCAGAAGTGGGATACAGCTTAGTCAATTTTAATTGAAGATTTTATTTTGCGCTAATTTAAGAAAAAAAATGGAAAAACTAACCGACCTCGAAATTGAAAAATTCACAAAATTGCTCAGACTAATAAGCCAGAAAGTAGATGTGCTCGGAGAAAACTTGGATTCTCGATTGAGCCGACTCGAGCATATTCGGAATGTCAAACGTTCTGCCACACCCATGTCTTGCGAAGTTAAGTTCAATGTACTACCGCCAGAAAATCCTGATGGCTTTTCAAAACCAATCACAGCAACCAATAGCCCACGTATTCAATGTCTGAGGGGACAAAAGACGATCCCAGGTGAGGAAGATCCCGACAAGACCATCACAACAAAGATCATCACGTCAGGAGACGTTGTAAGTGAACTGTCAGAATCTACGCTAGAAGATTCTCCCGTGATCCAGAAGTCCGAAGAGTGTCGACAGCAGGAAATGATCCAGACTGGTTGTGTAGCGGAGGAAGATGAGCTGATCGCCTCCGACAACGGCTGTGGCACGAGTGTTTTGTATAAAATCAAGCGGACGGAAGGAGAATGCCCTCAAGGTGATATACAGAGCGAAAATTCAACCCCTGGGATTATTTCTGAAATACTCCATGAGAACAGCAACGATCTTGGCGAGCTGCAGTGCGACAGCGTGGCTGACTTCAGCGACAGTGTCAGACTGTCAGGGACTACAGCGGCGATCCAACTGGACGGGACGGAGCTGGATGCTCCGTGGAAGTGCGACAAGGCTAGATGGTCGAAGCACCCTGAAGTTGGAGCCGGCAACCCGACTGAACGGGATAGAGCATTGGACGCTCTGTGGAAGTCCGACGACAATGTCTGTGACGCGGAAGTCGCGCGCAATGTGTCAGCGCCGTCGTCTGCAATGCAAGCTGAAGAGTTGTGCCAAGAATGTGTACCATTCATCTTCGTTCCTTCGCCCGACAAGGTGCAGATCAAGCAGCCACCGCCTAGGAAAAGTTCTACCGACCTTGAGACTGCCACGGGATCCGACACCTCCAGAAGGTTTAAGAAATTCACAGCCCTGTGCGTGGTCGGCACTGAGGAGCCCAGGTTTGAAGGGTTAGGAAAAAGAGAGCCTCTAGAGCAAGAGAATGGGAAACCTAAAGAAGAAAAGGGAGGCCACGATATGGACAGCGTGGATCAGGTGGACGAATCCACTGTAAAGATCGGCGATCTACAGCCCCGTCGTGGAAGGAAGCGGCGAAAGCGCAACACAAACGATCACAACCCTTTGTACATTGCGGCTACAGTGTGTTCACAAGGAGAATTCAAAATATCAGATGGAAGCATCGTAGGCAGTGAAATATGGCCGCCATCTTGTGGAGAACCACCGCCCTGTGCTAGACAGCGAGACCAATCAATGGCGTCGGCACTGGTTGAGAGTGTAAAGAAAGCCCGAGTTGAGATGTGGTTCTGCAAACAAGGGTTGGTGTTAACCCTGCCGCTACGCTTCCGGGAGGCGGACAACCCTCATGTGGCCAGAGACGTCAGGGAGATCAAAGGGCCGCCGATCAGCGCCTCTGGTGAAATCAGCCTTTTCGGGACGAAAAGGATTGAGAAGGGGGCAGTGAAACGATGCAGCAGAGAAGTAGCAGGGAAGAAGTGGGAACGCCAAGAGAAGAAGGGCCCCTTCTCGGAAGTGTTGATTGACAAAATTCCAGAGGAGGGGGTGGCAGACAGCGGGAAGTCCAGCTGGCGTCGCCGTGGGGAAGGGATCAGCCGAGCCCAGCTGGTGCCGCAGTGGAAGGAAGCTGGCCGGCCTGCCGAGGATTTGTGTGTGCCGAGAAGACATGGCAGTCTGGGGAGAGAAGTCTGTCTGAGAAGTGGGCTCCGAACGTGTGGCCGTATGGACTGACCGGGAAGACGGTAGCGGAGAAGGATCCCTCTAGTGGCGGACATTGAAGGCAAGTTAATCTTCTACTGTATAGTTACTTATCTACTCTTTTAAGCTCTTGTAATAAATATACCGCACTGAGCTGTATCCTAAAGAATCCACATTGTCTTCTCAGTAAACCTTGAACGCAAACATCGACGGCTGAGAAGCGTCGTAACAATATGAAAATTGCTAAATAGATGTCCATTTATGTGGGAGCATATGAAAACTTGCTAAATAAGTGTTCATTTAGGTGGGAGCATATGAAAACTTACTGAATAAGCTTTCATTTAAGTGGGAGCATATGAAAACTTGCTAAATAAGTGTTCATTTAGGTGGGAGCATATGAAAACTTACTAAATAAGCTTTCATTTAAGTGGGAGCATATGAAAATTGCTAAATAGATGTTCATTTAGGTGGGAGCATATGTAAACTTACTAAATAAGCTTTCATTTAAGTGGGAGCATATGAAAATTGCTAAATAGATGTTCATTTAGGTAGGAGCATATGAAAACTTGCTAAATAAGAGTTCATTTAGGTGGGAGCATATGAAAGCTAACTAAATAAGCTTTCATTTAAGTGGGAGAATATGAAAATTGCTAAATAGATGTTCATTTAGGTGGGAGCATATGAAAACTTACTAAATACGCTTTCATTTAGGTGAGGGCGTATGAAAACTTGCTGAATAGGTGTTCAATTATATGTAGGGCGTATGAAAACTTGCTGAATAGGTGTTCAATTATATGTAGGGCGTATGAAAACTTGCTGAATAGGTGTTCAATTATATGTAGGGCGTATGAAAACTTGCATAATCATGGGATCGTTATAACATATATTAGACAATTGATACAACGTATATATATATGTAATAATTATCGGTTAAATGTTTCTGACAATTTGGGACATCAATGAGCCTCAGCTGGAGCTGATAGCGAGATATTCAATAAAGGGGCCGCCATCATTTATCATGACTCACCACCCAGAGCTATTTGTCACTCCATCATTATGCGGTGTGTTTCCATGTAATGAAGCAGTGAACATTAATCTATTTCGCCGTGTATTCCTACATTGATTGATCATTCACCCTCTTTCTTGGAATACAATTCTTACACCTGTAGCATGCAGTTGATTTCAGACTAACCTATTGGATCAGAATTTGCCGGTTTTATAAATACACACTTCTATATTATCAAAAGCACAAAATCGTGAGACGAAGAGTCTCTTGTAATTTTTTTTTATTCATCCGAGCTTTCGAGTAGCAAAAATGATCACTTTTACCTCTGTATATGGGCAAAACTACTAAAAGAGAGAAGAGAGAGAAAGATTTGGATTTAAAAATATCTTATTGACATCACACAAGTCAATGGATAAAATATCATATATATAGCACACAGAGAGATAGTTTTAAAAAGTAGCAAAAAGATAAAATAAAAGAGAAAACTATTTACATTTATGTTTATTATTATTATTATTATCCCTAGTATATGTGGTACAGGCCATGATAATCATGGTAGGTAAATGTTGGCGACTGCTTTTACTGTAAGTTCACCACATGTCTACACATATGAAAAGTAGTTCGACTTTGCACTTACAAATGTGCCAGAGCCCCGTTTGTTTACTTGCACTCGCTGGTGGGGTTGGACTTTTGCTAAAATCGGGGGCCATTGGAGCATTTTTTTTTATCAGAAAAAAAGTGCCCCGGATGGGGAAGGGCTTGCAGGGCCAGCCGCAGAGCGATATCCGCTGCATGGCCGCCAAAGGAGCAGCGACGGAGGGATGAGAATGCCAGGCTGGAGGAGGGCATGTCGACGACAGGCCCCCAGCGCCGGAGATACCGCGAGATGAGAACAGCGGCCAGGCAGGGGCGCTCCAACATGCGACGCACAGTGCGTGTGCTGATACGCAGGAACAGCGTGGCCGTCCCACGCAGCACCACGGCTCCTCCAAGTTCCTCTCCTGATACGCGCTCCTCGCGTTTTCTGCCACCAGACGCCGGCAGAAGGTACCAAGGGCGGCACAATCGTCGCAGGTGCTTCTCGTCAGCCTGGTGGCGAGCGACGGAGCTGGACCCGCCAGATCGTGGACACATACTCCTCTCCACCTTGAGGAAGCCCGAAGCGATGGCGTCGCCAGGAACCTGCAGGCACCGACGAGAGGTAGGTTCAGAAGGGTGGGAGTGTGCACCACGCAGTGATTCAGGCCCAGGATGGAGGAGGCCTGCTCCCACAACTCCAGTAAACGGCGACGATCTGGCGGCAGCCAAGCTCCCGAAGACATGGGAGCCATCCAGACTCCACTCTCCATCAGCCATGAGTAGGCGTTTCGGCTTCCAACCTTGCGTGCGGTCTGGATTCCATTGAAGCAGGCAAGTTGAAGCTGAGACTTGATGTCCAGTAATCCAACTCCACTGACGGACACGGGACGAGCCAGAACAGTACCCGGAAGCCAGGCGGCCTGATAGCAGGAGCTCCAGACAAACCGAGTCAGCCTGGCCTGCATTTTGGTGATGGTAGCGTCGCTGGGCAGATAGACGTGAAGATGGTGTAGCACTGATGCCAACACCAGCGAGTTGGCCGCTCGCGCTCGGCCGACAAGGGAAAATCCGCGGATGTAAGGAGACCAACTGAAGATCGCTCTTTCCAAGACGCCCAGCAGATGACTTTCCTGAATCGAAGTTCCATGAGCAGTTGATATTTCACATCCCAGGACCATGATGGAGGATGATGACCACGTAATGCCCAGAGGAGAGTCGGCGCGGTTCTTGGTAGAGAGAGAGAGAGAGATTGAAACTGATTTATTAATCGTTCATATAGTATTATATAGTGCCAAATTTAAAGTTATAATACAGAAGATCCGCAGATCTCGATGTCACCAGACTGACTACTCCCCTAGACTGCCATGTCCTCTCGGCGCACAAACCCACTTCAGGCCGACCGCTATCTCGGCTCCTTCTTTCCTGACGGCACCAGCTGGACTGCCTGTCTGCCGCCCCCTCCTCTGGGGGGGGGGGGGGGGGGGGGGGGGGGTCAATCAACACTTCCTTGTGGAGGGGGGACCCTGCATATCTTTACTGTCTTTGCCCACATCTTCTCTTCATCTTCTTTGCTGCACCGCTTCAATATTATTGAGAATAAACACATTGCCAGTAAATTTATTTGTTACAAATTTTATCGGTCGATATCAATTGAATTTATGAAATTAAATCTTCCGTTCTCCGAGACTTTGACTTATCTATCATTTCCTACTCTGCAATATGATGATTTAAATGATGATAGTACAGAGTACTTATTTTGCTCTTGCCTTAATAAATGAAAATGAATCTGCTGGGTGTGTTTGCAGATTCTTGTAAATATTGATAAATAATTTTTGATCCAATATATGCCTTTTTAAATTAAATATCTATTTATGTGGATTGTTCTATTTTAAAAAAATGTAAGTGATTATGCTATACATTTACAAGCTCTTTTTTTTTTGCTTATCCCTAGTACATGTAGTACAGGCCATGATAATCAACAACAACAACAACAAAGCTTTTATTTAGGGCCTCTCGCCCTATACAGGATTCGCCAGTTCGCAAGGGATGGGAAGAACACTGTGTGGCCTTTTTCCGGGATATAGTCTTGCGGAATCCGAATATCGCCATCGCTATATACATATTCTTTGATATTTCATTAATTAGTGCCGGAAATGAAGGACAAAGTTGCCCCGTTTTATCATTTAGTTTTCGTCTTTCCTCAGACAGAGCAGCACAGTCAAATAAGTAGTGAAACATCTCCGCTGTTATTCCTGATCCACAGAAAGTGCATTTCAGGTCTTCACGCCTCAATAAAATCAGATGATGTTCTCTGAAAAAAATTGAAAGGGTTCTAAATTGTGCGAATAATCTGATGACAGGAAAAGGGAGTTCACTTAAGAAATATTCTTCGGTGGTAAACGTTGTATATATGTCTCTATAGTGGGAATATAACTTTGATTGGGTTATTCTTGTTAAGTCGTTTTGTATTGTTTGCCCTATCGCAGTTCTTAATATTCCTGGGATAGCATTCCTTAGTGAATCAGGATCATTACAATAAGTAAGCCACGAGGATCCGTTATTATTGAGTAAATTGCTTAATTGTTTTATAAACCTAATGGGCGCACCTGTAGCACAAGATATTTGTCTCATTCTATTTAAACATATTCGAGGCAATCTATTTGTATCCATACTCAGCCCCTCAGCCAGTATTTCAAGGTCAATTTCAGAGCTGTTATTATTAATGAGACGCGGCCTGTTTCTGGTCTTATTATGTATCCTGGTGTATATCTAGGCAAATTCAAGAACCTACGAATAAATGTATCTTGTATATGATCTAATAAATCTTTATACTCTGTTGCCCAAATTGGAGCAGCATAAATCAAAACAGCCATCACAATAGAATCAAACAGTTTCATTGCAGAGTTTAATGAATTAATTTTTGAGTTTGCTAATATTTTTGGGTTGTAGCATTTATTGCCGCAAGTGCTTTTCCTTTGAAAAAGTTTGTGGCTTGAGTGGTTTTAATTGTACTGACCAGAGGGTATCCCAAGTAATTATATCTTCTTGTTACTATCAGAGGTTTACCATTCCAGTACCATCTATCTTCTCTTGAGGGTTTACCACCATTGCGAAATACCATAACCTTCGATTTGGACTCGTTCAGTGTCATATAGTTTCCACCAAGATATTCTTTCAATAAATCTTTTTTGGAGGTTTATCCTCGACTCCCCTATAATAGCAATATCATCTGCATACATCAGCAGGTGAACGTCACCAAATTCCGGCAGGTATACACTCGTCAGATCTGAGTTGTCATACATTTTAATCAGATCCGTCATGAATAATATAAAAAGTAATGGCGATAGTGGCTCTCCTTGTAAAACGCCCGAATGTATCTTGATATTTTCTGTAATTGATCCCCTCCATCTGATTTTATCTTCTTAAGTAATGATAAGGTTTTCCTAAAATATTTTATAGATTTAGAGTTATCAGATTTAGAAATAGGCCTAAATTTCAGCATCATTTAATACTCCAACCATTTTGTTATGAATAATCTGACTTATACATAACAACTGTGCTTCCGCCTTTGTCTGCTTTGCATATTGCTAAATTTCTATTTCCTCTTAGGTTTTTAATGGCTTGTACTTCAACCCTTTTGGGCTCTAAGTCTAATGTTTTAATCTTGTTTTTTTTTTTTAGTGGCAACTATGTTCCGGATTTCGTTTTTTTTTTTTTGGTATGATTGAAAGATGTTATAGCAGATTCAATGGCACCGATGGTCATATAGGGATCAGTCGTTTCAGGTATTCTGTGCTTCAGATCATTGTTCAGAATATCTATTTGAGCTGGGGAGAAAACTTGCCCAGTAAGGTTAACAAAGGAGTTTTCTAATCTGTCTCAACAAGGAAATATTA
>CP092874.1:75643723-75674733 GCA_030710605.1 Cordylochernes scorpioides
TTTCTTTGACCAATAACGAAATTTTTCATCATACTTCTTAACTACATTAACATTCAACTTAGAGAACCCTACATGTCACTACTGCAATATTCCATCTAAATCTGAAAGATTGATTCTTAAATCGCTCATAATAGCCATCAAACAGGAAATCTAGCCATATATGCAAATATCACCTCACGTGTTCATTTTCAGTATAAAATTTCCATCTATGCAAATCTTACCTTATTTACTCAATATATAAATATCTATCTATGCAAATATCACCTCACGTGTTCATTTTCAGTATAAAATTTCCACCTATGCAAATCTTACCTTATTTACTCTATATAAATATCTATCTATGCAAATCTCGCCTCACGTGTTACTTTCAGTATAAATAGCCATCTCGCCTCCCTTTCTCACTCTTATATTATAACTAGCCGAATGACCCGGGCAACGCCCGGTGGCGTGATCGTAGCCGACCAATAGGAGGGCGCCATTAAAAAAAAAAGCAAACAGTGACAGAGCCGACGAAGAATGACGCTCGTAACTGTATATAGAATTTTTGCTTCTGGAAGAGCGAGAGTTTGAAAGCTTGTGGTGTTTTTCGTAATAAAGAAACATATTACGTAAGGTTTTCGAATATTTTTATTAAGTAAATCGCAAATCTGAAAACCATATACTTACTTTAAATTTTAATAGATTTGTAGACACAAAGAAATTTCGAGAATGGACAATTTATTTGATGCATTAGCGTGACATATGTTATAAGAAATATAACTATTTCCGACGCGTATGATTCTTTTTGAATTAAAACGATTTTCTACTGCTCTTACTGCAATGATAAAATAGAGGGGCTCTGGCTCATTATTATCATTCCAGTAAGATAGGTAGAAAATCGTTTTAATTTAAAAAGAATCATACGCCTCGTAAATAGTTTATGTTTCTTATAACAATTTATGCTAAATTTATACCAGACGTGTATAATTAAGAAGTATATTCTTCGGAATGTTTCCAGATTTCATGCATTATGGATAAATTTGGTTTTATAACATCTTAATATTTTGCGACCCCCGAGCATACTTCTTTTGGAAATATTGGAATCCCTATATATATAAAAGTCAGTGTATGTATGTATGTTTGTCGGCTATACACGTCCACAATACGTAACAAATCTGGCTGATATTTTAAAATTATATAGAGTTGAATCTGGAAAACTTACAGGCTAATTTTCAGGCTTCTATCTCGAATATCCTTAAAGTTATTAACAAATTTTACCATTTCACTCGCAACCAGCGCCTCACTGTGGTAACTTCGAGAAGTAAAGTTAAGTAAGTATTATGTATCTTCTAGTTTAAGAGATTTACGACGCAACGCTAGTCATTTTTACATACTAATCTTTTAATTAAAAACAAAGCATTTATACAATAAATGATGATGATAAATAAATCTCAATGAATATTGATATCATACATAACAACTCCTCCCCATTAGCCAAAGATAACTTAACTTTCAAAAAACGATGGAGGTTTCCTTATTCTTAAGGATCTCCTCAACACAGGCCTTGGGGTTCCTTCTGAAGAATCAGTTTCTTGAACAGCTGGAGGTCTTTCAAAATCAGGTGTCACTTGAGGGGTCGATGATGTAGATGGTAAGGCTTCACTTTCCTCACAACTCCTGACTTGATCTAAATGCCGGTTTACAATTTCTCCGTCATTTGTCTCTACCTTAATAGAAACAGGACCAGTTTTTTCCCGCACTACACCTGGTAGCCATCTGGGGCCATGGTACCCTCGTGCTATAACTGCCTGTCCTTCATTTACCACTCTATGGGGTTTCCAATTTCTTATGAACTTGTTTTCCTGTCGCATCCTTCCCTCCGACACACCTTCAGGATGAAATTTATTTATGAGACTCTTCAGGTTTCTGTTCATCAACAACTGTGCTGGGGATTTCTGCGTCGTGCTGTTTATAGCTATTCTCATGGATAACAACGATCTAGATAACCTAGTCGTCCAATTTCCTGAGCTGTTCTTTCTTAGCAGATTTTTAAGCGTTTGAATAGCTCTTTCCACCTGCCCATTTGACGCTGCATGATAAGGCGCACACAAGATATGCCTTACGCCATTTCTTTTTAAGAAAGTCTTGAAAAGTTCCGATGTGAAGGACGTACCATTATCCGAAACTATCACATCCGGCAACCGGTGGGTCGCGAATATTTCCTTTAGGCAATTGATGGTAGTTTCAGTAGATGTTGTAGATACGATTTTAGCCTCAATCCACTTAGAATAGGCATCTACTACAACAAGCAAAAGTTTTCCTTGAAAGGGACCCGCATGATCAATATGTAGTCTCGACCAAGGTCTTGATGGCCAAATCCAAGGATATACGTCAGTTTTTGGCGGATCGTGACTACACGACAAACAAACCGCACAACTGGATATCATCCGCTCAATATCTCCATCCATCTTGGGCCACCAGCACAATCCTCGAGCTAGCGCTTTTGTCCCCACTATGCCAATGTGAGTATCATGTAAAAGATTTAAAATATCCCCTCTTAATCTTTCAGGTATAATCACCCTGCTCCCCCACAATAAACAGTCTTTATGAACTGATATTTCACTAGATTTGGAGACAAAATCCCTAAATTTATCATCAACTTTCCTTTCAGGCCACCCATTCATTGCCCAGAATTTAACCTTAGAAAGGATTGGATCTTTATTAGTTAGTTTTGCCACTTCCGAAGAATTAATTGCAGCATGTTCCGATTCTATAAAGAACACCTCTGAAGGGTTCGGAACTACACTTGGACATTCATCTAAAGGAAGTCTACTTAGTGCATCGGCATTACAATTCACTTTTCCCGGTTTATACTCTATACTATGAGTATACGCAGCCAGAGTCAAACACCATCTCAACATGCGCGGTGATAGCACTTGAGGTATCGGCTTTTTGGGGTTGAATATTCCAACTAGGGGTTTATGATCCGTCAAAATTTTAAATTTTCTCCCTAGAAGATACTGTGAAAACTTTGATACACCAAAAATGACTGCTAATGCCTCTTTATCAATTACTGCATATCTTCTCTCCGTTTTATTTAAAGTTCGGGAGGCAAACACAACTGGTCTTTCAACACCATGGTCTATTTGCGACAAAATGGCTCCAACACCATACTCCGACGCATCACAGTTGACCAAGATAGGCAGATCTTCATTAAAATGTGCTAAAACAGACTTAGAGCTAATCAAGTTTTTAACCTCTGCAAAAGATCTTTGATGTTCTTTATTCCATTTCAATGGACTATTACTGTCCAACAGTCTATGGAGAGGTTCAGCTACTGTGGCTTTATTATTCAAAAACCTCTCATAATAATTAAGAAGTCCAAGAAATGACATCAATTCCCTTTTATTAGATGGTGGTCTGGCATCTTTAATTGCTCTCAACTTTTCTTCGGATGGATGAATTCCTTTATGATCAATAATCATTCCTAGAAATTCAATTTCTGGAACATAAAAATTGCATTTTTCTTTTTTTTAGACGAAGTCCAGATTCTCTGAAGCGTAGCAGTACCTTTTCAGTTTTTCTTTTAAGATCATCACAATCTCTTCCTGAAATTAGGACATCATCTAAATACACTGCAACTCCATCAATTCCACTCAGAAGAGTATCCATGAATCTCTGGAATGTTCCCACGGCTGAATTTAAGCCAAAAGGAAGACGCTTCACCTTATATAAACCTCTAGGTGTATTAATAGCGAGAATCTCTGCCGATGTTTCATCCACTTTCAACTGCTGATATGCTTGAGCCATGTCCAACTTAGTAAACACTCTGCCACCTCTCAATCTATCCATAAGTTGCGGAATTGTGGGCAGTGGGTATTTATCAGGATTACTATACAAATTTACTGTACTTTTATAATCGTGGCATATTCTTATAGTGCCGTCATTCTTTAGGACCGTCACAATTGGTGATGCCCATTTCGTAAATTTAACAGGTTCAACAACCCCTTGCTCTTCCAGTGATTTTAATTTTTCATCTACTAGTTCTCTCAGAGCAAATGGCACGGTTCTGGCCTTTACAAATTTGGGTTCTGCATTCTCAGAATTGTCAATATGGATCAAAGGTCCATTATAGGCATCAATTTTCTGTTTAAATACTTCTTCAAATTCAGAAGAAAAAGGATTTGTTTCGATATGATTCAAAATATTTATCCTCAGGCGAAACGCTTCAAACCACTGCCTTCCCAGAATTTTAGGACCCAGACCATCAGCCACTAAGATTGATAATTTTTTAAAACCATTTGTTAATTTTGCTTTAACAAAAAGCTTTCCCAAAATCTTGACGTTACTTGACGACCATGTCTTCAATAGCACTTCAGATTTCTCAAGTTGGGTTACTCTCCAATACTTTAAAAATGTTTCTTTGTTTAGTAATGAGTATGCACTTCCTGAATCTATAAGCATTGCTACGTCATGATTATCTAATTTAACCATTATGTAAAAAGGATTACTTAAACTTTCAGTTCCAATACAGTGTAGGTATGTATCACTATTACTTCTATTCAAGTATTCAAATTTCTTTACTCTAGTCAGGCATGCCTTCTGCAGATGACCAATTTTTCCACACTTGAAGCATTTTGAATTTCTGAATTTGCATACATGAGGCAAATGATTTCCTTTGCATCGTATACAAATAATTTTCTTATTTAATCCTTTCGCAATTCTATTGAATTCAGGTTGCTTCGATTTGAAATTAAATGGTTCACTCCTATTAGCTTTCTTTAATATATTTACATCAGGAGTCGTCTCCATCAAAACACTAGCGTTTGCACTTGCCGACTCATCACATAGTGCTATATCCATGGCTTTTTTCAAAGGTCAAGTCTTTTTCAGACAATAGTCTCTTCACAAGTGACTCTTTTTTTAAGCCACACACTAATCTGTCTCTTAAACGATCATCCAGATCAACAAACTCACAGTTCTCACTTAATCTTCTTAATTCTGCTATATAAGTAGCAATCGGTTCATTACCTTGATTATGTTTGTTAAAATGGTATCGCTGGACTATCAAATTGGGCCTAGGGCAAAAATGTCCAGTCAAGATATTAACTATCTCTTCATAATTTACATGAGCTAAATCTTTTGGCGCGGCCAATGACCTTGCCAATGCATAAGTTTCAGGGCCTATTAAAGTGAGAAAAATAGCTTTTTTCTGCGTGATCTTTTCAATTCCATTTGCAAGGAAAAAGAATATCATTCTCTCCACGTACGTTGTCCACTTTTCTGGCTTAGAAGGATCAAAATTCTCAATATTCCCGAAACTAGCCATCTTTAAAAAATTAAAGTTTTAGTTTAAAATTAGTTTAAAAATTAGCTCAAGATTACTTTACCTTAAAAAAAAAACTTTTTTCTCGTCGCCAATTTATTATGTATCTTCTAGTTTAAGAGATTTACGACGCAACGCTAATCATTTTTACATACTAATCTTTTAATTAAAAACAAAGCATTTATACAATAAATGATGATGATAAATAAATCTCAATGAATATTGATATCATACATAACAGTAAGGATGGACCACGTGGGGCGACGGTGACCTTGAGTGACGTAATGACGGCATAGGGGCAAGAAATCACTTGCTATCATTTTATGTATGCTACTCTGATTAAAAAGTTTCGACACTTTGCTCATAAAATCCTGAAAACTCAATATATTTTCTCCCGGTTTGTGGCAAACGCAAGCGTCGCCCTTAGCTTGGAGACCTGCCAATTTTCAAAAATCATGCGCCACAACAGCGCGAGCAGCGGCTGTTCGAAGTGAAGCCATTTTGTCCGTGCTTCGATTTCGTTAGTCACCGAAATGGAGGATCAACGAATTTGCATCAAGTTCTGTGTGAAAAACGGATTCAAGGGTGCCGAAATTTTTTGGATGTTGCAAACAGCCTACGGGGATGCCGTCATGAGCCGGAGACGAGTTTTCGAGTGGTACAAGCGTTTCAAGGAGGGTCGGGAAGAGACCGCCGACAACGAGCGTTCCGGGAGACCGTCCACATCAACCACGCCTGGAAAAGTGGACAAGGTGTTGGAACTGGTGCGTGAAGACCAAAGAATAACTGTCAGGGAGGTCGCCGAAGAAGCAGGGATATCATTCGGGTCGACTCAATCGATAGTGAAGGACATTTTGGGAGTGAGAAGACTCAACGCCGTTCTCGTTCCCAAAAATTTGACTTTTGATCAAAAGAACGCCCGGGAAAAAAAACGGCCAATCTCGAAGCGACAACCGACGACCCCGAATTGCTGAAGAGGGTCATTACTGGAGACGAAACATGGATTTACGGCTTTGATTCGAAAACTACCCAACAGGCATCGGAGTGGCGCTTCAAAAATGAGCCGAGACCAAAGAAAGCGAGGAAGGCTCCCAGCAAAATCAAGTGGATCGTTCATCATGAATTTCAACAACAAGGCTCTACAATAACTGCTGACTCCTACCTGGGAGTTTTGAGGCGATTGAGGGAAGCGATCAGGCAGAAACGGCCGGAGCTGTGGAGGAGCAAGTCGTGGATCCTCCACCACGATAACGCGCCGGCGCACACAGCCCTCAAAATCTCGAAGTTCCTGCAGTACCACTCAACCTCTGTGTTCCCCCAACCCCTCTACAGTCCCGATTTGGCCCCCTGCGACTTCTTCCTTTTTGGAAAGCTCAAAAAAAAAAAAAAGTTAAAGTGTTGGAAATTTCAGAGCATAGAAGAGATCAAAGTGAAATCGAAGAAGGCCATGAAAGCGATCCCGAAAACAGACTACCAGAGGTGTTTTGCCGACTGGAAAAAAAGGTGGCTGAAGTGCATCGCGGCCAACGGGGACTACTTTGAAGGGGACAATTTGAATTTGGTAGAATAATAAAGTTTTTTTTTTAACTTATGAGCAAAGTGTCGAAACTTTTTGATCAGAGTAGTATATCAATTTTGAAATATATTCATATGAAAAAATACTGAATTTTCAAATATTCGTGAAAATTTACTTTTTTTTAATTTAAAAAAAAAGCAAAGTTTGGAGCGGGACGTTTCACAAGAGTGACATCCACGGGGCCAATTTATTATTGTAATGAATAGCATTTGAATAAAAACCTTTAATGCCCGGGTCATTCGGCTAGTAATCAATAAAACTTGTCGCGCATTATGTAATAAAGGATATTAAAGGATATCTGATCCCTAGATTCCCCTCTGGACCCTTGGTTACTTTTATTCGCATACTATGTTTCTTCCAAAGTGAATAGGGAGTTTATCGTTGTATTAATACTATGTTTTAAAGTATAAAACATGGTGAATATTCTTTCAATCTGTATCAATTGGACTTCTTATATCCTTCTTGTATACTTCTTGGATGCTTGTATACTTCTTGTATATTTTCTGTGTACTAACTGTGTGTATATGTCTCGCCTACTAGTTGGATACGCGTCTACCTTTGTCTACTTCTTGTTTATTGTTTACTTATTGTTTGTGGATACTTGTCTATCTCTTGTACACTTATGGCGCATGCCTCTTTTTTATTTTTCAAATTATTATTTATTTATTGTCTAATTCCTGCCTACCTATTGGGTACTTGTTTCTCACTTGTATTTCTTGTCAAAAAGTACTGGTAACCAACAAATGCGTAGACATAGGGTTTGATATCAGTGTATACAATATAGGCCGACCAATGGCCGTATGTGTTTGGCATAAATATCGACAGCTCATGTTTATCTACTTATTATCTACATCTTGTTTACTTTTTATATAAATCTTTGTCTTGTATACTTCTTGTGTATTTAAGTTCGGAAATATGTGTGTGATCTACTAGCCCGGTCGAGACGCCACTGTATGGGCTAGTGATATATTCAGACGAATAGTTAAACGTACTCTCTCTTTAGAGTATGTGCGTATTCCTAAAACTGGATATTTGTGTTGGAAATTCTATGGATGTTGTGGTTAAGAGAGTAAGTTTGGTAAAGAGGCCATGATTATATATCATGGCGGGTTTATGATTGTTTGTACATGAACTACATGTCTCTACCAGGAATATTTTTAATGGAAATTATAACATTTTTCTAAAGCGATTTTAAGAAATTTGTGTATATACTCCCAACTTAGAGAAGATATTGTACATTTGAGACATCCTAAATCCTGTAGAAAGGGACGTGAGATCATAAGTAGTTAGGGTTGTGTTTCCTTTCGTCCAATTGGTTGTTATCGCGGTATCTAACAACCAGGTTGCCTAGAAA
The DNA here is from genome assembly GCA_030710605.1 of Cordylochernes scorpioides. Lineage (NCBI taxonomy): Eukaryota > Metazoa > Arthropoda > Arachnida > Pseudoscorpiones > Chernetidae > Cordylochernes > Cordylochernes scorpioides. The sequence goes on from CP092874.1 coordinate 75,651,959, forward strand.
CTTTGCGGGCATTCGGATGCAATGGCAGCTTAAAGAACTGAAGCCTCAAAATTAGGGGTAGTTTTGTATATCAGAGAGGATTAAAGAAACAAAATTCACCATGAATATTACGTATATGGAGGAACGCTACAGGACTTCTCGGATGGCGTCTAATCCTAACTTCCCCAAGACAGCATCTCCTCCTCAGCAGAAGAACGACGCGGTTCCGAGCGAAGGCCGTCCGCGGTCATCGGCTTCACTGCACTTCACCGGCGGCCACAAGGTGGTCCGACACCTTGATGACAAGTATCAGTTCGCTCAAGATGTCGCTCGGTTCTACGGTATCGACTCTTTCCTCTGTCAGCCGGCAGGTGGTAAACCCTCTGAAGAGCCTGTCCAGTCTCAAGCCAAAACTACCGTAATCTTGGATGACAAAAAGGCTTATAACTATAACATTATCAACTTGCATGATCTCGATGGTGGGCAAGTATACCAGTACCTGGTCCCTGTCTCCTACAACCCTAACATCCTCAATCTCAACACAACTGAACCGGGAAACTTTTCCAATGTTGAAAATCGCGGGAAGCCAGATCCAGAATTGTTTGAAATCCCGCAAGCCAATAACCCATCCTACTATTGCAGTAACTGTGAGATCTGTACCAATCTCCGTAACCAGCAGTACAATTATCCAAATCAGCAAGCTCCTAAGGAATATCTTAGAAAGAACAACTCCCTCAACGAAAGAATCTTTGATAATCTCGGCTACTATGAAATGAGTCCCAACATAAGAGCCTTGAATTTGAAGACTCTCGATACGCCTCCAACCAAAATCAGCCACAGCAGCGCAGATGCAATAGCTCACAACACCATCAAGGCACTGAATCTGCGAAGTACCGAAGCTTGCCATAATGGCTACTTCGAACGTCCCGCCCCACGGATCATTGGATCCCGCAGTTTCAGAAAGAATTCTCCATATTCCGCTCAGGAAGCAATTTTTGATCCAAAACATATGTACGTTGATCAAGGAGGAATTGCTTATGGTAACTACAACTTAGCATATCCTGATAAAGTAGAGAATCCTCAGGTCCAACGTCATTGCTATGTTGCTTCAAACAAGGATAATCCGGAAGGTCTTAAACTGATAGAACCTTGCCATCCTCAAAGCGAAGCTTCGGAACAAAGCAAAGGCATTCATTTTGTTGAATCTCAGCCTATGCCAGGATTCCAGCAGGCACAAATAATTCGCTCCGCTCGAATCGCTAATGGAAAACGTTACCACAGTAGCATGTTCATTCCTCAAGAACCTAATCTTATTCAAGATTACTTCATCAAGGATTATCAAGGAAACGAGATTGAGAGGAACTTCGTATCAGGGGAAGAAGAAGTTCATGAGGAAATGCAGGGCTATGATCATCTGTATACAACCCAGGAACAACGTCCCTATCAGCCGATTTCTGCCCCTCGCGGTTACTTCGTGCACATGCCCAAAATCGAGAGAGCTTCTTCGAAGCAAATGTACTCCATGAAAGAACCTCCGGAGTACCAGGAGGTTCCAACGTTTCCCATTGGAGCTAGATATAAATTCAAGAGCTACAATCAAATCGAAACCGAATATGCAAATCGTTTTGTACCAGAGCCACAGGCTGCAGAAGCAGTGGTGAATCCGACCATGTTAGCCCGCGACCGCAAAGGGAAAAGTAAAATTGCTATCTCAAAGTCTTCCGAGTGTATCATTATCACTCAGAATCCGAAATCCTTTCAGATTTCACGTGGAATTCAACAAACTCCTTCGATGCTAGAACCTTGCCATCATTTGCAGTTCATCAAGAACGACGTGGCCCAAATGCCCCAGGCGGAGGCCGCTCAAGGCGAACTTGTAAATTCTTCCGATTCCAAGCACTCGGCTGAAAAGTGGCAAGAACAGGCAATGCCTTCGGAAGGCGTTCCAAACGAGGGTCCTAAAGAAAAGCCCGCTGAAGTTGGCAACCAGCTGCCACCCGAGCCGGAGAAGCCTCCCATTCAGGAGTCTCTAAGCTTCCATCCGCAGTCGGTGAAAATGTTGCGTCTTCAGGCATTCCTGCCCCATCCGATGCCCATTCTGGTGAAGCCCCCACGTAATGTCTCGGGCCTGCGACCCGGGGTCAACCAGGGCGGGGTTTTTCATGCTGTGGGGGACCGCTTTGCTTAGATAGACTCGCTATGCAAATAAAATTTTAGTTCGGTAATAAGCATGCTCAATCCTAGAGAGTCAGAATTCAGACATTCAACATTCTTACCATGTTTTTCTCTGCACAGTTTCTAGCTTCTTTTGCACTTGATAGCCTGTAATATAAATTTATTCATAATATAATATTAAATTATATATATATTATTTTACGCTGGTCACACAACAACAACCAAAAAAAATTTGAAACATCTAGAAATACTTATGTAAATATTCTAAAAATTGGTGAGCTATATAATGGTAATGTAAAAAATAATTGATTGAGATTTTCAAAAAGGTATGTAAATTTATTGAGAATCAAAGCTTTTATCAATATTTGATGTTTCCTTCATTGACACGTAAACAAACAGCTAAACGGTGTGAAGCATACTGCCATATGACTTCTTGTGGTATGCTAGACTAAGCCATTTCAATTTTCGTTTTGGCGGAAGTTGTTGAAGATTACTTAGCTGTGTAGATTTCTTCAATTTCCTCCCCACAATGTCCCATATTGAGAAATGATATGGGGAACATGCGAGCCAGAGAAGGATGTCAACATTTCGAAGGAAGACTCGTGAGAGGTTGGCTGTATGTGGTCGGGCATTATCTTGTTGGAAAATGGCATTATTAGAGTCTGCTCGAGAAATGGTAACACAACAGGTTGCAACAAATCTGCAATGTATAGCTGAGCAGTCATTGTGTCTTGAATAAAGACGAACGGGATCCTACTTTCTTAGCTGATACCAACCTACACCATTAATCCAGGGGTTCTTGCTGTATATGCCTTTTCACAATACAGTTCTGATGGGATCTTTCTTAGGGCCTACATTTAACATGTACCTTGCTGCCGTAATGAACCCCCAAACTGAATTTATATTTATCTGAAAAACATCACAGAATTGCCATTCTTGAGCCCAGAGACGTCTCTTTTCACACCAGCTGAGCCTGTCCCTTCTTGTCAGGCAGAGAGTGGAATTCTTAATAAAGTCCGGCGACTACGGAGTTCTACTTTGATAAGACGGCTATTAATGGTGTTTAGAGATGGTCCAGGATTCATTCTACACATGTAGAACTGCTTGAATCATTGGTACAGTTGCTGTCCTGTCTGCTACATCTACTTTATGAATACTCCTATCCTCTTTCTGTTTGATTGTGGTCTTTGGACCGAATTAGAAATCGCGGCTTGATTTTTTCCGATTTCTTCCCTGATAATTGCCTCGAGAGGAGAGGGTTCTGGAGCGGTTGATGCGGAGTTTAATGCACGATGTGCTTCTTCGCGGACTATCCGTCTGATTAAGTCCTCCGTCGATTCGGACTCTACTGGGTCGATCGAAGCAACGTTGGGTAGTCTATCGAACACTATGCGCTTGTTTACACGTTGCTTGTGTGAGTTTTCGATTTTTCTGCACAACCTAATAAAATATTCAGTGGTCTCTATTTCCAAAACGACAATTGATCTATAAATATCCTTCGATATACCTTTCATTAAATGTGAAACTTTCTCGCTTTCGCACATTTAGGGGTCGATTTGCTTGCACAGGTTGAGTAATTCTTGAATGTAAATTTCACAAAGCTCGCCTTTTTACTGAGCTCGGGATTTTAATTTTGAATTAAGTTTTCTTTTTGGTTGGCGTGAAGACCGAAATTCAGAGAGAACATTGTCTCAAACGAGTCCCACGAGTTTACCTGTTCCTCGACGTTTGTAGAATATCTGCAAACCCCCAAGAAATATATTGAGAATATAGATGTATAAAAATTCGAAAAATGTGCTCTAAGTAAACAAGTAATAGTTAAGAAATAGATAAAGAACCTACAAAAAGCAAGCAAAAAGTATAAAAATATCGAAGAGTTAGATAACAAGTAGACAATATTTCCAGGTGATGTAGTGCAAGATGGTGAACGAACTTTTATTCTTTCAAATGCAGTTTGTATAAATAGAAGTGGCCTGAGATCTCCCTTCTCCCTGTGTGGAATAATGGAGATCCACTTCGGGACGTCGGCCAGCAACGGACCGGGTGACAGCAAACAAACAAACCCGCCAGCGATGCCAGCCGGCAACAAAGGATTTAGCGCGCAGCGTGGTCTGATGACCAATTGTGGCCCTTTTCCTCTGTCCTCTTAACATGTTTAAATGAAGTTAGTTTAAAGGAGACTTTTACCCTCTCCTTTCTGCTATTTGGTGATCTGACTAAAATCCTTGCAACAGCCTATAAACGAATCATCACTGCGAATTCTTATACGGATTTTCGCATCATTATTTTGTAAAAGGTTTACCAGCCTTTTCTTCACACCCTGTCATGCGGTAGAGCCTTGCAAGCCTTTTTTTTTTGGTAATAGTTATTTTAAAATAGAGAAACATCTGGAGGTGGTGGAACGGGAATGAGTTATGTTTGGCCTCTGCTATTAGAGAGAATTCTACATGGAGCGAAGAGAACGAAGTAGTCAACATCAAGCGATTTATTTATCCAATTTGAAGCTCTTGCAAGTAACAATTTTTGACAATTAAAAACGTCTAAAAAGACATAGGTCACCTCATCATCAAAATAGACGTCAAATCTAAACCCCATCTATTGACCGTCGCCGCAAACATAGCGACCTCGGGTCAGTGACAAAGCCACAACACCAGCTCCCGGCAAAATTTCCATCTATAATTAAAAACGTATTATCTTAAAATAATGGCAACGTATATATTAAGGTTTCAGACTATGGTCCTCATCAGTATAGGGTTGATTTCGATTTCATAACTTCCAGGAGTAATGAAATCGATTGAATTGGCCAAACTATTCTGGCCTGAAAATCTACCCATGCCACTTCACTAGCTTAAACATCTTTTTGCCAAATTCGACTGATTTCATAACCCTTCTCGTAAGATGCTGTGAAATCTCTAAGTCGTCTCTCTATTATTGACGGCCAAAGCCCGAAACCATGGTATACAGGTTAGCTTTTGATAGAAATTGCCAAAATGGTGTTGCGTCTAATTCTTTATCATAACCATTACGCTTTGATACTGTTATGATAAACAAAATGGATTATTTTGATGTATTTTAAAGGGAAAGGTGCCTGTCTTTTTTGGAACATGAATATCATCCTCCCGTAACTTATTTATAGAAGATCACGAGATTATAGAAATTTATCTTTTAAAAAATATAATGTTTAAACTACGTATATCAAACTTCTACTGTCCTTACTGCGATGAAAAAAAATATTGGGAGGGCTTAGCTCATCAGTGGTTAACCCTCCCAGTGGTTTCTCCAATTCTCTCTCAATCTACCAGACCGCTTCTCTTTAGAGCTCTAATACTGTATTGGATCATTCTGCTTATGTATGCTACAGTGAAGGGTGGAATCTCAGAAATGGTATTTAAGAAAACTATGGAAAAAATCTTTTGGGGCAGTATAATTACATATAATATTCGCATCGAGAAATGCTCTTCGGCAAACAATAAGGACAAGGCCAGTTAATCATAAATTAATATAAAGCAATAACAATATATATATATATATACATATGACATAATATATACTCTTCCAGGAATAATAAAGCAAACCTAGAGTTGACCCAGAGAGAGACGGGAGGGTAAAATCCGGTCACTTTAGACATCAGCGACATTCCAAGGGGCGACCACTGGGGCCCGTTACTTGGAACCTTGGGACTATTAAGACAGTGGGGGAATTGTGTGCGATACGAACGGACGCCCGGCTTTGCCGGGCCCGGCTCTCCCTCTCTCTCTGGTTGCCTGGGTTCCTTCTCCAACTTGTGGTGTCCTTATTTCTTTCCCCACCTTATTATATTGTCACATAAAAGTCGACAGGATAAGACCTGGCCGAGAAACAAATTCCCATATCTACTAGAATATGAATAGAAAAGAAGCAAAGCCATGGTGATCGGACAAACCCACAGCCAAGTTCTACAATAATTTACAACCAACTCAACTGTAGCCACTTCTCTTCGAGCTCTGACCCTCTTCCTCGCCAACTTTTGAACCGTGATCAGGAAGAAGTAATCACCTACGACGGAGATGGAGCTGCCGCACCCTTCTCCCAGCACTAGATCTGCCCAAGAACGATCGCCGTGCCAGAGCAGGACACCTCCCACACCATCATGGACAAGACTCCGCCATAACCCTGTCACTGCAGTGGCGGACAACACTGGCCCGTACAGTATCAGCAGACAGAACCTTCTCTCAATGAACTCAATGAATCTACTTTCTCTCTAAACCAACATAACCTGTAAGTGAAATTATTTTACCTCTACCATTCATTCTTTAAAGAACTTACTCCTTGTAAACTCTGATGCCAATATTTCCATAATTAGTTTAGTTCCATTTATTCTCTCCACGCCTATTAACAATTATTTTATTCTCCATTATATTTATCTAGATATTTGTAACCCATTTAATTAGTTACCTTACCAATCGAATTTAATAATAGACATTTTAAATGAAATAATTTCTATTTTAAAAAGTCATTCCTTAAAAATTAAAATTGGAATTTTTACCTATTCCGGCTTTACGATTTTTAAGAATAACAATATATATTCATAATCAAGTTATCTATATAAATAGTGCTCCGCTACCTAAATATTTGTACGAATTTGTATATGACCTTCTCTCCTACTTGTAAGCACGGCTCACGAAAAATAATTTCTTGCCCTAAACGACTCATAATTCACTCTGATATCTTAGGCGTCGAAGAATTCCAACCACCACGTGAGCCTTGCTTATAACCAACCCTTATCAATCTTCCCCTGAAAGCTCCTCTCATTCTTATAACTTTGTCAACCTTCTACCAGCCCATGCCCCTCTATAGAATTATTGATTAATCAATTATCGAACTACTATTTCCACTAATCTCCACTCTTCATTTATGATAATATTTTGTAGTTGCGCTCTAGTATATCCATCGACCCACACCATCTAGCCACTGGTGTGTTCGTCACAGGATGCAGATTCACTAACTGCTAGATGTTTATCAACTCCCTTCTGTTCGCACTTGAACAATCTGCATCGAGCGGCACATTACGATCCTTCTCCTCGCGTCACACGTTCGCCACCCGGACCCTGTCTTCAAATTTATGTTTGTCCCTTGTCCATACCAGCACGATATAACCTACCTCCGATATTTCCCACGGGGGTACGTTAAACATCGTCGCTGATTCTGTCCGGTCCGTCATTATTTCGCGCAGACATGGGTTTTACGTTCAACCCGTCGCGAAATCATCTCCTCGCACAAGCTCCCACGACGGTTCAAACACCTCGTGTACGAGAAGCTTGTCAATTGTAAAGGACAACGTCGTCCTCGTCTCAATTTTTGGCACTGTACGCGCACACTTTCCTTCAATTAGTTAAAACTACTAAAGGTAAAAAGGCCCAAAGCAAGTTTTCCCTCGCTCTGTTCGCCTATATTCTACCTTTGTATCTCGAACTATTTTATATTCTCAAATTAACTATAAGTCCATGCGACTTCCTCACCTACACACGGGACTTTTCCTCTCGGACTCGCTACACGGGTAACTGCATAGATAAGGTAGAATGGCCCAGGGCAAGTTTCCCCTCGCTCTGTTCGCCAAGGTTCTAACATTGTATGTAGTTCTATATTTACCTCAGTCCTGAGCTCACACAATTTCTACCCTCAACCTCATTTCTCGTACTCTACACCGATAGCCTAGAAAGCCCATGCCAAGTTTTCCCCTTGCCATGTCCGCCTGAAAACATATCTTAAAGTATAGACTTCCCCAGTCTTAATGGCCTTAAGATTTTCATCATGTAAATAGACAAAATAGACAAAATTTTTATTTAATAATTTTCATCATGTGTTTGTGACTCCCCTTCTCCTTGTTCACACTCCTCAATAGCATTTACCTTATAATATATTAGATGTTATTGTATATAGCCTTTTATAACTTTGATATTATCAAGAATTCCCTTAAATATCTAACTCTCCGGTGTTGTAAAACTGCTTGTAAATAATATTTATTTGTGTACTATACAATATTTTATTTACATAAAACTATGTCACCATAACCTTAATTAATTTCAACTGTAAAAATATTTTCTCTATTCCTGGCTTCTCCAGCTTTAAGTATACTCAAACCATGTTCAGCATCTTCAACGGCGGCCATATGTCATAATATATACTCTTCCAGGAATAATAAAGAAAACCTAGAGTTGACCCAGAGAGAGACGGGACGGTAAAGTTCGGTCACTTTAGACATCAGCGACATTCCAAGGGGCGACCACTGGGGCCCGTTACTTGGAACCTCGGGACTATTAAGACAGTGGGGGAATTGTGTGCGATACGAACGGACGCCCGGCTTTGCCGGGCCCGGCTCTCCCTCTCTCTCTGGTTGCCTGGGTTCCTTCTCCAACTTGTGGTGTCCTTATTTCTTTCCCCACCTTATTATATTGTCACACATATATATATATCAAATTACGAAACTATTTTAGACGCGTAATATTCTTTTTAAAATAAAACAATTTTTAAATCTAACAATCTAAAAAATTTCATTTAATTTTATTTTAATTTTATTTTAAAAAGAATACGCGTCTAAAATAGTTTCGCAATTAGATAACAGATGGCGCGCTAGTGTATCGTAATATATATATATATATATATATATTATTATATAAATTTTAAAATCTTTTTCCACTCTTTCTTTTATTTTTATCCAATTATTCATTGGTCGAAGAGATTGGTTAGGCGAGTCAGATAGCAGGGACGAAACTCCCGCCGGGTTTATCTTTGACAAGTCCCGGCCCGGTACCAATCTCTTTCCATCCTGGTCGAACCTTTATGGTTTCCATTAAAACAACACAAAAATTTGACTCCATCTTACAATAAAAATTTTATATTATTAAAAGTGTTTTCCACAAAAAAATATATATAAAATTACACAAATTATTGCTTAAAAATATATTTAAAATTTTTCTTTCTTAATAAATTTAAATTGTTTTATAAAAAGATTAAATGGTTCTGTCTTTGCTCTTTTTCCTACCCTAATATCTTCGATTCTTCCTTTTTTTTCTATGTTCTGCTTAAATGACGCGTAACGGCCGAGGTAAAAGCGTGAACTTGTTATAGCCCTATATTGTTACATAAAAAATTAAAACCTTTTTGATACCCAAATAATAATATTTAATAATTTGTTTTAATCATCATCAATTTACAACTTTTTTTCATCTAAATTATATTTAATTCTACTATATATATGAAAACATTTAGATGCGAATGTTTTTTTTCAAACATATATTAATTATTATCTATATTCTTGAAATGTTCTGTTATATGTGGGGCCACTTGTAATTATTATAATTATTACAATCAATTTATTCGCGATCGAACGTTGTGGCCCACTGTACTTATTACATCCCAAACACGATGCGACGCCAGCCATTTCTGACTTGAGCTCGATGTGTACTATCTCGGCGACCATTAAGCCAGTGAGTTTCTTAATTGGTTCACGAAGCGTGTCGACGGGCGTCCAGGTATATGTCGCCCAGATGTCTTTCTGGTCAGTATGGTGTACTCCATTCCCCTGCGTCGCGACTTTTAATAATTATAATGTCTTCTTTTATTACCTCTGCTTTATTTGATCTCACAAATGTTTGGAGATTGCTTTATGAAGTGAAAGAGGTGCTTGTAGACATCTTATGTTCTGGCTTTAAATGAACCAAGGGGATGAAGACATAATCAGTAGCATAAAACCTTGGCAGACTTACGCCGAAGGAAATATATTTCTGTTCAGAATTGATCGAAATTAATTAAAATTGAAAGAAAGATATTTTTCAAACAGCATTTTGTTTATTTCATAGCTTTTTTTTTGTACAGCCCGTACATCATTTCCGAAAACCACATTTGAAACATCAAGCAAAACAGCTTGAATCATATTTCTGATTATAGTTCTACAATGTTAATAATCATCTTCTATAATAAAAAATCTATTCATATATATAGAGAGACTGTTTACTTATTTTATTTCAAATTATACATTTCTTTTGATATACTTACATTCACATTTTTCTAACCTAATTTCAAAATGAGAGGTCATTGTTAATTTATAAGTTTGGATAGGGGTCTAAATTGTATTTTTAAAAATGTGAAAAGGGGGGCCGATACATCTGGCAAATGGATCCAAAGAAGAAAGGTTGCTACAGACCTCATCTCTGTCCATGCGCAGATTTACATTACAAGAAGATTGATTGTTTCTGTTGCAACTTCAATCGCCCCAGTCATTCCGATACTAACTTACCTCGACAAAACAATAGCTCAGCTAAAAAAAGAGGAATATCTAAAACGGTTCGTAAAACTAAAATTGTTTTAAAGACAGTCAACATACCTGAAGAACTCCTTTTAAAACCTAGGTTTTCTCGACCATCTTGCCAGTTAGCACAGGATAGATGCACGCGTTCTCAGTCACATTGTACTGGGACGAAACATGGAGAATGCAAAGTGAAATGTTGTGAATGTCAGACAATGGCGCCAGGGCGCATTCAATCCAGAAGTTGTGACAAATACTTAGGATGCTATAAATGCAGACGATGTTCTTCATCAAGAGATTACAGACGTCGAACATGTTCTAAAGAAACATTTCGAAAAAGCGCTTCAAAATTAGATAGTCGTAAAAATAAATGCAAGAAAAAGAAATCATCTGACGAACAAGTTGAGATTCCTTTAAGAGGACGATGCATACCATGTCAGTGTTTTCCTTCCAAAACGTATAGGTACAAGATCAATTCCCAGATCTGTTGTGAAAGAAATGTAAGCAGGTTTGTATCAACAAATCTTGGTAGCCACGGGTCTACTGGATGTAGATTTGGTGTACCACGGTCGGTCAATTCACCCATCATTCAAGTCCGAACTTATTGCGACAAAGCCTCTGGAGATAGGAATCACACCTGGAAGGATCCTATTCTACATAAAATGAGGAAAAGGAATATCAGTAATGAACTTCTTACATCATCGAGTAACGACGTGTTGACCCGAAATATTCTTCTACGTGTCCATAGTGATGTCAACCTCTGCCTGATATCAGAACAGAATATAAAATGTGTGACATGCAGCTCTTCATTTCAAACAGAATTCAACATAGGCAATTCCAAAACTTCATCAATGAATCTAATACCTGAATATAAAAATATTCCAAATTGGCTATTTTACATAACCGAGAATACACAAAAGAAGAACTTAATTGAGATTCCATCAATACAGAATATATCATCAGAAGTTAAGTTTGACAATATCTTTCAACCAAAAGTGACAATTTCTGCTCCTGAAGTTTATCGCAGTTTCCCAGACATTGAACATCTCCAGAAGACAAAACAAGATATTTCCACCAACAAAAAGAAGCCAATGGTATCTAAAGACACAAGAAGAACCGAACATCTTAGAAGGGCGGCATATTCAGCTCCTGTTCTGATACTATCCAACCTAACCTTCAAGTCAAGAAGTAGCACAAGTTTAGCTTCCATTTTAACTCAATAGGAAGTAAAATTACCAATTACTAAAACACTAAACTATTTCAAAGAATGATATAATATATTTCGGGTTTTCTCTCTCTTTATTATATAAAACAAAATGTAAAATTGTTCTGTCCAACTCTTTTCCAAAAAAAAAAAAAAATCCTATATTCAAATATTACATTATTGGTAAAAATTTTAATTTTCGAATCACACACAACACACACATTTAATACCAACATTGTATTCAACTATTTTAAAAACATTTATATGGCTTAAAACCTATTTTTGTATTGAATTATTTAGTTATTCCTATTTTACTTGCAAAAAATTCAATTAAAATGATAATTCCATTATCAATATGACACAAAGCAATTTGCCCTCTTTATCTATCCATTTACATCTTCATTAAAAATGAAATTGGTATAGAAAAATAAATACTATATAAAATATCTAATACGATTTTTAGATGTTAATTATTGATGTGAAGGCAAATAATAGCACCCTTTCTGATATCTTTATATTCAATCATTATGACCTCTCTCTATTTATTGTTCTATAAAATTATATTTATTTACTGACATAGAGTTTATATATAGGAAAATTGCTATTTGCTATTATAAAATATCAAAAACCTTACGCAAAAAAATTCTTTATTCTTTAAACCCTATTGCGCAAGGTGATTTTGATATTTTATAATATGGTTTGGAAATATTTTTGAAATGGTATCTTTAAGATATCTCGAAGAATTTTCAACTTCGACATATACATTGTAAATTTGAAAATAGAGCAATTTATAAATAAATCTTTAATTAAAAAGGCATATATTGGATCAAAATATCATTTATTTTACCAACATAGGCCTTTTTATTTATACAATGTAATGTGCAATTTTAAAAAGAGCTAGCTACCTAACAAATTTGATAAATTATGTTCATTAGAAATAATAAAAAAAAACATTCAAATCTATATATAAAAAATGAAAGGATTTGAAAGCACGAATGTTTCCCCTATACACAATACAAACCTCTACTGTCCTTACTGCGATGAAAAAAATATATTGGGAGAGCTTGGATCATCAGTGGTGAACCCTCCCAGCGGTTTCGTCAATTTAATCCACCAGACCGCTTCTCAGAGCTCTAATACTGTATTGGACGATTCTGCTCATATACGCAGCACTAAAAGGTGGAATCTCAGAGATGGTTTTTAAGAAGACTATGGACATAAGCTTATAGGACAGTAGAATTACATTCAAATATTTGCATCGAACAATGCTCTTCCGCAAACAATAAATCTATACAAACGTTTGGCTTCTCAAAAACACTAAAGGTTTCGAATAAATTTAGTCTATACCTGGGGTCGGCAACCTGGGGCGTGAGCCCCATGCGGCTCTTTGGATGTAAAGCTGCGGCTCTTTATATAGTTCCATACGCAAATAGTATTTGTGCGAGTACTATTCATTGTTGGTAAGAAAAAAAGGTTGTTGCTCTTTAAAATCTTTGGAATTTTGTAAATTGTAATTTTTTTGCCCACGTTGCCCACTTTCTCATTTTTAACATCATATAACTATTCTATTCACAGCCTAAATGCATAGACAAATGTAAAGGCATACATGTATGACAGCGCAAGTGTCCCTAGGGGGACATAGCGCTTTAAATTGAAATTGAAAATAATAAAAATAAGGTATAGATGAATTAAAACATATTTACCAGTTCTACTACTGATCTGGATAAAAAAAAGAACGTTATTTAATAGAATACAATGGAAAATATTCAATTTTGTCAATGCTTTTCATTTCTTGATACGAGGAGGTTGATAGATAGGAGACCGCTGGAGTTACCAGTTCTAGCAGAAGTTGGAGGACAAGAACTTCGGAACAGATCCCAACATGAATATTGTAAACATAACTGACAATGTTTTAATGGTTACAATACCCTTGTCAGCGTGGTACAAGCTGTAACTAAACGACCAGAAAAAAACTTGGTCTTTCAGGTATCCTTAAAAATCTTGAAACGGGTATTCAAGGCCGGAGTTACGTTTGCGAAACGGGATGCCTGAAAGACCAGATTTTTCTGGGCGTTTAGCTTGTACCACGCTGACGAGGGCCAATAGCGTGAAACGCGTACGTGGTTAGCTTTTCTTAATTAATCAAAAAAGGGTATTTGGGCATTTCTTGAATAAATAAAAATAATCGATTAGTTGATATTTATTCCAAAAGTTTCACGATCAAGAGATACTTTTTTGTAGAACGACATTTGAAAATTATCCCGCATGTGTTTCTTTTAAACGAAAAATCGAAATTTATTTTAAGGAGAAATAACGATTATTTCTAACCTTATGTTCCATTCCTGGACACTTTATTTTCCGTTTATCATTACTCAACAACAACAACAACAACAAAAGCCTTTATTTAGGGCATTCCGCCCCATACAGGATTCGCCGGGAAGAGGAAGCATTTACAACAAAATAAAGTTGTCTCACATTCAGTTACCTATTTACAGATGGGTCATCCTCCAGTATCCCTTGCCCTGCATTCTTTCTCATGCGCCCAGCTTCTGTGCAGAACTTGAAGTATCTAACAATCAGTTATTCATCATCCAAAGCTGAAGAGAGAAGTTGACATATGCGATGGTATCTAAATTGACCAAAATTAGGGCTTGGGAAAATTTCAGTACGCTTTTCTGTTGAGAGAGGGCATTGGAAGAAATAGTGAACCAAATCTCTAATACATGAATCGTTCGTTTTTAGCTATGTCAATCATTGGTTTTATTTTTTCGATCTTAATTTTATTATGTTTCAGATTTGTGCCCTTAAGTTGACTTTTTTTAATAGTATGAGTCTTGCTATGTGAAATATGAGGAGTTCCTGTTAGTTGAGTTTTGTTTCTAGATTGTGCATCTTTATTTGTATGTATTTTATTACCTGAATATTTACATCTATTTACAGAAATCCGCGGGTGTGCCTCTAGCTATGTTGGTTCTCCTTTGGCATTCACCACCTGTCCCTCCACTACCATGTAGTTGATGCCGTTTAGGAGAAGTTTATTTTCCCTCAACTTCGATCTTATACCTTTCTTGTAAAGTTCCTTTCTCTTTTCTATTAGAATTTTTTTCTGCTCTCTAATCTGGAGGCTGTAATCCCTGCTCATAAAAATATTGAGTATTCGAAGTTTGTACGAGTTCTTTAGGAGGCTTATTCTGGACTCGTGATCAGGAACTTCAATCAGAATAGGCGCCTTTGGTCCCCTGCCCAGGCGATGACATTCGGCAATTACCACATCATCAGCAATCTGCATATCTTCCGCCATTAACTTCTTGACCTTTTGTAGCAGCAATTCCCGACTGTCAGTCTCTGCTGACTCGATGCCATATATTATTAAATTGTTTTCTCGGGCTCGTCTCTCCAAAGCCTCCGCGCCTTCTTCCAGATTCCTTATTTTTAGGGTATTGTGAGAAATTGACCTCGTGTTAGTCGCCAGTGCATCTGTGCACGAAGCTATAGATGTCTCCATTCCATTCGATCCCAATCCTCCATCTTCTGCTCAATATTAAGCAACCTTGCATCCAATTTCTCTCCCAATCTATTCACTTCAGCCGAAAGGTTAATTATCAGTAGCTTTAAATCGTCCATTGATGCCTGATCCGGAGTTGAGTGAGGCATATTTGTCAATGTGGCCTGTCTTTTGGGCCCTGGATTTAGTTCTACACATCCAATTATCAGAAAGGCCGTGATCACTTTCAGCCAGTAAGCCATCGAACAGTCCATCAAAGTTACACCAGTTCTATCCTTGTAATATTTCATCTTATTGAGTTTAGTCTTAAAATCGGCAAATTTTACCGTAAGCTCTATTGGCTTTGTTATGCAAATCACCATGTATAAAACAATCATCAAATATGCAAATTTTGCGATCAGTCTCATTTTGTTTCACCGTTAACTTTATTTTACTTTTCAATATGATATATATAGTATTATTTAGAATATCGAATTTAAAAGATCAAAAAGCAATAAGAAAATATTTTCAGGTCAAAAAAGAAAGAAAGAAAGTACACTTATCTGGAGCCGTAGCGCGGTGCGACCGTCCAGCCCTGTCTCCTAGCGGCGAATCGTTTATCATTACTCTTCACAATTCATCCTTTCATACTTCATCCCTAAGGTTAGAAATAATCGTTATTTCTCCTTAAAATTAATTTCGATGCTTCGTTCAAAAGTAACACATGCGGGACAATTTTCAAATGTTGTTCTACACTCATAAGCCGCATTATATTGTGTTATAAGATACCTTTTTTCTTAATAAATGTATTTATCAACAAAACTAGCTTTCATTATGGAGTAAATTACAAATGGTTCAACTCCTTCATGAAACTCCATCACTGCTCATATCACATATACTTGGAGCAGCTCTTTGTTTTGGTCTACATTTTTTATCGAAACTAGAATGTTGCCAGATAGTTCTTTTCACGTGATATAAGTTACTTCATTTTAAATTGGTATATCCATATGCATATATTTCACATATTTTCTTATATAACGTTTATATATATAACTTTGTGGAAGAAAGAGTAAACCAACACAAAACAACCTTTAAAAAACATAGCCCATTATCACTTTTGGTGGATCGCGCACTCAAACAGGACCATATACCAAATTTTGAAAAGGCAGAAATTATATACCACAATATTCAGGATAAGCACTCACCTTGATGGAGTGGCGTACCTTGATTTATTCGGAATATTTTAGAGTAATACCTTGATTTATTTCTGGAATATTTTAGAGTAATACCTTGATTTATTTCTGGAATATTTTTGAGTAATACCTTGATTTATTTATGGAATATTTTTGAGTAATACCTTGATTTATTAATGGAATATTTTTGAGTAATACCTTGATTTATTTATGGAATATTTTTAGTAATACCTTGATTTATTTATGGAATAAATTTTGAGTAATACCTTGATTTATTTCTGGAATAATTTTTCCTGCTATATTGAAATATTTCTGGAATAATTTTGCCTGCTACCTTGACTTATTTCGGGAATATTTTAGCCTACTACCTTGACTTATTTCTGGAAAATATTTGCATAATACCTTGATTTATTTTTGGAATAATTTTTCCAGCTACATTGACATATTTATGGAATATTTTGCCTGCTATCTTGACTTATTTCTGGAATATTTTTTCGTAAAACATTGATTTATATCTGGAATAGTTAATCAGTTAACAGAACAAAACGTTATGGTGGTGATAAATAACAAGTTACAAAACCATTTTTGGCAAATTCAGAAAAAAAGCCATCCTGCATACCATGGATTTGGGCCCTCATAAATACAGGCGTCTTCGATTTCATAGCATCCTACGGGAAGAATTATGAAATCGTTTGAATTGACCAAAAGGGTGTTTAAGGCCGAATTTTTGCCTGGTATACAACATAAAGTTATATATTGTTTGTCTGTTTACTTTTTTACGAATAAAAAATGAGCTCAAAACCTAAAAAAAAACACCTATTTAGAGATCTCTACCTTGAAGGAAGTGATTGGTTAAAAAGCATTTAACAAATTTCGAACTTTTTTTTATTTGTACATGCTAATTAAGACTTGTTATACACTATGAAGGAGGTCTCTACATCGTGGTATAGTTCTCGGATTTAGGTCTAGATATTGTGTAATAGGCCCTTGGAATTCGGAAGTAGGATTTGTAACGTAATGTTGTTGTTGTTGTTGCTTATTCCTCAAGTCGTTTAAACAATCACCATTAGGTTCCATTGTCTCAGCTTTTCTATTATAGTCCTGGGGTGGAGAAGGAATAGTAGGTTTCTTGGAATTGGGAATAAAGACTAATATCATCATAGCAGCCTTCTTTGACTGAAGAAACGGTATTTTCAAAATTCCATTGCAAGGCACTTTGAATTTGAAAATAAGAACTTATAAAACTTCTGGGAAGGTTTCTTGGACTTAAGAAAAGAGACTGGAATAGACTGTTGGTTCTTAGAATTGAGAAGTGGGATTCGTAACATCATTGTGCATTTAGCCTGCTATCCTCAACAGGCTGGGTTCTGGTATTGGAGAATGGGTTTTTCACAGCATCTGAGCCTAGGTCTTGGATTCTAGAGGGGGATGCCGGTCCAGGTTGTAGGTCTGCTTCCTCATTAGACACACTTCAAAGGCCAGCACATCGCCATTTTAGAAGAGCTTCTTATATTTATAGTTTAAAATATTTATATAAAATATATAAAATTCCCTCATTTTTCGTGTTAAAATGGCTAACTTTGAATTCCCGCACGAACTAGTCGTCAGGATAGAACGAGTGATCAGTTTAGTACATACACAGGTCATATAACGCCCGTTTAAGTACACTTACTTTAGAGATTGAAAGTATTTTCATCAATTAATGATATGTCGTTATTGTCCGGTTATTCTTGACAATTTCCTCAACAAGAGCCAAATTTTGGCCTGTTGTGACAGTTTAAGGTTAACCTAGCCTCTCTTTGTCATGAAGATAAAAATCATCTTTCTGGAAGCGCTGAACCCATCTCTGTATAGTGCTTCTATCCAATGTTTCGTTTCCATTTACTGACTGAAGTTTTGAGTGAATTGTTATGGCTGAAATTTCCCCGGACTTAAAGAGGAACTCGGTCACCGACCGTTTTCGGATTCTTGTGTTCACATTAAGCTACATATCTGAAAAATACAAAATATATATCAATTCTGATTGCAGATCTGAAAATCAGAGTGTTTTATTTACCATAAAACATGTTTTTCTATTATATTAATTATTTATATTTTTTCTAGGGGTGATTGTGCATTACTTATTGACCCAACCTTGTATATACAGAAATATGTTTGCTTAAAACATAGAGGAGAGAAAAATAATGAAAATTCAAGGGGCTATAGATTTCTTTTAGCAATGGCCTAACATGGCGCAAATAACTTTAAGGAGAAATAGAATTATCCAGACAAAGTGACCTTAGCATATGCTCCAGGGATTCTTGCATTGAAAAAAATTGGGAGATCAGATTTTTATAAATTATTTTGCCATATTTCAACCTTTTATAACATCCAGTAATCTTCTTAAATCATATAACAATGAAGTTTAGATATAACTGAGAGCTTTTAGAAGATGTCCATTGATTTTTTCGGTCATTTGTTGAAACTTTCTTTTGTAGACGGCGACAAACGCTAGGTGCAACGGTCATAGATGTCCATCCCATAAATAGAACAGAGAGTAGATTGGAAAGTTCTAAAGTTTCTATAAAGTTTATAAAGCGCCACAATACAAGTTGAAGAAAAGATTGGCAAGAAATATTAACTCAGACAGCTGAATCTGCGTGCATCGGCCCTCGAGCATGTGGTAAACATTGGCTCATACAGAAAAATTGAGAGAGGTGAGTGAATATTAAACTCTGCCGGGAAATTTCCATTCAAACTCATCCATATTTTGTCAGAATTATTGAACTTTCGAACTTGATTCTGCCGTTAACAAAGTGTTAACATGATGCATTAGTGCGCCATCTACCTTGCGATTTCTTCTATCTGCTTATGTTGTTGCTTATTTGTTTAATGTATATGTTTATTCAATGATCTTTTTCTTAATTGTTTACTTTCTTTTGACAATTCTGTTACCTACTCTACTACAATATTAATTATTGTAAATAGTTTTACGCGCAATTATCCAGATCGGATCTATATATTTTTTTTTAAATTTATTTTTTATTAGAACGGTGTTTCAAAGATATTTATTCATTTCAAGATGTTGTGAATCAGGATTACTCGTGGGCGAGCTTGTCAGCAAAGAGTTCAGGGTCGTAGATCTCCCTGCGAAGTTTCTCCAGCTCCATGTTGGGCTTCAGTCCGTAACGGTTGATCACCAGGAACTTCTGTGGGGTAGACCCTCATAGCGGTAGTAACGGGGAAGCTGCTTGTCCTTCGAGGTCACAATAAGATCTCTTTTCTTGGTCACATTCCTCACGCAGTAGGCGATGGTACCGACAATGGCCACTGCGGAAAGGGCCATCAAGGGGATAATTTGATCAACCCTCTCCCCTCCATCATCTTCTTTAGATCATAGCCCATCTTGTAAATTGGAGAAAAACCCCACGAAGAGACACACAAACGGCAAACTAGTGGTATAGCATGTCTTATTTACAACTGGTAATAAATAAATAAATATGTGCGCCATCAGTAATAAGAAACAAACTATTTTTATCGCGAATTTTTATTTTTCAAAATAAAATAATTTTTATACTGCCCTTACTTTAATGTTAATAATAGGTCCTCCTGTTATTTCATAATTTCAGTAAAGACAGTAGAAATTATATTTAAAAAAAGAACATATGCGTCAAAAATAGCTTGATTTTTTTGTAACAAAGTGTGTTGGATTTAGGATATTGGTTTTTTTCATGTCATATCAATCTCTTGCTGCCATCAATTTTAGTTAGAATTCATAGTAATGTCTTCTACCATCCTCATCCTTTTAAAACTGTAATTGTCATATAAACAAATATTTTATAAAGGATGCCTACCTCCCAGACAAAACTTTTAATTGGTTCCTGTGGTAAAACAAGCTTTATTTATTTAGACGTTAGGTACATTGTATAATTATTTACATAAAATGATAATAAGCATTCCAGAGAGAATGTGTTATAGAGTTATCTACTTATATAATTGCCTTATTCTGTCTGTGTGAAGTTCACTGTGTGAAGTTCACGGATAGATCTTGGTCAGAATGGATAAAATAAAAAAAGTGTCAAGGGATCGGAATCGAACCCACGACCTTCCGCTTACCGGGCAGATGCCATGACCACTAGGCTACCCTGGACATATTTTTCCGTTCATAAAGTTAATATTTGAATAAAAGCATTTAATCGCGTAAAACCCAGGCGTTGCCCGGGTCATTCGGCTAGTACATTATATTTGAGTCGCTAAAATTAAGTCGAGATCTTTTCTGCATTATTGTCGTTATTAAAATCAACACCATAGGTTGTATATGATGTATTTAGTAATATCAAAAATCCTTATTATATCAATTGCTTCTTTAATTTAATTAGTTCGAGACTTAATGAAGAGTTTAGTATGATTCCCTCAATTAAATCTACGCTGATGAACGCCCAACACTTGGTAAAATAAAATAGCCTCGATTAATTTCGCGTTTTTTTACCAATAAGTTAATATTGTCACGGTAGAGAAGAAAAGTATTCTAAAAGCTTAATTTAAAATAATTTATTAATTAAACTTATATATTGCAAAATGTATCAATCGATTTTTCAAGTGGTAATTTACAAGCATGGTAAGGAGTGATGACTATGCAAATATTTATGATGATAAACAACAGAGTATTCAAAATTAATTATTCTGTGGAAATATAATAATTGTAGTAGTCTGCTAAACTAAACAGCCGAAGCTGCTGCGAAGGTGGAAGTATGTCGGAAAACACTTATGTAAATATTTTGTGATATAGAAAACAATTGTGTAAATTTATTTCTATGTTTAATCAATATATATGTAAATATCTCTTACTTTAAATAGTGTTCTTTATTCTAAATAAAGGTTCTTCTTCTAATCTTAAAGGTCCCGACAAGTCCAGGCTGGGGATGTCAAATGTCGCGTAAAACGTGTCTACACCCAGGCTTCTGCTTCGCCTAGATGCCCTAAACTCCTTCTGGTCCCGGGAGAAGTTCTAGACCTTTCTTTAATCGCGAGAAAGTCTTTCAACTCCTAAAAAGTAGGCTAACTGAAACCCGATGCTTGATCTAACACCAAAGACGACTACACTAACTAGCTCACACACAATCTTTATTTTGAATCAATTACACTATTTAAAGTAAGACATATTTACATATATTGATTAAACATAGAAATAAATTTAGATATTTGTTTTCTATATGAAAATTCGAAACTATTATAAACGCGTATGATTATTTTAAAAATTAAATAATTTCTACTGCCTTTACTGCAATGCAAAAATTAATGGGAGGGCTCGGATCATCAGTGGTGAACCCTTTTAAAAGAATCATACGTGTCTATAATAGTTTCGAATTTTCATAACAGATGGAGCGCTAATGCATCTTAATATAATTGTTTTCTACGTATATCACAAACAATATTTATTTAACTCTGAAAAAATAGTACAAATGTGATATTGCACTGGGATAAGGTGCATGAATTATGAAAAAGGCATCTCCTTATCGTGCAACTGAAAGTTTCTGATGGCTTGCGCCATCTATCGGAATAAATATAAACTATTCTCGTTGATTTTTAATTATTACAGAATTTTCCAAATACCCAAGAATGGTTGATATTTAATCCGAAGATGGAGCAAGGCATCAGCAACTTTCAGTTGCACGATAAGGAGATGCCTATTTATAATTTACATAACTGTTTTCCGACACTCCCTCAATTCAATCTATGATGGGGAACGCTCAATACTTTGTAAAATACAGGGTGATCCAAAAGTCCCGCACTATTTTAAAAATTAATAACTCCGCGAATATTTGCGCTAGAGTAATGCGGTAAACACCATTGTGTTCAGGATGCAATGGGATTTTTTATGGCAAATAATGAAAAATTCGAAATTGATTTTAGTTACAATTTTATTCGCCAGATGGCGCTCTACCAGAATCAGAGATTCAGCGGCCAAATTGTTTGATAAATTGAAAAATATAACTGATCGGCATGTATTTTTCCTTTTTGAATACCAGGAAAGCACCCTAATAATATCAAATAACAAATTAATAAAACACCACTTCGCCAAAAGTATGAAGAATTGGTTAACGATTTTCAAATACAATCAGAGATATGTAAAATAGGTAAATGCAAATTAAAACATGTAGCAAAAAAGAAAATTGATATTTTAGATACGGTTTGTTTCCGAAGATAATAAATTTCTAATATTTTTAATTCAACTCTCACTCAGTATCGATTATATTTATTTTGATTCATTTGAAAAATATGTATCTATCTCTGATAATTTATTTTACTCTGGAATGCCGTTGTTGTTGTCGTGTCCAATAAAGAGCCTCAGATGTATCCATGTATCTCCATCACAGCAGCAGCAATGTCCACTATCTTAGGTGTGTAAAGCTGCTGCTCGGGGTCTATGTCTATTTTTTGCAAGGCTGCGGCCATTGCTGGCTATAAGAATATGTG